>JAJFZO010000234.1:2575000-2926633 GCA_021397835.1 Moringa oleifera | reverse complement strand
TCTAGCTTATTATAGAATTTTAGGCCCTTTGGTGGCTACAAACAAGGATTTAGTTTAGGATTGAGAGAGCTTACGAGATCCCTGCCTCAGTGGGCATGGTGATACCTACTTCTAATGATAAGCCCTTATCTAAAAGCCGAGCACCCTTTGTGTATTTGAGAAATGTCTCAAATGAGGCTTCCTCTAAACACTCTGTTTAGAGAGATTTATGAAAATTATAAGGTATCCCATCTCTACTAGTTCTCGAATCCTAGAAAATCTTAGTTACTTTCTCAACTAGGTGTTTAGAATCAAGAATCATAGAATTATCATCCTTAGTGTTTTTTAGATTTTTTGAACTAAAAGCAACTATGACCTATTTAGGATGCCGTAAGAGATTTTAGTATTTCTCCTCCAACAGGCCCTCAGTATTTGCTTTTGATCTTCTAAAGAGAGTGAAGCATTAGAGACAATCATATTTCTAGGTGCTTTAGAATAGAATTTCTCTTACGACTAACATGTGGAGCTTTCCTAACCAAGATTATGGTAGTGACACCACACTTTGTGAGTCTCTTGCTACTTTTAAGGAGACTCTGGCAAGTAGCTAAAAGACTTTGCTCATGTCAGTATACCTTTATGATGCTTGGATAGCTAAAGTACATTTTCACCTAGTTTCCTAAAAGATTGTCTTTGTACATCTTCTGGAGAGCCTTCCTTCCCCCACCAAGAGACCTTTTCTTAGAAATACTCTTCCTTCATATGAATTAAAGTCTCCATCATCGAATAATTTAGTTTTCACTATGATATGAATTTTTTGCTGTTGGTAGACTATCATTGACTTTCTTTTATTTTCTTTTCTGCAGATCACTTCTTAGTAATGCATAGGGATGGAAAAAAAACAACTTTGAAGAGATGACGATAGTGGTTGAGAAGACATCTCCAAGATCATACTTAAAGAAAGGCAAAGTGGCAATACTCTTCCTACAAAAGGCACATAGCTAGTAGAGTACTCCATATAAATAATGAGTTTTGCAGACTTTTCTTCTTAACTGTAGCGTTAAACTGTCACCATTTCTTCTCTCACCAAAAATATCAAGAAAATTATCCATGAAATGGTGTTCCCAGTTTTTAGTTTTTTAGTTCTACTAGACAGGAAGAGAATGCACTTAAAAGAGGATGTCTAACCTGTTAGCTGAGGTAAAAATCATGTCTTCTGCTCAAACACTTTGGTTTTTTCTTATTTTCATTGTTCACTCATAATCTCTTTTGTTTACAAGCTATTCAAGCTTTTGCCTCGATAACAAAAGAATATGAGATTAAGAGTCAATTTGAAATAGTATTTTAAAAGGTTGAAAAGGTTCTTGAAGAAGCTAAGAAGTGGGGGCTGAGCTAGTAGTTAAAGTCATAACTTTTCAGCAACAAAAGCAAAAGGAAGATTAAGAGATTTCCATATTGAAGGTAGAAATATAAAGGATGAAGATTGACTTTGGATTTCAATAAGAGAGTTAAAGAAGGATCATTTGGAGCAGTTGGCTTCTGCTAGGGAAAAAGTTGTAACAACCTTCAAAGATAGTGATGAGCTGAATAAACTGATTCTTGAGGAGCATGCAAAAGTTTTTTAAGAGGTTAGGAAAGATATTAAAGCTAAGGTGTTGAAGGAATATCCCAACCTCAACTTAGATTTCATAACTGCTGCTCTTAGTACCTCATCTGCCTCTCAACTTACTCCAGTAATGCCTGACCCCATAAGGAGCCCTGTCTTCATATCCTTAAATTCTATGAATTAAATTTTATAAGAATTGAATAAAGTGACCATTGATCCTAAAGAAAGGACCGACAAGATGTATTTTTTCTTTTAATCCTAATTTAATCTTTTTATGAGAAATGAAATAGACTTCCTTTTGAAATTTCTAATCTATTTTCTCCTTTTAAATACTATCATGGAAGTGTAGAAGAACCACTGTCCATCTTAAAACTTCAGCTTCCATCATCATATATTTTTATATCTTCTGCAGAACTTAGAGATAGACATTTTCATTTAAGCATATGAAAATAGGCAAACTCTCCTTTGTAAAAGAGTCAAAAAAGTTAAATGAGAAAGTGGAGAGTATGCTTTTACTAACAATAAAGGGTTGAAGCCTAATATTCATTTACAACTTCAATTAGACTCTCCATCACTCTTTCTTGGAAAGTTTCAAACTCTCTAATTTTAGGTAAACTGTGCCAATCATTACCTCACTTAGAAATCAGGGCTAGCTACTAGCCCTCATGGCTAATAGGAACTCTTCAACAAAGTTACACTCGATATTTCACCCATTCGTCTCCAGTGACCCATCCTTCTATCATCTTAACTCAAGGAACCATGATTCAGCTAATTCCTACACCTATTAGCCGATTTGCTAATAAAACATAGTTTAGTATTACTTGTGTTTGGTATTAATTACTACTAGGATCAAGCCGAAGAAATATATTATGAATTTCAAGTGGTGGCAATATGTCATCTTTAATTGCTATGGTTTCTTTTGCCTTTATCTTGTTTTTACATTTTTGGTTGGTGCTTAGCAAGTTGAATCATATCTTGTTTGACTTACTTTTCGAAAAGTAATCAAATGATGTTTATAAGACTATAAAAGCAATAAAGTTATTTGGTGCAAAGATTACTCTTGAAGCTAGGCAGCTGCCTGATATCAACATAAAGATCATTGCTTGCTTAGACCATAATGATTGGAAATAGGTATGATTTCTACTCTTTTTTAGCCTGCGCAATTAAAGCAAATAGTATGATAGAGGTGTATCGAGTGCAAATTTGAAATATGAGAATGCAAATTAACCGAGTTAATATTTTTTATTTATTTTTCTATATTTAATATATTCATAATGTCAGTACTGATAGAAGTGTTTCACAAAGTGCTGACTTGTGTTTGAACTTTTAAGGGTAAGTATTATTTATTGGTTCTTGCAAAATATTACTTGTATTTCATACATGATTCTTACATGTATTTTTTTTTTAGGTCATACATTGAGAATTAACCATTATTTGTTGGCGATTTTAACAAATGATATTTTATGAAGTTAATGTATTAGCTTTTAGCTCTTTAAAATTTGGAAGTATTAGTGGAATTATTACTTTGAATTGTATTTCAATAGATGAATATTTAACTTTTGGATATATTTTATTATGTAAGAAGATATAGACAATATTTTTGTTATTTTAATAACCTAATGCTATAGGTCATAAATTTTTATTTTTTTGTACTTCAACTTATAATTTCTAAAAATAAATAGCAGTAATTCATTAATTGCACTTAAATGACTCTTTCAGTGGTTCTTGTTCAATGGTTAGCAAATAACAATTTGTAATCGTTTTTAAAAATCATTGTTTAATGGTCGGCGCATAATCATTGTTAATCTTTTTAGTAGCAATATTTAATTATTTTAACAAAATTATAATTTGACCTATAACAATAATTATATTAACATTTAATGATAGAAAATATTGTCACTAACAAAATGTTTTAGTAACAATTACTAATTGTCGCAAACAATACAAATGTCAACTTAGCTTTAGCGGTAATTATTAATTGATTTAATAAGGATCGCTTGATACATTTACCTTTAGTAGTAATTATTAATTATCACAAATCATATTTATTTTTTATGATAATTATTAATTATAGTTAAAAATTATCACTAAATCCATAATATTTTAGGGATTTTTTTTTTTAATCCTTACCAACAATCATCACAATTGTTATTGCATTTTCTTGACCCTGACTACATCAGACTTCGAATAATTGTCAATAAAAATTTCAATAGTAATTATAATTGATATTAAAAATTGAAATAATTGTCATTATAACTCCTTTATGTTGTAGTGTGTACTGTATGAAACACTTGTTTTATCAAATACCATTTTTTGTTTTTAAGTCTTTAATGTTGGGCAATCCTGCTAGTGTGAAGAAATGATCAATGCTGATTTATTGAGCCCCTTATCATAAGAGGGGTTTGTCATCTTCTATTTGTCTAAGGAAATGATCCTTCAAGTGTTTTAAATGGGATAGAATTGTGTAATACATTATACACCCAGATTATTCTGAAAATGAATAAATAAAAGATTCTTTTGCTACATGCTGCTATTGTAGAGCAAAAGAAAGAAAAGAATCTTTTGTGCATAAGATCTCAAACCAATAAAAATTAAACAGTAGTGCTGATTTTTTTGCGCCTGAGATTTCAGACGAATGTGCAAATAAAATAAATTATCTCGATCAGATAGGCCATAGATCAAACATCAGTTTCACATGCATCTGTAAGTGAAAAACCTAGCTACGAATAGGTGGAGGGTTATGGATACTTTCCATTGCATACAGCCTTGAGCTATGATAACTATGGTCCAACTCTATCTATGTTGCTCCAATATTCTGCCTACCAGTCCCAAATATAAGTCACAGGGACATTAAATCAGCCATACATACACACATGTTACGTTCGTGGTGGGGCAATATGTATGTACAGTCAACAGAACCCATCCTAGGTAGAGAGTTACATTGAATTGCAATAGTCCTCGAATGGCATACACTGGTAGATTTCTATGTATATGGATGTTTATGTACGCATACATATGTACGCGTTTATCTTTGCATGTGTAACTTAATAGCGGCTATTAATTAGATGCTCACAAAATCGATCCTTCTGTATACAGACGACATTGCTCCATAGTTGGCCTTAGTGTACTGGCGATAGTTTTTCTTGAAAAAATACAAATTAACTATTTTGCCCGGCCCTTATGAGAAGATAGTACGGGGCCTCATCAGATCACAGAGACATAGCAGGCCCCTAGGCTAGGTCCCTACTCAGAACTCTCCCTGTGTCTGTCCACTGCCTTACCTTCTCTTTTTGCCTTTCCATTCTCACCATCATCTCCTACTCACACTGCTGGCGACTCATCATCATCAGTGTTTCGTTTTCCTTCTTCAAGGGAAAGTATCGTACTAAGACCAAGAAGAAATTAAGCTCACCGCAAGGGCCTACCCCTACCTTCTCTCTCTCTCTCTCTCTCTCTCTCTCTCTCCAATGTGCCTGCACTACTATCTCCTCATCCCTCTCCTCCCCCTAATTAATCTTCCAGCCTTACATCTCAACTCCTTGGTTGGCGGTACTGTGACCTCTATTTCATTTGAGAACACAAATATTACAACTGGGTCATGGATTGAATCACTAGATCAAGTTCCACCAGAATACAAAAAGCACATCATTTTCAATTATAACATGCTAGGCTCAGCTTTTCAAAGCCCTATATGTATCCAAATGCTTTTGAAAGTATAGGGGTGTACTAAATAGTGGTTACTAAGGAAAAGCCACAAGCTCTCTTGGGCGCATGTATTTAAACGGCAAATGGTTTTACTACAATCGTGTGATAAATGCCTAAAAGCGACTTGATATCTTGGAGTACCACTGTTTTTATTTTTTTTACCCTCAAAGTGGAAATCTAATTAGAAAAAGATAGGTTGGGGATGCTGCTGTCAGCGGTTCCGGGGGTGACAAAGGGTGAAGCTGTTATTGGTAAGGGATGGGAGACAGAGTGAGAGACTAGATTTGAGGGAGAGAGAGGAGGCCGTGATTTCTAGATACAAAATATTAAAATTTCAGCAGCACGTATTTTTAAGAATAGGGCTGCTATAGCAGTAAGGAAACATCTGTGGCAATAACTCAAGTTTTTTGTATTTACACAATCACAAACACACATATATTGTAACTCGTATATATATTGACCTTTACCTTTTCCGTTTCTTTCTCATCTAACAGTAAATAAAAGGAACTATGAAGCGGTAACCATGTTTAATTGGAGAAACGATCAGCAATACTTTGCATCAACTTAACCTGGGCGCTGAGGCATTTTATGTAATGAGCAGTTTCCTCTAACAAATTGCATATGTCCATGGTTTCACCACCGGGCACAAGCTTTCGGAGCCTATTGGCCTGGCTAGGCTCCCTTGAAGGCCTTGTCTTGACAGCCCTAAGCTTGTTTTGGCTTAAAACGCATTTCGGATTCCCAAATCCACGGCGGCTTGCTCGTTTCCGAAGCTTCAAAAGGAGGGCTTTGCTCCACACTCTCCTTGACCCGACACTACGAGCCATGGAAGAATATGCAGCAACCTTTATTCTCTGGCTACGTCTCCTGATTTCCTCATCTGGGTTTTCAAAGTGCTTGTTGCTTTTAATCCTGGAGAAGGATCGGAGAAATCTAAGGGCAGAAGATGGAGAATTTGCGGCAGGTTTCACGACGTTCGGAATCATGGTGGCCAAAAGCGAAGAAACAAAACTAGGGGGTTTACAGAGAGGGATATGCTGGATGTGGATTGTGTGAGATTATAGAATGTAAGCAATAACTAACTCTGACAGAAGTCGCTTTTTGAGAAGAGAGAAGGACAAACGACCATTACACAGATTGGAGGTTGGGATTTGCTTCTGACATAAAGGGCGCCTTCCAAGTACAAAAGGCAAAACCTCAATTCTGACAGAACTTACATTATAAGCCCACCATATCCTACGGATGAGAGAGAGAGAGAGAGAAAGGTAACTAGTACATATATTAACGGATTGGAAGAAGAAAACAAGGTGAGAAATGAGATGATGGTATTTTAACGGTAAAAAAGAAAGAACTGAATCTTCTTTTTGTAATAAAGGTTTCCTTCAATTTATGTGATTTAACTTTGCGTATCTTCTGTATTATGTAATTGAAAAGGAAATAACGTGCCATGCATACCTCTATGCAATAGCGAGCGTAGGATTCACGCAAAATTTAAAAGATAATAAAAGTTTTGGAAGATCTTTCATGTTCACGTTGCTTTATTGCGGGAAAGAATGATAACGCGCCTGAAGATAGGAGCCATGGCATGCTGTCACTTCTCCAATTACAAAGGCGCGTAATGCACACGCACTATATAAAACAAGACATGTCGTGTTGCGATTTTCTTTTTACTTTTGAGGAATTTCATTTCAAAAAGGAAAAGGGTTTGGAGAAGTGGGATTGTGGACCCACATGAGGGCCAACCACCACATGATCGCACATGGTTCACTTACCCACTTGTCTGCTGGAACCCTCTTTTGCTCTTTACTAATTTTTTATTACTTACCTGTCAAATGATGCTTGTTTTTGATTAAATCACCTCCTAGCCCTTTAGTGGCCTGCCAGGTGTGACCGCAAGACAATTCTCTGCTCGTCCGAAAAGTCAAAATTTTTGTTTACTCTATACTTTCTATTTGTGGTTTTTATTTGGTCAATAATTATGTGGGGTCATGGGTTTTTAACAAAATTAATTACAATAGTTTTATAGAATCTAGGGGTAGATGTTTAGGCATCGCGTGCTTTCTACTTGCTTCCCTGAGTGCTATATATGCAACAAAAATTACTGCAAGTCTGAAATCTAGGCCCCTGGTTTTGCTTCATAGGCTTTAGGGTTTAAGTTTTGCATGGTTTAATTCCAAATATCTGATTTCATGAAGATATAATTATAGGAAAATCTAGAGAGCTTCAGATGCTATTCTGCGGAATAAAAAACTTTAAATCTTAAAGGCAAAGGGCAGACCTAATTAAAAAGTTGCCAAAACTCTTCCCTGCTTTATTGTCTCTAAAGAAAGGCGGCTAATTCCACTTTGACGTTTCAACACAACACAGCAGCAGTGGTTTCCAAGAATCTCTCCCCTTGTAAATACCTGCCAAGGAGCTATGTTTACCTCCTCTTTAGCTTGAATGGTTTTTGTCGTAAATTCATTGGCTTACTCGTTTCATTTTGAAGTGATTAACTGCAGTTCTATATCTACTGTTCTTCATTGGCTATCTGCAGTCCCATCTTACACCTAATGGGCCCACACAAGGTAGCTTTCTTATCTTTCAGAGCCATGGTTACAAAATCCAAGATGATGAAAATCTCCAACTTCCATAATATCCGATGGAAGTTTTGTAATAATTCAATTCTTAATTTTCAGGGTTGTCTCTTTCAAAGATGACTTTTAGCATGATTTTATTTTATTTTTTATAAAAAATTAGAACGTTAACGGTTGAAGTTTTCACAAAAATGACAAATAAACAATATGCCTCCATCACTTTTAGTGACAAACTTTATAGAAGTTAGTTTTATTGCTTTTATAATTAAGCATGGGATAACAAACATAGTGTTGCTTAATGGATATGGTGTTGTCTTAACTCATATTATATTGTAAATATTGTCATTATCAAACACTTAATTGTTACGGAATTAATTATATTTTTAAATTAGTTTTATGATTTAAAAATACAATTGTAAGGTGTAAATCAAAATGAAATTCTATATTTAGTAATGTAATTTTTGATGATATGAAATGTAAGAGATTAACTCATATGTATATTGTCATAACCAGATTAAATCAAAGGACCAGCCATTACCTTGTGGTTGTTGTTTGGTTACGAGCTGTTGAGTTAGCTTTCAAGAATGGTGAGGTGTAATTTACGTGACTAGTGAGCTGGACGACAAACAAGCCAGCTCGACAAGTTGATTGAGCACACAGGACAACTACAGTCAACTCCCTGTATAAGACCATTCAATTTCTTAAATGAAACAGATTTTAAGGGAGAAAGAGAGGGTAAGAGAGGGACATTCTTGTAGTAAAAGTTGGGATCCATAATCCTTAATTTGATAGGCGAGTTTATATCTATGCTTATGATTAGCTTTGATATGTAATCAGAGAATAATATTTGACCTAAATCTGCTAGTTCAAAGCCTCCCTTTCATCTTCTCTAAGTTTGATCTATAAGCCTTATTTAGCGCAGGTTTTGATCTCTTGTTTGGAAAAGATCTAACGTGGATGTAGGCAATTGCTGACCACCTCTAACCCTTGTCTCGATCGATTTGGTTTACGTCCTTATTGATAGGATTAAATGCTTGCTTGCTCGATGTTTTGTTTACTGGCTAGCTAACTGATCATGTTTAGTTGATTTTGAATGTTGTTTGGCTAGATGAGGTGCATTAGTTGGTGCCTTTGTTATTGCTTTACTTGAGCTTATATTAGATCAATACAAGTTCAAGAAGATCAGTTCAAAATTCCTATTTTTGGTCTAACCGTGCTATCTGTAAACACTTAATTTTATCCAAAAGACAACTAAGTTTTACACGAAAAAGAAAACGAGAGAAGAATTCGTCTATGAATAGTGGTTATATGAGGGTGCTATAAAAAGGGTTTCCCGAAGAGGTATCCAAGAGCCATATTGCTGAATAGATTTACAAAGGAGCTATTCTTAAAAGATATTATTAGATGGGTATTCTGGAAGCTATTGGAAAGGGTAGTGCCGATGACCATTTTTGAGAGGTATTCCGAGTAGCTATTTCCAAGAGTGGTTCTGTTAAGCGGGTGTTCCAAGGAGGTATTCTAAGTATTAATTCATTACATGTTTAGCCCAATTGTCATTCCAAGGGTATTCCGTAGTTAATTCTGTCCAGTGAGATATTTCAAGGAGGTCTTCTAGGTCTGCCTGACCTAGATATGCTATAATAAAATAAATATATTTTGATGGTAAAAAATTATTAAAATATTTAAAATTTTTATTGAAATCTAAAATTTCAACAAAATTTCTCACCAAGCAACAATCATAAAACAGATTATTATGAAAAACATAATTTTTCAATGATGTCAATTTTTCATTGGAATATTTTGATGACATTTTAACGGAATTTCTATTAAAATATTTGATAATATTGTCTTATTACGTTTATATAAAAAAATATTATATAAAAAGTTTCAACATTGTAGAGGAAATTCATAAAATTCATAAACTTTCCATGAAAATATATATTAATAATTTAATAAATTTATTCAATTATATTTTGGCAAAATATTTTTATTAGAATTTGTTAGAATATTTTTACAATTATTATCCCTACGAACATGTTATTTGTTCCTTCCGAATGAATTTTTGTGAGAATAATGGTATTATACTAATTCTCACCAATATATTTTTGTAAAAAATTTTGTGAAATTAAATTTCCTTTAAAATAAAATTGCGTGAATATACTTAGCAAAAAAAATTCTTACAAATATATTTATATAAAAATTTTGTGTATTCTTACGAAAAATATTTGTAAGAATTTTTACGTGATTTTACAAAAACTTGTATGTAATTTTTCTTACAATAATATTTATTTATATTCATTTAAATAAATTAATTTATAATAAATTTTATAAAAAATAAGAAATCATGAACTATGTTTTACTCTAACAATATTTTTCATAAGAATTTTGAAATTAGATTAAAAATATTAATAAAAATTATTTAAATATAAATTAAATTATTTAAATATAAGTGATCGTTAACTGCATCACCATCACCAACTACATCGGCATCATTAGTCATGTTAGAAGAAGCATCCTATGTACGTTAAAAATCTTATTGCCCATTCAATTGTCTAACAGGTTTATTAAAAAAGTTTTTCATTGAAAACATTTCTTTCTTGAGTTCATTTTCTCTATGGTCTTTTATCCTTGTCTGTCTAAGCACCTCTTCTCTCAAGTCTCTTAATTGGTTCTCTATCATATCACATTCTCTTTGAAGTTATTCTTCCATCTCATTCTTTTCTTTTTTGATCTCTCGTAGCACATTCTCTTTAAAGATGTTCTTCCATATCTACACATTCTTTGTCTAATTGTTATTATATATCTTCAAAGTGAAACATCATATGTTGCATCGTAACATAGATAGAACATGTGAGGACTGAGAAGTAAAGTCACTTGATCCATAAAAGGCTACCTCAGAACCAAACCCGTATGCCATACCTATCTTATTCTTTCTACCTGTAGCTTAGAAAAAGAGGGTGGAATCATCAACAGATGATCCTAAGGCAAGGGTGTCCTCCTTCAATTTTTCATAACCAACCTGCACATAATTAGCAATAACAAAAGAAAATAAAATTATTTAATCAACATTAATAAGTACGTATGTATCAACAAAACCACATCATTGAAATAGTGAATTAATTAACCAAAATGCAAATATATTGATACAACTTCATCCAATACCCACTACTAAAACTACAAAATTTAAATGAGAAAGAAGCTATGTAGAAATAACTTACCAAAGACATCTTTATGTAGATACCTCAAAATACCCAAACTATGATAAAACATACCAGTTTTACCACATCATTGCATCAAAGCAAGGAAATAAATTTTCAATGACCTTTTACTTCAAATGATGTAAACCCTTTCCTTTCATTTGTAAATCTTATTTCGCTAATCTACCTCTCTATAAATTAGAAATTCTAAATTTAGGCATCTACATTGTTCTTTTGCACCATTCAAGACATGTTATTTTTTTTATATTAGTTTTATGCAAAACATATTATCATGGTGAAAAATAAATTTGATCCTATGTACTCACATAAATTTGTGCAGTTCTCAACATTATCCATGTGCCTGTCTCCTCATTGTGGTTCAATTTTCAAAAGAGCTTTGGCATGGTAGGATCCCTCCTAAGCTGACTAGCTTAACAATTAATAAATGGTGAATAAAAATAAAAACTTTAAGTAGATATACAATAAATACATAAAAATAATTAATTGAATTGAAAACTTACCATTCGTCTTTTGTGCTCAGAAATTGAAATAGATCCTCCTTAATGCACAACAGCTTCATTAATAACCCGATTATTCTTATTTTGCTGTAATACCCTCAAGACAGTCGGGTTTAACATCCATTTAGCCCATAACGCATCACGAATCTATGGGCTCATCCGTGTTTCCTTTGACTTCTTTATTCTAATCGATGCAAGACTAGATTGAACAACATCTATAGACTTAGTCTTCCATGGTCGCCTAATAACACCATCCATAAGTGGATCCGACTTACATTTTTTCTACAACAACATTAAATTCAAATAGTTAATTGAATATGTAAAATAACTATAATTATAAGAATGTGATATATTACCTATTGAAAGATATGAATATTTACATTACCTGAACCCACCATAAGTCGGGAATATCATTTAGATTTCACGTGATCTTATCCGTGGCTGATCACACTTCGACTTGATAAATTTATATATCATTGCAATAGTCTTATATCCTGGTAACAATGTGTAAAAAAAATTAAAAATAAATAAAATAACATAAAAAATATAATAAAATAAATAATATTCATATAATTATATTATAGTAAAAAAGTTAAGTTATCATACTCTTTCTCGATTGGTTGAATATATAATCTACTGTCACTTGCTAGACACGCTAACTTAAAAGATGGTGTATGAATTGTTGCATCTCGAGGTGATGGTATATGCTCAAAAGATGATGGTCAAGGAGATGGTGTGTCAATTGGAGGTGATGGAGCTAGACGTGATAGTGCGTCAACGGAAGGTGATGATGCATGTGAGGAATGTGATCTTGTGTGAACGAAAGGTGATCTAGTGTGAGCTATAGGAGATGTGTCTAACCACGATCACCACCCCCTCTCTCTAACATCTATGAACAATGAACATGACATGTTTAGCTAGGAAATTAATCACAAAATCTCGTTTTAATTGTTTTTATAACACATTTGATGATAAACGTTAACAATCAAACCTTATCAATAATGTAATTAATAGAAGTTTTATCTTCACTATTAGATTCCCCACTTTCAAATGATGTTTCTTCATCTTCAACTTTCAATTGAACTGAGTCTTCGTTAGCCTAAATCTCTTCATCTTGATCATTGACATCTTTCAAATTTTTTATAATATGGTAATTAAAAAGACTATGGCAAATTGTCTAACATATTATTTTAAAATGGATTATCTAGAGATTCAATTCTTTTTCTTACTTTTGTTTTGACGACCACAAACCAGTCTTTCTTTTGTAAAGTGGGATTTAGGATATGATGCAAAATACACTTATTCTGCTTATTATGAAAATAAACGTATCCTTACCTTTATATCTTTTATTGGTCTTAACATTAATAATTTTATACTTGGGACAAATCCTTATATACCCACGCCAGAAGGTTTAAACCACCTATAATTGAATAGTATCAATCGCTTCATAGGTACACCAAGATATTCGATCTCCACTATTTCTTCTATAATTCCATGATATATAGCATCTGAGCTTATTAAAGACATTCTAAAGTTGATGGCGCTTCGATTACTAGCCCAATTAAAAGTATGAAAATAATAACTATTGATATAATAAATTGGGTATCTATTAACCTTATTCATAGGTCTTTATTTTAAATCATATAAAAATTTATCATAGCATAGCATTCACGCTTATCAAAGATACTTTAGAGTTGTTGGCACTTCGATTACTGGCCTAAGTAAAAGTATGAAAATAATAACTATTAACATAATAAATTGGGTAACTATTAAACTTATTCGTAGGTCTTCATCCTAAATCATACAAAAATTGATAATTCACCTTGTTCATACGATTATGCACCTGATAATGATGAATGAGACAGAGAAATTAAACTTGTTAATGTAAATGATATTGAAATATATATTATGTCACACTTGCAATAAAGATTATCAGAAACTAACTTACGTGGCCTTAAACCAACTAACAAAGTTTGATTGAACATGTTTATATACATCAGTAGAGCTCAAATATGGTAAGACTGCAGTTATTGTCTTAACTATATTCTGCAAGTATACAACATATGTGTCAAATTACATGGAGTATAATTTTTTAAGTATACCCATCGTAATATATAAAATAGAATTTACTACATAAAGGTTTTAACTTTAAGACAATTCATAAGCACATATTTACTGATCTCGAAAACTTCCTCCCTAGTGAGATAACAAGAATTAAACGACCCTATAGATTGGTTAAGGTAATTAAAATTAGATATTAAGATGCTCAGATGACTCATCACCATCATCATTCTGTGACTTCTAGATTGGATATGTGCCTCAAAGTAGTAAGAATAGACTGTTAATATTTCCTTCAACATATAAGCCTCGTAAATGGAACCCTCAACACGAGCTTTATTCTTAATCATTTTTTTAATTATATAAAAATCTAAAAAATAACATTTCACATACGTTAAGATGGTCACTAAAATTGCAATGTATGTAAATAAAAATAATCTAAGTACGAGATGATTCATACCTCTCAAAGAATACATCCATCTGTATTGTACTAATCCTTTAACTCACGCTTCATACATTATGTATATAGGTAAATGCTCCATGGCATCAAGAAACCCAAGAGGAAATATTTTCTCTAACTTGCATAGAATTATGGCAATATTATTTCTCATCACATCTAATTTAGCTTCTTCTAATTTTCAACAACATAAACGTCAAAAAAATAAACTCAACTCAGTGATGGCTTCCCAAATAGGAGTAGACAAACAACTAAATGTAATTGACAATAATCTCTCCATCATCATGTGAGAATCGTGATTCTTCATATCTTGCAACATGCAAGTTCACATGGTAACACACTTGCCTAAGTTGAATGCATATCTATCAAGAATCTTCAACTTTTTTACTTCACTCGGATGTACTTCTTTTATGGTCCAGATGCAATGTATACTAAACTTTAGGTTCGACAAAACTTCATTACATCTATCTTCAAGGTGCAACTCATGTTTTCGACAATACAATGGTAAATCTAACATCGATTGGACGTTGTCTTTAGTTTTCCCTTTGATATCCATCACTGTATAAAATATGTTCTTAAACACATTAGCTTCAGTATGCATGATATTAATATTATGTGGGTTCAACAAATCACACCAATAAGGTAAATCCCAAAAAGATACTACATTTGTGAAATTATTTAACTCTTGGTAGCCAAGTGTTCGACGCAAGCCTCTAATGTTAATTATTCAAAGAAACAATTTAACTAGCTCATACACTTCTATGCCAAAAAGTCTCCTTAGTAATTCACTTTTTTCAGTCCAACCCTTGATGAAATTGCCCCTGTTTCATCTAAATGGGTGATCATAAGGAGAATTGTCGACGATAATCAAATAGCAGATGTTTTTAACCGTGTTTTAAGAAAATAGTTTTGGATGATCCTATGCAGACTAGCCTTCCTGCGGCTTTTACCGTAAGAATTTCCTTCAATATCCTATATTAATTTTATAAAAAATAAAATAATTATAAAATATTCAAATACTCTTACAAAATTTTTCATGAGAATATTATTTTCCTTCGGATTTTTCCTTAAGAATATCATTCAATTATTCTATTTTATTTTTAAAAAATTAATATATAATATTCAAAAATTATTTACAAAAATATCGTTAAGAATATTTCATTAAACTTTCCTAAATACAAAAAATTTCCTTTAAAATATTTCAATACACTTTCCTATAATTTTTTCTTCAAGAATTCTGATCCAATATCATATATAAATTTTAAAAAATAAAAATTCATATCTAATATCTAATTCTTCTTATGAAATATTTTGGAAGAATATATCAATAAAAATTCTTACGATTTTTTCCTTAAGAATTGGATCCAAATATCATATATTTATTTTTTAAAAAAAAATTAATATTTAATATCCAAATATTCTTAGAGATTATTCTTTGAGAATTAAACTATCAGTATTCAAATGGGAAGTTTCATTAGAATATTGTCTAATTTTGAAATTTTATTTTTCAAAATATAATTACTTTTTTAATATTAGGTATGCTTACAAAAGTAATCCCTTTGAAATTTATCATAAATATTCTCATGGAATTCTTCATAATGAAATATGCAAAAATTCAAAGTTTTTTAAAAAGATAAAAATTAATTTTATTATCTTTAATTTCCAATAAAATTAAATAAAAAAATAAATTAATTAATAATTTCACACAATTTTTTCCATGAAATGTTCTTAAACTCTTTTTCCAAAGATTGTTTTCATTGAAAGATTCCTTAAGAATTTTAATTGACACTAAATTAATTTTTTGTGATAATATTCCATTAGAATTTCAAATATTTGCCATGAAATTTTTTTTTTCCATTGGAATTTTTCATGGCAATATTATTTTCTTGTAGTGATTCCATTAGGTAATGAGCTATTCTAGGTGTCGATACCTAATTTTGCTTCTAAGCATATTAACAGAATCATGGCTAGTGGGGATCAACATTTCAGGGTAAGCTTAAAGTTCAAACATTACCTTCATCGGGCTTTTCTTGTCATTAGGTTTTGAAGTTCAACTCAATTCATTAAGTCGAGATCTTTCTTTATTCTTAATTTTCATCGATATTTTCCCATCATCGAGATTTCCTTTCATCGAGATTTTTCTTCATCATGATTTCATTATCGTCGTGATTTGCATTTAACATGAATATGTTCATTAGGATTTGCTCTTATCAAGGACTTATTCTTATCAAGGACTTATTCATTAATTTTTTTGACCTATCGTGTTTTAACTCAATGGCACTAAGTCTTGATGTTATCAGTCTCACAACAAGTGAAACTTAATAGTTTTTACCACATTTGGAGTTAGCGATTAGTTGAAATTATGACTACTTCAGAATTGGTATTGAGTGCTTAATGCGTTAAGTGTTTTAAGAATCTTGTTTACTTAGCTAATTTCTTCATTGACATCCTAAAGTAAAAAGTGTTGAAAAACACAAAAAAAATATAAGTGTAAGTACAACAGTCTTCATTATATGAATGATAGGTTTTGTACAACCAATAAACATACAAAGAAGGAAAAAAAAAACATAAAAAAGGAAAGCATAAAATACACCCAAGCATGAGTGGCTCTAGGTTTGGCTTCAAGAGTTTTAGGTGCTTGATTGAGAATTAACGTGAAAGCAAGACATTTATAGGAGCTAATGGTTAGGATACTTCTTCAACTGGCTCTTGAGCTAACTTCTGTGCATCTATCAATGACACCTCCAGCTCAATTCAGTTGATTAAGGAGGTTTTTATTGGAGGTGCCATCTAAACCCATTAGAGGTTAAGTTCGTGATACTTACTTTGGATTTCTTCAATAACTTGCCTCTTAATAAGCTAGTATAAGAAGATGCCTTCTCCTCAACTCTTACTTCATAGGTGTCAAAGATTTTAAACTTGTTGATTGCCTAAGATCAGGACTCCTCTCGAATTATCTTTAGTTCTTCCAACTATTGAAAAATAAGTTCATTTATAAAGTGACTTATCCTTACATCAACATTAGCTTGGACTAGGCTACCTCAGCTTTGGTGTTGTCCATGTCAGCCTCAACATTCGTTAATAAATTCTTTAATCTTTCAACTTTAGTAGCATAGATGTGAACTTTATTAATTGCATCTGCAGCAGGTTTATTCGCAACCTTAGCCTTTTTCATGTAGGAATGGAGCCTGATACTGACTAAATTGTATTTATTGGCAAGTATAGACATATGTTAATTATATGAACTACACAAGGCAAAAAAGATTGAAAACATCAGTTCAAAATAAAAATACTAAAGCAATCAGATCAAGAATGCCAAGAAAATGCTAAGGTAATTAGATTAGGAATATTAGTTTGAAATAGAAAAATTATAAGGAAAGAAAGTAAGTCAAGAATAAAAATTTGAAAACATTAAAAGCAAGATCAAGAAGTACTTATATCCCCAAAGCTCAAAATAGTGTTACCAAGGAAGTCGTCATTACTCTTGGCATCCAACTTCCTCAAAAGATTCATTCTTGCACCAAGCTAAAGTGGCTCAAACTCCTTTCAGTGAGGAGATTCCACCCTTACAAGAACTTGTCTTCTTTTGCTAGCTCGAGTGGCCCTTTCAAGGGCATTAAAAGTGCCTTCATAGCACCTCGATCATAGGGCTCCATACTTCCCTTCTTCTTCTTACTCACAAAAGTCTCGCTACTAGCAACTTTGGTCTTCTTTTGAGGAAGGGTAATAACACTAGGCCTAGCCTTTGTAGCTTTCTTCTTCGAGGTAGCTCTAGAAGGCTAACCCAAGTGTTGAGGCCTTGATGTTGGCCTAGCAGTAGCAATAATAGTAGTAGTGGTGGTAGTTCGAGGGGCCACTCTTCTTATGGTGGCATTCATAACCTCCCACAATTTCTCTTCGGTAAGTTAGGGAGGGTCTTGTGAAGGGTCTAGTTTTCAAAGATTAGGAAAAAAAAAAAAACAAGACACAAAGGGTTAGTAACAAAACAAAATAGGAAAAAGAACTTCGTTGAAATATAAGTGACTATCTTGATGAAAAACTTTGAGTATGAATAATTTAAGAAGTGACACTTAATGAAGGTTAATTAGGAATAAGAGAATTCCCATGACAGGCTAATATTATGGGTGTAAAAAGTGTGTTCAATGGGGTCAAATGGTTGGACAAAGTCAACTACTAGGTCAAGACATGCTTGGTTAAAACATGGCATTGGGGTTAAAAGATGAGAGAATAGGTCTCACTCATCAAAATATGAGGTTAAAAGACTGTTGACAGATTGAGAGATCCTATTAAAAAGAAAGTTTTTATACTAAGTTTAGGTAGCTCTAACAGTGGCTATTTGGGTCTCATTGATATTGCCATTAAAGCTGTCTTCCCTCGGATGTGCTGATATTGTTTGATACATCAACTCTATATCAAAGTGGACTCTTTTCCTATAAATTTTATTTAAAGCTTCTATCTAGATGTTGAGGTCTAGGTAGATCTTGGCCCAAGAGGCTCAAAAGTACTTTTTGAACTAACCGTTGTTATTAAAGGGTAAGGCTTTAGAAAACAATTTGCACTTAACACTATTAAAATAATAAAACTTAAGGTCAGATTCACTATTATTATAGTTAGCCTTTAACTCAAAGAATTTAGCAAATATGGCTATTGAGAGAACTGAGTTCATAGAAAGAGTTTCAAAATGAAGGCAATCATACATTGTTAAGTATTTGGGACAAGTTAGGATGGTGACATTTCAAATTGACAACATTCATTCTAAAAAGAGGCATGGATAAGTAGATCTTGCCCACCATTTAGGCTATCTTCAAAACCATGACCCAACCCGTACGGCGAGTTCATGGTTGGCTAAATGAAGAGGGAAGCTCTAATTGGACAAATTGAAGGATGGGGAAGTTATTCCTTACCCACTTTAGGTTGTCAATAGTATCGATAAAGGGACCTAGGTTCCTACCTATTGAAGAATTCAAACTGACAAAGGAAAAAGGAAAGAGGAGGATTCACCTAGAAGAAAAGACAAAGTTAGAGTTAAAGTTGCAAATACATGAAGAAGTTCAAGTTGTAGAAAAGAGAGAAGGTACTTTGAGAGGAAATTAAAAAAAGTAAGGAAAAGTAAAAAGAATAAAAAACCCATTTTAGATGAGTACTTATTTTTCGACAAGCCAAGAGGTATGAAGCCAAACAGAGAAAAAAATAATGAGTGGAAAGCTTATATGAATCTCTAAATCGTGGGATAATATTGGGCTTCCTATTAGCCATTAATGTGTCAGAAAAAGCACTTACTAAAATGGTTTGGTAGAAAGTTTTGTTGGCAACAAAATTTCAGTCTTGAGTTTTAGTTATAAATGGTTGAAGATTTTCCCGATCTAACTAAGTCCCAAACAACATAGACTTGATTGATATAAGCCCTAATCAAACATTAAGAAACTAATTAGTGGCATTTCACTTCGAATATCGATAATTATGACAAGTTTGCAATTTTTTTATCCCATAAATCTCCATCTCGAAAAATCTTAATCTAGAAGATTTGCTTCAATGGCTTGTAAGATCGAAATTTCTTAAGAAGAAGATACTCACCCTGAGGCTGAAAGTCTAAAATCCTATAGGAGTGAACTAGAAGCAACCTAAAGGCTGTAGATTCAAGAAGGAGGAGCATAGGATAAAAGAGTCACCCGAAATATATCATTATGATTGTTCTTTTATTTCTCTAAGAAAACAAGTTTCTTTCATTGCATTTCTTTAAAATTTCAAAATCTAACAATAACCAATTCTCTTGATCTTAAATAAAACCATTTTTGAAAAAAAGATATGGCAATAGTTATCACGATTGAAATTTCAACTAGGGAAACCTATAGTGTCAAAAAAATTTAAGGAGTCGTCATCAAACTTTTTAGGTGTGATTGGTCACTGGTAAAAATAAGGCTTAACTATTTTATTTTATAAAAAATGAGATTTTGGGTCTAGGAGTTGGTTACATTTGGGGAAAGATTAGCACCCTCGAAATGCCTAAGAATCAATACCATTTTGATTTCTTACTTGAAAAATAATTTTAGAAGATATTTTTATCAAAGTACTCAAACCTTCGTACTTACTCAATCTTGATATACTAAAACATTTTTATTGGGAAAAGGGTGCAGTTGCTCATTCCTATTCTTCTCCAAAATTGGGAGTAAAAAATATATATAACAATTTTAATCATGACATATTACTAAAGAAGAATTTTTATAAGAATATTTTTACAACATAATACATTTATAAACATTGAATAGTTTTAAAGCAGATAACTTAATGAAGATCTATTAAGATCCTAATTCAAGCATTTTATCCAAGAAAAATGAATAATTTACAATAAGTTTCGAAGAGATAGTTCTTAGATCTCTTGAAGCCTCCTACATTTTTATGTAGATTTCTTACTTTTCTTCAATACAAGATCTCAACTGAGAGTTTTTTCTCATAAATGCTTTTCTTGAATTCTAAAAAAAATTACAATTTTTTTCTTTCTGAAAATGTTTGTAGGTATCAAAAAGAGTTTTTTTATGTCTTGAGAGTGTGAGTCTGAATGCGTGAATGTGTGAATACGAATGTGAATGTGAATGCAAATCCGTGAATGTTCCTAGCTGTAGGCTTCAACAACTATTTACAGGCTTCTCATTAGCTTAAGTAAGTAACAAATGGTGGCTAATCCGTAAAATGTAGTACACCCAGGCAGCATCTGCTTTCAACCTTTAACAGTAACGATTTCACTTCAAGGGTTATTCTAATGTTTTGTCAAGGTACATCGGTTAATTCTGAACTAGTTTCTTTAATCTTTGGCTTCGTCAAGATGTGAAAATGTCTTCAATTTGGTCCATTCTTATTTGAAAGATTCAAGAACAAGTCTATCCAATGACTTCCATCATATTGCCTAATTTCCTTGAACCCAAACTCAAATTTTGCTTCCAGCAACAAGCTTTAACCTTCCCATGCATTTCAACATTTTTTATAAGCTTTTCATCATGAAACACGTATTTCGATGAAAAAAATTCATATCGAGCTGCTCTGTAAAATGCGCTACCTTTGAACAGACTACAACGTCAACGAGTCCCTTGCCATATGAAAAGTCTTAGCTGACTCGATAGGTTTGCCTTCTACTTATTTGTAACAAAGTCAGCATGCAATGCCATATCACCTCTTGCAACACTTCTAACTGATGTGGCAATATCATCCACTAGTGTCGTTACATCATTTAATAAACAGTGAATTAGTGGAATTGTCTTTCACCATGTCAACATCATTGCCCACTAGCGTTGTGTCACATTTTTTAATGCAGCCTTACCTCATCATTTCATGGGTGTCATTCACTAACACCTTACCACATAGTTTCTCGTAGAACAATAGTTTCTCCATCTATTATTAACGATTATTTCGATCCCTGTCATCAGTGGTGCTTAATCATGTTGTGCTATGTCAGCTCATCATGCGATGTCAGCAGCATCACTCTCGAAGATACTGTTCTTCGTGATTACTTCCTCTTAACAACTAATTCTCTTGAAATCCTCTTCTTTTCATTCTGCTGTTTCTTTGCCGTAATTCCCCTCATTATTTTAACTTTCGCTTTCTCATAACTCCGTTTTTACAGTGGAGCTCTCTCTCTCCCTCTTAAGTAATCCTCCATTTTTTACTTTTATTTTGTTTGTATATTCTAGTTTATCATGAAATTCGTAAGTCTTTTAGTAGTTACCAATAACTATTTAGCTAGAATTAGGAAAATGTGAGATCCCTACCTCGGTGCGCATGGTGATACCCACCCAACATGAGAAGCCCTGGTCTAAAATGCTAATAGTCCTTTGTGTTTCTAAAGAGTGTCTTAAAGACGGTTTAAGACTCCCTCTAAAATTTCTATTAAGAGAAGTTTATGAAAATTACCTAGTATTCCCTTTCTAATTGGTTCCTAACTCCTAGCAATCCTAGTTGCCTTTTTTGTTAGGTGCCTAGATTTAGGAATTTTGGAGCTTTCACATTTATTGTTTTATAAATTTTTTGAGCTTAAGCAACTAAAATTTACTTAGGCCATCCAAAGAGATTTCGATGTTTTTCTTTTAAGAAACCCAACCTTTTTGCCTCTAACCTGCCAAAAGTAGTGAAGTATTAAAGGCAATCTTACTTCTAGGTGCTTTAAAATAAGATTCCACTAGAATCAACCAGTGGACCGTCCTTAATCAGAACTATGGCAATAATTACTCTCTTTATGATCTCTTGTTACTTTTAATTAGACCTTAGCAAGCAATAATAACACTCTACTTATGTTTGTTTATTTTTAAGAGGCTTGGATATCTAAAGTCCACCCCCATTTAATCTCTTAAGAGCTTCTCCTTGTGTCATCCTCTAGAGAGCCCTCTTCCTGCTGCTACTCATTCTCTAACACTAGTATACTCTCCTCCAGAGTCTGCATCAACTCATTCTTCCTTTACCTTTCCAAGACTCCATTCGCATTTCAAGATACCTTCTTCTGATCAAGCTCTTAATCCCCTTACTTTAGATGAATCAAAGTCTCCTTCATCAAGTAATGAATTTTATACCATAATATAAAATTTGATTTTTTATGGTAAATTGTAACTAAATTTTTTTCTTTTTGCTTTACAAACCACTTTCTAATTATGTCTAAGGGTGAGATAAGTAATTTTAACAAGATGGTAAAGTTGACTAAGAAGACACTTCCAAACTCTTACTTTAAAAAAGGGAAAGTGGTAGTACTATGTCTCTAAAAGGCTAAATCTCAGCAAAGTGCTTCTATTAATAAGATAGTGACCTTAGCAAACTTCTTCTCTCAGTAGGAGCTTGGAACTATCTCCATTTCTTTCTTAGCCTTAAACAATAAGAAAATCATTTAAGGAGTGGTTTTACTAGCTTTTACCTAATCTGTGCTCTCTAACAAGAAGATGGTGCATCTAGAAAAGATGTTCAATCTACTTGCTAACGTAAAACTATACTTCTTTTACTTTTTCCTTCACTTATATATGATTCTTTCTTATTATAGGTTGTCTAAGAATCTTCCCTAATAGTTGAAGAATACAAGATTTAAAATCAAGGTAAATCTGTCTTCGAAGAGGCTGAGAGTGCTCTTAAAGAAGCCAGGAAGAAAAGAGGTGAATTATCAGCTAAAATCTTCTCTCTCTAATTGTAAAAAAAGTAAGTGGATTAAGAGATTTCTATGCTGAGGGCAGATATAGAGAAGATGATAATAGATTTTAGTTTTTAACAAGAGAAACTAAAGAAAGATCATTTAAAATAGCTAGCTATAACTAAGGAAGAGGTTATAGTAGCCTTTAAAGGCAATGAAGAACTGAATAAAGTGACTTTGGAAGACTGTGTAGAGGTGTTCTGGGAGGTACAAAATGACACTTAGCCTAACGTTTTGAAGGAGTATCCAAACTTCAACCTCAACTTCATCATCACTATGCCGAGCTCATCCTCTACATCTCAAACAACTCCTACCATAACTAACCTTGTGAAGAGTCCTGACTTCATCTCCCTAGCCTTTATGAATCAAATTTTGTAAGAACTTAATAAGGAGACAATTGGTGTTGAAGAAAAGATTGATTAACCATGTATTTTTTTTTTATTTCGATGTAATCACTCTTATGGGAATAAAATGGACTTTTATTTTTTTTTATAATTCTTGATTTATTCTCATTTTTAAATTATTGTTATAAGATGAAAGCACCATTAATAATCTTAAAATCCTTAAATTACCTCATAACAAACTTTTAGGTTTTCTGTAAAATGTGGAAATAGACATTTTTAACAAGCATAATCTCCCTAAGGTAAGTGTCCAAAAATGTTAAATGAAAGGGAGGACAGTCTGCTTTTACCAAAACAAGATTTTGACATCTATATTGTCACTTTGTAACCTCAAGCAGGCTATCCATTTTCGTTTAGGACTCATTCCTAAAACTTCAGACTCCTCCTATTATTTACTAGACTCTAGTAGGGAAGAGTGTCAAAAATGAACCAAAATTATGTTCGGATACTCTTCTTCAATTAGGATGGAGATCTATATGCCCTATTAGTAATTTTCCAACATTAAACATGCTTTTCTCAATTTTTTTCCTATTAGTTTGAAGGTTTTTTCGGTTTCAGGTAAACTTTTCCCAGCTCCAAGTAGGCTCTTCCCAACTCTTAGTAGACCCTCCCTAGGGTGAGTGTTGAAGACTATCAAATAAGAGTTTTGACACATTGCCTTACATTTTTGGCAAGTCAATTACTAGATTCTCCTTAAAACATATAATTTCTCCCTCAATTGATCTCATTTCAACAATATTCTTCAAGAATGATGCTGCTGTTCTTCAAACTACATACTAATAATAGCACCTCTGGTTTCTGAGATTCTAATGAGGGCAAAATTTGAGTATCAACAATAGTCATAATAAAGAAATTTCATCATTCATACACTCATCAAGAAGGTTTTTTTTTTAAAATGATTATTATGTATTACTTTGAGTATGAACCAATTTTAAGTATTTTTCATCTCACTTGATAGAATACATTATTCTCGTTTAATTAATACTAATTTAGGACGTTTATGAGGGTGCTTATCCTTCTTCATATGTAACCAACTCGTTGACCCAGATTTCTTGGTAAAATTATACCATTGCCTTAAAACCTTTTTCGTTTGATCTTGATTCTCTTATGTGTATTATGATTGTTATGTTTTGTTAAAGCCCTTATCTTACTCTTTTATTTGCTAGAATGCTAAATTATCACATACGTCACAGTCATGCATTACGTCAACTTTATATTTAGGTTGAGTTCTATGAGAACATTCCATAATTAAGAGAGTCATAAGTAAGTGGTATTCATTAAGGTACCTACCTCTGCACATACCAAGTTGCTCATCTCACTCATGTCAAACCCTGTGACCATCTTCATCTTTATAATGGGGAAGGTTTCTACTCACATAACTCCGTATAGGTGATTATAGACCAGGGTATCTTTTTTGCTAACCCAACACTAAGAGATGATCTAAGAACCTTTATAAAACCTATTAATCAAAGTAAGACCCCATTTTGGGTCGAACTACTGACTACTAACCTTGCATGTTGATCTTTAGAAAGGTTAGGATTAGAAACTTTAGGTTGAAGAAATACTAGTAGGACATAAACCCTAGTTAGAAGGATGAACTATAATTGTGATAAATACTAAGTTTGTTTTTTATCTCCTATCATTGCACATCATTTTGCATCACATCTCATAGTTACAACATTCAGCACAATAAAAGGTAATTTCTATGATAAGCTAGGCTTGCTAACTACTAGGCCTACCTTATATTGCATAACTCAGTATTCCTCATGATTGAGCAAGAATCCCCATCTAAGGAGGCTATATCTAATGTAGTCATTATGATTGTTCCCCAAGTTTAGAAGTGATCTAAAAGGGAGTAGTAGAGGTCAGAAGATGCCTTGCCTAAAACATTCAAACCTAATTGAATGAACGAGTCCCTTTGAAGTGGAAAGGCAATGATTTATCCGCACTTCACCAAATTTGGGATGAGATGAGTGAACAAGATAAAATAAGATTTGAGGAGCTATTTAGTCATATCTTTGAGTGGTTATTGATCTAAGTAGAAGAGTCTTTAAGTAGAGTTGCCTTAGTTTCTTAGACCCTTCTTACCATTATTTTCATTTTAATGGTCTAGGTCCAACCCAAACCTTGGAAAATACGAAGCAGTCTTAGGAACCAAGAACTCGTAACTGCATAAGATTTATGTTAGTCATAAGATGTTCAGAAAGATGGTTACAAGAGTACCAGATATATGAGGAATGCCTAATAGGATATGTTCTTAAAGCTTAAAAGGGATAAGGAATGCCTATGCAGGAATAGGATATGTGCTTAAAGCTTAGAGGGGATAATCTATGTATCTAGAAAGATCTCCTCGAAAGGTCATCCATTGTTGCAAATGCAAAACAAGGAACTTGAAGAAGCTAACCATTACTTTGTATGGATTAATCATTTTTCTAAAAGCTTTAGGCTATATAAATATCCATGTTTTCCCTTTTGTTTTTTCTCCTTGCATAGGGAACTAACCCAACCTCGACTATTCTTGTCGAAATTATTAGGTCTCTCGATGATGTCTAAAGAACAAGCAAAGGAAAGATTGCAGGTGTTACAACCGAAGAAACCCACATCGTGAGAAAATGTAAGAAGTCACCACCAATCTTTCTAGGTGTGATTGGCCACCATCTTAGAGTAAGGCTAACTGATAAAAAACATTTGAGATTCTAGGTCCGAGAATTGGTTACACTTAAGGAAGAATTAGCACTCCCAAAACAACTAAAAATTTATACCATTTTGATTATTTTTAAAAAAATAATTTTAGGGGTATTTTGATCAAAGTATTCAAGGCTCCATACTTACTCTATCCCAATGTACCAAAATATTTTTTAGAAAAAAAAAAGTGGTTTGCACTTACTTCTTTTCTTTTCCAAAATAAAAGGTTAAAAATCATTTATAAGAGAAAAATAATTTTTTAAAGAAAAATTCTTATGTAAAAATATTTTCTTTTCCTATAACATGATTTAGCTATATACTAAAATATTAAATAGATCAAAACATATAACTTAATAGGAATCTAGTGATAATCAACTTTTACTAAGCAATTTTATTCAAGAAAATGAATATACTACAAAGAATACGATAAATGAGATTGAATACCTCTTGAAGTCCCTTACATTTGTTGTAGTATTCCTTTCTTCTTCAATATGATCAACTTATAGAATTTTAAAAGAAATTCTTTTAGGAAGAAATGAAAACTTTAATGAAAACTATGAAAATTACAAAGAGAATTTTTTAGAGAACTTTAGAGAGAGTTTCTTTTCTTGCTTAGAAGCTAGTGTGAAACATGTCTCCCTCTTCGTCTGTGTGTCTACCCATGCAATTAAAGATCTACCTTTATTTATAAGGAGTAATTGGTGCATGTTAGCATCAAGTGATAGGTTGGTGTAGTGCACCCAACATCCTCTTATAGACTTAGTAGGGTCTTCTTGGCTTCGTAGGGTCTACTAACCTAGATAAAACTCCTTTCGCTTGTTTTTGTTAATTTTGATTTAATTTTCACACTTTTTAGCTTCATTTGAGTATTCCAAGGCAATAATTTTCTATGATCACCTTTAAACTGCAGACGAATAAGACTGTCAAGCTAATTATTATTACATCATCTAATTCTTCCAATTTTCGGCTTAATCTTTGTAATTTGAGAAGGATTATAGTCTTTTTATTATTGTCATCCTTTATGCAATTTTTAGTTTATTCAATTTGGTAGAGAATCGAGTAACATCGGATTGTGGGGTGCATTATCGAGTGCGCTGCCTTTAAACATTCTACTACATCATCAATCTTCCTATCTTCAAAAGTAAAGCACTATCTCATCAATAATAGCACTTCCAATGACGATGTGCCACATATGCTCATCCACTCACATCAGCTCACCTGCCACATCAATAATCTTTCTATCTTCAAAAGCAGAGTACTACGACATAAACAGTTGTGCTTCTAATGACGGCTGCCACATTATTAGCTTTATTATTAATTGTGCAGATCTACTCGCATGTTAAACATTTCTGGAAGAGTATTCTTATGGCAGATTCTAATTTTTATTCCAAGCTCTGAATTTTAAATCTCGATGATAAGAGAAATTTTGATCTTGCATTTGATGGTAAGAACTCTCGATCTTAATTTTTGAACTTTTTGATGATATGCAAAAACCTGATCTTGGCATATGATGGCAAAAATCCCTGATAATCAAAGGGCTCGTGTCAACTAAATCAAGATCTTATATAAAATTACATAATAACATTATCTCGAGATCAATTTCAAATTATTATAAATTAAAGGCACAAAATTATTTTTCTTAAATGATACCAAATCCTAGGTGTTTGTGGGGATGCTTACCCTTTCCCAAACATAAATAACTTACGACCTCAAATCATCTGGTAAAGCGATTGGTGGTCAATCATACCACAAAAAAGATTAGTGGCAATTTCTTTATTAAAAAAATTTAAAAAGAGCATTTATTCACACTCAGGCTCTTTGTTAACAAAGAAAAGTCTGGTTGTGATAGTTGGTGACTCCACTATGTACTTTTTAAGTTAAGCCAAGCTTAAGTAGAACTGATCTCCTACTTTGAAATTTTAATTTGACTTTGATTTTAATTATACATACCTAATCTATGGTAGGAAAAAATTGACACTAGATTGAAAATCTTGGACCTGAGGTCGTTTTCTTTGTTGTCTGCATTGATTTGAATTTGTAGATTTTGCTAACTATACTTAATGTTAAGCCAAGAATTTCAACATGCTGCATCTATACTTGAGCTTTAGTCAAGCACATTAATATCTTTTACTGCATATATATATATATATATATATATATATATATATATATCCTTTGTGATGGAAACTTCACATCGTCACATTCATGCGTGCGCATAAAGTTGCACCCGAGCTAAGCCGTTTGTGGTGTATACCCTGTTTAAGAAGGATGAAAGAACATATGCATTCAAAAGATCACATAATCTTCATAAATATTTTGCAGCTTATCCTGCCCAAATTTTACTTTATGAGTTGGTACCACTCTCAAGATGTTCTTTAGAATCCATGCTCATGATATTGATGACTAGAGAGGTGTAGGAAGATCTTAGGGCCTAGAACTTTTTAAAACCCAAAGATCTAATCTCATATCAAGTCTTGCATGTAGAAAAAGCCTTATGTTAGCCTTATCAAGATTTTACAGGCCCATCAGGCCATGAACATAGATGAAGATCAGAATATAAAAGTATTGACTATATGTTGCTTTATTCATGTTTCATGACATAGAGATTGAAGTTTCAAATCATCATAAAGATAGAAAAGTTTTGTTTTAGATTTAAGAATTACAATGACTAGATTAAAAGAATCACTAATTAGATTTGGAAAGGTTAATCTTATGCCTACTGTTGGAAAATAAATGTCATTTCTGGGAATCTGGTCACTCAAACCTCACAAAGTTTATAGCATGAAGAATATTGTAGTTCAAAAAATAAAAAGGTTTGTCAAGGATGTGCAAATCTTCAAGGAAGAGTTGATGAAAGAAGCTTAAAAAAAAAAGGATGTGAAGATTGTTTGAAGAAAGAGTACTTACTATGGTTGCTACAAAAACTTATTAATAAATCGAGTGGGTTGACAATCTTAGTTGTCTTAATTTATGGATTATTGATCCTACCAAAAGCAATTAGATATGTTAATTTGGTTATACTGGATTTTATGAAAATAATTGGACGAAGGATAGACCCGATCCCCGTTACACTTGCTAAAATATTCAAATCCTTATCTTATTTTATAATCATAGGGAAAGGGAAGAGCATGTGAGTGTTAATCCTATACATGGGGTTAAAGAATCATTTGCTTGGATATAAGAAGGCAATTAAAGATATTCTCCACTGTAACCCGATCAAGTATTTTTATGAGAATGACAAATTTAAAACAGAGAAGCTATCTAAATGGGTGTTGGTACTTCATACCCTAAAAGAAATAGATATCAAATGGATAGCATCATGCTTGTCGTATGAAAGAGTTTTTCTATCGATCTTAGATTCAATTTACCATAGTATTGTCGATTATATAGGGTTATTCTAGATATACACCTTTATTGGTTCTCATATAGCTGAGAATTAAGTAATTGATTCTTGTTCCTTATGACCTAGGACAAGGTGATAATTACAGCAACACCTGAAGCAAGATGTAGAAAGAAATGTTAGAATGGGACCAACTTGACTACATGAGAAAACCAAAACTTACTTTAGGAACTTACCCAAGATACCATTAATAGAGGAAAATTTTGATTAAAGATTTACACTTTCTAGATTAGTTGCTTGAGCACTAACTTGCCTTAGTTTCGATCTTGATGCTTGGGTCAACCTTCAAAAAATAATGAGATCAAGACATCAAAGAATTGATGGCAGGAAAAAGATAAACTAGAAAAGATGATCGAGATGTTAAAATATGAGGCTATGACTTAAAACCAAGTAATTGATAAAATGACACAAAAAGCAAATCGGGTCAAGGAAAAAGTGAAGTTTTCGAAAAGGAATATGGAAGCTATGATGATAGAATGTGTAGCTGAAAAAGGTGAGAAGATTAGGAAACTTAGATAAGAAATATCATCATCGACTAAAAAAATGAACAATTCAAGGTCAGTAAAAAGTTATTAAAAGAGTAAATAGAAGAACCCAAAGATAGAAAATGGAAGATTAACGGAAAAGACAGATTAGGACAAGAAAAACTTATCAGAAAAGCTTATAGAAATATAGGCAAAAAGCAATTCTGAGATTAGTCAGATAATGAACATCCTAAATCAAGCAATGACCTTAAAGATGGGTTGCATTTAGGATATCATCAATTTAAGAAATAACATGAAAGAGTTTGCACAAAAGGCCAATTTATGGAAGTCTAAAGCTAAAGAAATCTTTGTATCCCTGTGTCACAACAAGAGAGCACAAGTCACGAATTGAAAAACATACAAAAGTAATCTTAGAGCAGTTTTAAGCTAGATAAAACAAATTATGGATGCTACAAACCTCATGAAATAGAAATTACATACATGCTTGCTTATGATATTAACTCTGTAAATTAAACATAAAAAAAATAGGTAAAGCTAAATAATATTCGATCACCAAGATATATAATGATTCGGATGAAGTGAAAATAAATAACCGAGCAACTAGGATTGAAATATTTGAACAAACCCAAGTTGATATCTAAGTTGTATAAGAAAGCCTCAATGAGAGAATGATAGAAGCTTAACTTTAGCAAATGATGGCACCCTTTGGCATGTTCATAAAAAAAAAAGGTCCTTGCAAAGTCAAAACCCCTAAGAAAACATCTTCTCGAGACATTTTTAAACTTATGAGTTCAATTATAGCAGAGCTATCTCAAAATTAAGAAAAACAAGTAACATTAGAATACCTTTTAAGCTTTATGGTCAAGTTTGATATAATCTATTGATGGTGTCAGGACAGAATGGGATCAAGTAATTCATCCCGTTCATTTATGGGATATAAAAAGATCATGGGCTAGTAAGCACTTTAGTTCATTCATAAACGATTTTATAATGGCAACACTTTTATAGGATGGTCAAGAGTAAATGAATAGGTGGGACCACATCGAGGTATAAGGAGTGGAGAGAACAATTAGTACATGACATGGTTCTCTCGAAGTGGCTAGCGTAGTGTCAATTCACTTTGATTCTGTTACCTAACCCCAAAAAGTCATAAAAAGAAAGATGCTATTAAATGGTCGATGATTTAGAATCCTTAAATAACATTTTCCTACAAGTGGGCAAAACGTTTTAATATGAAAACTCGATCCACGAATAAGTGATAGCCACACTTATGGAAGAAAGAGATCAATCTAAAAGTGAATTTTGGCAACTAAGTTGACATTTCAAAGGAGTAATAAAAGATGACTGTAACGATAAGTAAAGCCAAAGCTTGACTACACAACTTAAGAATGCAAAATGATGACTTCTAGAATAATCATATCTAAAAAGAGTAATCAAAAAAGGGAACATGAGCAACTGGTTCATATTATACATAAGCTAGAGCAAGAAACAACCAACTCAGGAAAATGATCAAAATGGATTAGAAGTTGGTAGATGACCTCTTTAAAGATAAAAAACCAAGGAAGATGAACATCAAAATCAAATTAATCATCTACTAACTAAACTCAATCAAGAAAGGGGCTTCAAGTTAAATTAGATGACCGATCTTGAAAAGTCAAAGGCCAATCTTGGACAAGCTATTAAAGAAAGTGGGCTCTAGAAAGACAGATAGGGAGATCTATGCATAATAATATTAGAACAAGGAGGAATTCAATCGACAACAATGATTATATAAATAAAAAAAAAACATACATCCCTTGGTTAAGTAAATCGAGCAAACTTTAAGTGCAACATCGAGCCTAAGTAGGGAGCTGGACCAGTTTGAGAGAGGAATGTCACAATTGAAATTTTTGGCAAAGGCCCAAATGTGAGAAAATTCTTTTTGATTTTAGAAATTCTTTTGATAAAGAAAATGAGAAGTTGCCATTAACATTTTTTATGGTGTAATCAACCACTAGTTTTATTTTAAAACTTTTCTTTATTTTGAAAAAAAAAAGATATGAACTCCATTTGAAATAGGCAATGGTTTTCCTTTACTACATGTTCTAAGATTAAGAGTCATTTACATGTGGAGAGCAATTAACATCTCCAAACGCGCCAAAGAATTAGTACTATTTAAGCATATGATCTCATATCTTTGATTTGTAATAATTTAAAGTTGATCTTAAAATATAATAATGCAACAATTTTCAAAATGAATTTGTTATGTAATTTTAAGCAAGAATCTCAAAATCTAGTCAATGCTACATCTTTGATTTAGAAAACAAATATATTTTAATTTAGAATTGAAATATGAACTTCATCAAATCCTTTTCTCCTAAATAATTCTAGAAAAACATCAAGTACATTACAGAATGAACAACCACCAAAAAATAAAACTAGACAATCATTTCTTCATTCACTTTTACAATTTAATAATTATAAAGTAATAATACCTTCAGTACAATTTTTGTGTAATCTCTACTAAACAACAAGCAATCTTAAGATGGCTTCCTAGAAAGAGACATTAAACTTCAAATCTCTCAGCACTTGACTACAAAATCTGGAGATGTGGTTGTCTAGAGATGCCGAGATACAAAAATCTATGAAGATTTGGTTGTTGTCACTCTAATCTAGATAAGTAGAGATTTGGAGATTTTTTTATCTAGTTTAGAGGTTTTTTGGTGATGCATTTCAAATCTAGTGACAATTTAGGTGTGCGTGTGGCTGTAATTACTTAGGAGCTTTTTTAGTGATGTAAATACACAGATATCAAGATGCAAATATCTGGATATGCAGGTGTGCAGATATTTTCGATCGATTGTCAATGGATTGATGGATTGCTTAATTCTTCGCTGATTGATTCTCAATTGATTAATTTTGAGATATGTGTCCTTGTTGATGATTGCTTCTACCGATTCTTTAGTATATTTATAAGACATAAAATGGGATGAGGTCTGCCAAAAATTTAAAAATCCACTGTGGAAAATAAGGGTTATGTATGAGTTCTGATCAACCAAATCTTAAAATTCAAAAATCTATCACTCGATAATGTGCGCTCTCTGTAGATAAGATTGGAACCAAGAAAATCTTAAAATTAAAAGACCTGTTATGGAAAGAAGGAAATCAGAGTGCTGGAATGCTCTCTATTTGAATTTTATCAAAAGTCTTTCATTAATTTCTTAAGATTTTGCAATTCTTCTTCTCCGAGCAGTTGCTTACCTAAATCCTCATGTGAGATTAGGGTAAACAACATCGGGGCAAACCACATTAGGGTAATCCATATTAGTGTCAAACCGAATGCCTTGATCTAAAATCGAGTTTAGTCGCATTGGGTCGAGTCTTCATGTGAAGTCATTAATCACATCGGGGTAATCCAAATTAGGGTAAAGTACATTAAAGTAAACCATATCGAGGTAAAGCTCAAATGCTATAACATGAAGTCCAAGTCAGCTTCAACCTCATCGCCCTTGAGATATTAAAAATGGGATTCATTTGCTTTAATATAAGAACTATATATTTCCATTTTTAAATTAGCATGCATAGCTTAAATATCCAAAGAGAGCCCCTCGTCGTGAAATTTGTATTTCACTCGATTTGTCATCAAGATTCTTGATTTGACATCAAGTAAAATATGCCATTACACTATTCTCGACCTATCATCAGGGTAAAGTATGCACTTTAAATACCTCCGGACCTATCATCAGGGTAGAATTTGTTCATTAAGTTACTCTCGACTTGACATTGATGTAAAGTGTTCTTAACCTGACATTAAGGTATAATCCTACGCTAGAATGTGATAGGATAACTCAATATCGAATTTGATGATATAATCTCAACCTTGAACTTAATAACTAATCCCAACCTTGAGCTCAAAAGTTAATCTAGACGTTAAACTTGATAGTACAGTCTTGATCTAAAGAGACTTATTGACATTTAGCTATTTTTAGGCTCTCTCCAACTTGACATTAGAGCTAAAATTAGGTGTTTATAACTATCCCTCTTTGATCATCTCTAAGAAGCACGAATAGGGTAAAGACTAAATAAAACCTAATTTTAAGCTCTAAACACTTTTTTTAATTATCTTTTTTTGAAAAAGAAAGTATAGTTAAATAGGAAGTGATTCACATTCATATTATTACTCTTTATTGGTAGTCCATTGAGAAATAATTCTCATTCATCTTGATATACCAAATTTGAAAATTTGATTAGAAAGTGATTCACGTGCTCCCTATCGTTCTAGATTGATAGAATTAACTAAGAAGCGATTCTCATTTCTCCCATTACTATAATTTCATAGAATCAACTAAGAAGTGAATCTCATTCATCTTATTGTCCTAGTTTTAGCAATCTTCAAGAAATAGCTTGAGATATTAAATTTTGTAAAGTCAACTAAGGAGCTATTCTCAATCATCATGTTGTTCTTGAATTGGTAATCCACCAAAAAGCGATTCTCATTCTTCTTTAGTGTACTAAATTTCATGGAGTTGACAAGGAAGCGATTCTCATTCATCTTGTTGCTCTAATTTTGGTAACCTTCACGAAGCAATTCACATTCAACCTAAAGTACAACATTTGTAGAATCAACTACAGCTAATTCACATCCTTCATACTATTCTTGAATTGATGAGATTAATTAATCCATGACACAATCTTCAACTATCTAGATTTTTTGAAATTTTGATAGAATCTTGTCTATGATGTGTTTTCCAACAATTAAGACTTCTTCACTAAGGATGAAAAAAATTTAACTACATTGGAAAGTTTGCCAACTTTTCACATTTTCTTATTTGAGCTTCTCCTCTATTGGGACAGCTTTAAAGAAAGTAGTTTTTATAATACCAATGTTTATGTATGCATGATATACAGATCTTTTTTCTTTTTTCCTTTTTGGCAAAGCTTTGCAATCCAGTCACCTTCATACTTTCAAGGTGCAGGCTTGTCCTTGTTATAGTGAACTTTGTTAAAATAACCAAAACATCATTTGGATACACACTCTTCTGGTTCCTCCATTTATTTTTCCTTTTTTTCTTTTTCCACTCCTAGACCCTACAACATCTTTTATCTTGTAGTTTACAATTTACCAAATATTTTTATTTTTACAAGGAAATATTAGTATATACCTTTTAAGATTTGGTTTAAACAAATCATTTACTATGACTATGGCATTTGAAAAACAAATTATGTCCATTCCTTATTTAGAAAGAGAAAGGAAGAGAAATAAGGAGCAAGAAATGAACGGTAGCTTTATTCATAAAATTTTGTACAAGACAAAAGAATAAGAAATAAGGGGTAAAAAATGCTTGGTGGCTTCATTCATGGAATTGTATACCAGATAAAATACATCATGTTCAGTTTCTCTTTTAACTAGTGATACTTCTTATTCCTTACTTTCATCTAATCTTAGTTGAGCGAGATCCATAATCGTATCTTTCCTTCCTTGGAAAGTTACGTTGTATGATTGTGCCACCTTTTCAAGTTTTTAACACTAATCTCTCCTTTCTTCTTTTCTTTTTTTTTTTTTTTTTTGTTTTTGAAGGCTACCCCTCATGATTTTGGTTGCAACTATGTGAAAAAAATAAAACATATGAGCTAGATTATGCTTTTTTTATATATACAAAAGCCCACGTAGGTTGGGTTCTACACCCTTATTAAATGAAAACTGAAACTACTAAACTAAATAAACAAATAAAAAACAAGTATTACAGTCACTTCAATCCATACAAACCTATTTGCTCTTAACTTTTTAAGCAAGTGAGCAATGTAATCAATGTAGGCTATAACTCCAATTCTTCAGCCTTAAGACTTTCTGCGAGGTTATAAAACAACTCAATGTTGTTTGTAGCTTCTTAACCTTTGAACATGTGATTGACCTAAATTAGAAATTTTACCATCTTAAACAAACTCCTATATCTGTACTAGTCTCATTACCTAAATTGTTTCACTTTTAACTCGTGTTTTTAATACATTTTTGTCTTCATTTTTAGGTTTAAAATCTTATCTAACATAAAAGAAAACATATTATCTTAAATTTTACAGATAAATATAATATGTTATAATAAAAATAAGGGTAAAGATCTCATAAAACCCCTCTTGTTTAACCTTTGAATCTTGATGTTTAATATCAGTGGAAATAAACTTCAAAGTTTGTGTATCGCTTTAAACTAACCCTACCTTAATGTTTCGATAACAAAGGTTGAGGAACAATAATAATGGGTTTTCAAATATATCATATTTAAGAAAAATAAAAAAAGATAAATAAGAAAGATAAAGTGATATCAATACATCAAATATTCTCTTTACTTGTATACTATTTTACTTTCTCAAGTTATGGTTATCGACTGCAGAAGACGAACCACTACCTTTCCATGGAACCCACTTGTCCAACACTAAAACATCCTTCATCAATTTTTCCTTTCCTTTCTTTTTTTGTGCTAAACCATCTATCCTTGATCGAACATTGCTTACAAAGGCTCTCAAATTTTCCAATTATAACATTCTTTTCGATCTCCTGCAAAGACCTCAAGATGGTCTTGACTTTAAAACAAAAGCAACAAAGTAGTTAGAGACATTGTCATTTCGCTAACCAAAACCTAACAAAACACCAAAAACCTCATAAACCCATTCGACTTCTTATCTCTGGGAGTCATTCACTTGTTGTTTGATAATCGACAAAAAAGAAACTCAAAAGCTAATTTAAGAAATGTATAAAATTAAAACATACTAAGATTTTGCATTTTTAAGTGAGTGAGCTATTCTTTTTTGTTTTAATTTTTTGCTGAAGTCTTGATTGCTAGGAAAAAGAAAAAGAAAAAGAAAAGATGCAATGAATATGAAAGAGAAACCACTAATGATCATAAAAGAGAGAAAAAATTTATGGAGAAAAAGAGTAATAGTATTAAGAGTAGAAATACAATAAAAGTATCATTTTATCCTTGATCTTAATGTCATTTTTTAACAATGTTAAGGGTAAGACTTTGTATCGGCTATTAATATTATTTTAAAGTTTGTAATGTTATTTTTTAAACATTAAAATTTGATTTGACACTTGAAATAAATACGAAAATTTTATAAGATTTTTATTGTAAAAATAAAAAATAAATAAATTATAAAGTTACAAAAATTAGTTCACATGCAATGAAATATTAACAAACATTAAAATATGATAATACACATTTGCAACATTAGAAAATACTACCAATACAGAGTGTTGAACATCATAAAAATATTTCATGATCACAAGAAAAGCTTTTGATATTTTATTTGCAGCACCTATACACAATTTTTTGCAGCGAAACTAAACGTGGGAAAGAAATAAAAATGAAGAATAAAACCCATTCCGTATTGATGCGCATAAGACAAAGATACGGAAAGAAAGAAGTAACCGAAATTATTATTTATTCATCTATCTTAACAGATATTAATTGTCAGCATCAAATTCAAAGTGGGGCCAAATGTATCCATTACTTATACTTTTTTATTAGAAAAAACTCTTATAATTTTGTAGAGTCAAGAAATTTCTAGTAGCAGATAAAAACTTCTGTAAATATTAATTTTTTATGAGAAATCATTTTTTTAATTTCAAAAAGAAAATATTTTTTTTTAATTTTCAATATTATCTTGCTTGAGAAATTAATAATTAATACTAAAAAGTCATTGATGGTACTATGCCCATAAACTTCTAATTTGCCAAACTGTTATGTTCAAATATTTAAAAATTTATTCAAGTCTTTTATCAATGAAAAATTATAATAATACTGATAAGAATGAATTCTAATTGATATATCGGTGAACTAATTAAAGACATTAGTGCATGTAGAATAACAGTTCCCAAAGTGTCCCTTAATGCTGCAGGAAGCCGTTATGTGCACTTGCTGGATGCTAATGGAAATTTAATTTGATGTGACGCTTCACCGAAACCTATCCAACGCATCAAGTTTTTGGATTGAAAGCAACTTGTCAAGGATCGCTAGCAGACAATTTGCCAGCGCAGATGTAAGCATGATTGGCATTTTGCTCTTTTCCTGCAGGTTTGTTGGGTGAGTGTCATGAGTGGATCCATATGGAGCAATCGTCACTGTAAAATGATTGAACATTGCCCATCCCGTGACACCACAGTATCGGAGTAGCGACATGGCAACATATGACAATCTTCATTCACGGACTCCCATCCGTCATCACCCATCAGATCCCTTTATAAACAAGATCAATGGTACCCCAGTATCAGCAACTGCGTATTGAGATAAAAGAGAAACTTGCTAGTGACATTCTTAGTAAGGAAGAGAATGGAGAAGCTGGTGGTGGTGGCAGTACTAGTGCTGGTAACTGTAGCCAGCGACGCTCAAATGATATGCAACATACCTGTTTCTGGGTTAATGGCATGCAGGCCTTCTGTTACTCCGCCCAAGCCAACACCACCAACGGGCACCTGCTGCGGAGCGCTCTCGCATGCCAACATGGGCTGCCTTTGCTCCTACAAGAACTCCAATTTGTTACCTTCACTCGGGATCGATCCAAATCTTGCCATGCAGCTCCCTCCCAAGTGCAAACTTCCTGCCCCCAACTGCTAGATCACCCAAACGCCATGTACTACAGACTTTGAGACTTTAAATGCTTTTCTTGAGCATTTCAAGTAATTGGGTCATTTCATTATTAATGCTTTTCCTACTTATAATGTAGTATGGTACGCTTAAACCATCCCAGCAATAATATGACGATGAGTGCATCAACGCGTTCTTTTTCTGTTCTTTCAAGTGAACTACCTGGATATTTCGTGGTCCTTGGATTAACATACACCTAAATCTTGCATTTCTTTGCCATATAAAGTAATGGAAATTTAAGTTAAGACTCAGAAATGCATAGCATTCATCTCATCACCTCAATGTGAATCTCAGCTGTCTCCTTATCACATTTCATTTTCACCAGTGAATTTTGACCTTTCATCTATAATCACTATAGAACCCCAACCACCAATCTTTACCACCGAATTTCCCATGGGTTAATCTTGGCTATTCATCATCATCATCAAGCACATTTCATTGGCAGTGAATCTTCGCGGCCCAGCGGCCCATATATCGTGTCTGTTCTCAGTGATTCTCTTTCATTTGATGATAGTTCAGAGATATCATATTTGTTATCAATGATTCTCTTTCATTTGATGATAGCTCAAGAGACTTGAAGTGATTCGCAATGCTTCTTACCGAATCATTTATTATTTTTGATTGTATTGCTCCTTCCAATTTGGTTTCATTACTTAATCAATTTCCGAAATTCCAGTCATGCATCTATGTTACTTTCAATTCTCATTCAAATCTAGCAATTAGAAAAGCTTTCCAAGACTTTATTTTAAACAATTTTCTAAAAAGATATTATCAAAATTTACTATGTATAATTATTTTGCAAATTATATAAATTTGTTTCTCATATTTCTTAGGTATGTCATAAAAGTAGAAAATATTATTTACTATCAATTCAAGGTTTTTTTTTTCCCAAAATACCAATAATTGTTTCATGGCAAGCATGACAAAAATGCATTGCATGAAAAATCAGTTAGCTCAGATTTGAGCGATTTTTTAAACAAAATAGACTTCATGAGAAAATTTCAGGCAAGAAAAGGGGAAACCAAGTTGCTCTTTTGTCCCTATCGTTAATCCTTCAGACATCACAGCAGTGAAACTATGATTGAACATTCAAAATAAGGAGCTTGCTTGGGCATACATACTACAGATTGAGTGACCTAGGCCATTAAAACACTTACTTGGCGCCACATGGATGAGCCACATGATGTTCACTTACAAAATAGTAAAGTTATTGGATAGCTGGCTGATTCTGCTAATCAGCTTCTGTTTGATCAAATAATACCTGGGTTAAATTTTTTGGGCTTAAAAAAAAAAAAAAAAAGAGTTCAGATTCAATTTCATTTCAAACATGAGAATCTAGGTTAATTTTACAACTGACTGCAAGTACTTCAGACCATAGATACACCAAAAGATGACAAAGAATATATCTGAACAATCCTTGATTTGGATACTTACATCTGGTGGCTTCTTTCACCAGCAAGGTACTCTTTTAACAAAACATGGCCCAAAAATCTTGCTATCAACATTGAACTTAACTTCTTTGCACCATACCATCATGTGGATCAGGGAAACCATCTAATTCATCAGCACCACCTAACTGAGAGAATGCTTCATGCTTCCCCAGAAGAGTTGCCAGAGGACAGGTCCTCTCCATAATTCCAAAGATCTTTCAGCTCTCCTCTCACCAAACCCAATATCACAGTAATTCCTGACAGTAATTAAAAAAAAATTGGGAGAAAAAGAAAAAACTTGAGGACAAAGAATTGAAATTCATAAGCAAGAAGATCTGGGGTATGCTCAAAACCACAAAGTTGGTTACCTAATGTACAAGGAACAAGATATAATAGTGCAGGTTGCCCATGGCCATTCATCAGATATAACCCCAGATATGTTAGGAAGAGACCTGCATTGCAGAACCACTATCAATCTCATCAATAAAAACAATTTCATGAACTGTGCATGCAGATCATATCAGCTATGACATGATAATGGAACTCCAGGAATTACCCATTTCTGTCATATTGGAGAGCTACAACACAAGCAATGACCATTTGTCTAGGTATGGCCTTAAGTATTCACAATATCATATAAAAGTTTGGTGCAACACTGGGAATATTTCTCACATAAGAAAGCCAAGAAATACCAAATCAATAGGTACTTCCACATTCATTAGTTAAAGGCCTAAGATAGGCAACAGCACAGCTGCAAACATCCATTAGCCAGAGTGGAAGCAAAGCTTTTGATCAAGCTATTCTACAACTGTTATGCAACTATCCAATACACAAATATAGCCACTCTTTGGCTACCACCGTGAATGGCAATTGTTCTTTTAGAATTCAAAATAGCAAGAAAAAGGGGAAAAAAGATCCGCTTATGAACAAAATGATAATTTAGTAGAAAGAGAAACAAGCCCAAGAAGGTAAAAGATTAAACTACAGGTAGGGCCAAAGGTTTACTGTTTACAACCAACAATTTTGTCCTGAAATTGTAGCAATTTACTTGATATTTCAGACTCAGTTTCTGGATAAGGCCTGTTTCTATTGAAAAGCTCTAGTTATGGGGCTTGGTAAAATATCTCGCTAAAACCAGTAAGGAAACGCCAGAAAGAGGAAAATGGCTAAACTTTATAATAACAAAATAAGAATATGAAGTTGACTCTTTAGAACCCTGAAGCATTATACAACATAAATCTGACTCAACAAGTGCCCTAATATCCCCTGTGATGCTGTCAATTGATGAGAAGGTAAATAGAGAATGTATAAACACATCGTTTATTTGTTGGCTCAAAAAACATCATCCACAGTCGCCGTTCTCCTTTTGTTTCTTCACACTCTCGACAGCTTCGCAGGGATTCTAGACACATTTACACAAAAGAAACTCCAATACTTATGGAATTTTGTCAGGCACATCTTAAGTGCATTTTGCACTGCTAGAACTGCATAACCTGCCAACTGCAGGTGAATATTCTCACTGCAACTTACTGTTACTACCACTTGTGGCTAGGAATTCAATGTGTTACATGTCAAGAACAGTCCATCTTTCATGTTGGAGTTTTGGCAACAAGGTTATATTAGGAATAAAAAATCTAACTTTCTATGCTTTTTGAGATGGACTCATGAGCATTTTGGGGTTGTCCAGCATTACCATGGAAGCACTGGGGAGGAGTTGAAGACCCGGGGCACAGCGGAAGATCTCCAAAGAACGAAAGAAAATAATTACAATGATTCCCATTATGATTTTCTCAACAGCATGGTGAAAAGGAAATAGACGGCTTTTGAAGGGTTGGAGCCGTCAATTAAGATGCTTAGGGATTACAGGCTATGCATATTAAAACTCTGGGTATCAGGTAAATCTTTTGTCAATGAGGATGATTTTGTAGATTTTACAGAAATCTGACCAACAAAGGGTGACAACACTCATAAAGGGTTGCATCCCTTTCGTGCTATGTAAATAATATATATACTTTAATTGTTCCTGACTAATAGAGAAAAAAAAAGTATCTAGGCAGTAGAGCCATAAAATAATCTACCTGAACCTGGTCCGAACACATTGTAACTTTACTAAAGCCTCATATAAATTTTAAGTTTCATATATTCAACCTAATAATTTACTTTGCATGTGCAAGGAACCTTTTCTGATAAATGCACAAACAAATTAAGATGACTAAACATTGTGCCAGTATACTCACCAAATCCATAGCCAACTGTCAACCAAAGGAAATATCCATTTGATATGCTCTTTTTATTCACCTTGTCATATCTGAGGAGCATAATAAAAAATGAATAGATAGATAATTAATTAACAATTAAGCACAGAAAGCTGACAACAATAACAATAATAATAAGCAATAACAATGACGATGACGATGACAATGATGATGACGATGAAATAACAACGACGAGAACAATATTAATAAAAATAACAACAATAACAATAACAATAAAAATAACAACAATAACACTAGGTCCAAAAGACCAAAAATTTAAAAAAAAAAACAAAAAAGATCCTTTGATAGCGACCCAATTAATAGGCAAAAATAGTAGAACAAAATATGATACAACAAATACAACTACTCGTTTAAATTTCCTGTTCAAACTCACTCATGTCCAAGAATGCTTCTAATCATAGCAATTTCCTACCCGATTAAGTTTTATTATTCACACATTAACTAAAATAATTCCGTTAATGGCCCCATGAGATTAAGACATATTATTCTTTGATTTCTATAACAGCCATAATAGCCCCAAATGAATTTAAAAGCATGATGCCCACCTAATTATGTGCTCATTTATTCTCACACTACTGACCTAACTAACTTTAAATTCTGCAAGTTAATGGCAAACTTTGAATGACTTGTGGAAGCCAAATCAGATGCCTCACAGTTCAGTGAAAACAAAATAATAAGCTAATTTTAAGAACAACAAGCTTGTGACTCCCACTGACAGACACCTTCCCCAACTAATTCAACAATCTTGCTTAGATTATGCTGCTAACGATAGTTATGGAATAGAAGTATAGTCACACGTATCAGAGAAAGACATTTATCCAGATGTGGGGCATAAGTCATTTAAGATATGTGTCATTCTACAGAAAACATCGAACATCTAATCCCCAACAAGAGTATTCATCATCTCTGTTTGTCTCTCTACCTATCAGTTAACCACGCACATGCATATTATTATAGTGCAGAGGGAAGAAAGAAACACTCCGTCACAAATAATACCAGCTAAATTTAATGATAAACAAATTTCAAGTCAACCTAGATATTACTAGAATTTTGAAAAGCTATGACGAAAACTACCTGTAAGCAAAAGAGATCAGCAAACCAGGAAAGAGGATGTCCCCAAAACCAATCATATCATAACCACCCCATGGGTCAAAAAGTCGCGGGATTCTCAAAAGCATTGGAATGGATTCTCCGCCACTGTTGTCCCCTCGAGCAACCTATTTAAGAATAATATGATCTGAAATGAGGACGATTGACTAATTTGCAACATATTGATCATCAAATGTTTATAATGATACCAGAAGCAAAAATAAAATGATTTAAAAGGGGAAAGAAAAGAAAAGGACTTGAAAATGAACATAGGAAGAATATCAACTTAGGAGGAAGTAATGTGGAAGAATAAGCACTCCAACCACACAATTCAAATATTTTCTAGTTATCAAACCTTTAAATCAACAAAACAAAGAGCTTTGCATGCACATAAAAATATATTGTCACACATTGATAAGCGGGAAATGCTGTCAAATTATTTTCAAGGTAAACAATAAATCCAACAAGTTGCTAATATTGACTGCTTTCACAGTTTTTTAATGTAGAATAGATCGTTAACAATAATGAAAGAGGGCAAATTTTACACAGACAGCACTTCAAAAGAATCTTACATTCTCAAGCATTTCTTCATCAACAATAAAAGGGGGAAAAAGAAAAAAAAGAAGCTAAAAGTTCAGACAAAAGGAGGCAGAGAACTCAGTGCAGGATGCTCAGGTTCACGACAGTAACCCAATCCACATACATAATTTGTCCGATGAAATATTTGCAACCCAAGAAGCACTTTTATTATCAGCTCCACCAGATCTGATTATCCATGTCACTAGTGCTACGTTCAATATAACATACTTTCATGGGGATTAACTCATGCACATTATAAATATTGAATAGCGTCACACTTTCAGGTGTTACACAACTAATGATAATGAATTCATTTAGAAATATCAAACCCAAATACTGCTTCTTAGAACTTTATGTTCGTATAAAGCTAAGTATATCATTTCCCTCATTTACAAAGTCCCTAAAATTTCTAAAGTTGGACAAGAAACCAATTTAGCGATAAAGATACAAGCTTAGTTTCAAAGATATAGATGAGAGACTAGTAAAAATAGGGTCATAACTCACCGCAATCATAACACTCTCGTGGAATATCAGCGGTGATAGGAACACCCAGAATATGTCATATACAAATGCACAACAGAGAAGCACGGTAGCAACCTGAGTTATGACAGCACCATCAGGAGACAGATATGAAACAAGAGACATCAATAGATTACAAACCAAACTAAATTACCTTAATGTTAGGTAATCGAGCCACCTGCAACACTGTTATCATCAAACAGATACCCTGTCAACAAAGAAGTCAAATATAGCTAGGAAAAAGAGTCTTGAGTAATTCAAACAACATAAAGACCAAACTCCATAAGCTACGCCAATAACAGTGTAGAACATATCAGACCTCCGTAAAATACATATCGCAACAATCAGTATCCTTGATAATAACGACAGAACATAACTTCCAAGAACATAACTTCCAAGAACAAACTAAGTGAGACGCCTACTGTAGGTTCCCAAGCCCCCACTTAGCACAAGTTTAGCAAGAATTTATTCATTATTCTTAACTCGGTTTGCTGTAATATTGACCCAGGTTAGCAACCTTGCATTAAATGTTCACAAGGTTCAGACAAGAGTATCATTCTATAAAGAGAGAAGAAGAGAACTCCAAGCCAACCACCAGTTTTACCCCTTGAAGTAAGAAACTTACAAGAATATCTTGGCCAACCCATGAATATGATGCACGCCGATTTGCAATCCAGAAGACAGCAAATAAAACACAGAATAACAGAACCACAAGTGAGAGGATGGAAACCTCCCCCATGAAAGGTAAAGTCACTGTCTTCCGGCCACAATTTTTGCATCTTCTGCTTAACAATGAAATAAGTTTTTTTCAATATATATGAAAGGGAAATAATAGAATACAAGAGCTAAACCAGCTACATGAGATAAATTTAGCAGCATGATATGAAGAATTCAGCATACCTTGAAATAAGCGTCACAATAATGTTATGCATCCCCTGAAAACGACCACCATTTTACCATGCACAAGAAAGAATTCAATTTGTAGAATGTATAACAACCAAATAAGTATCATATAATAGAAAGTAAAACAAATAAATACACAAGGATAATAGAATCAATGTTCTTTGAGCATTTGCACAGCCTTAGCAAGACATTTAGATCCCTGTTAGAAAATAAAAGAACAATGTGATATATATAAATATATATGGACAATTTTTTTTCCTTTAAATGTCATATGCAATGATGACTTCCTCTCTGATTGAAGAAAAATTACTTTTCAGCCTTTTTCCTTAAAAGATATTTTATTCACAACACCAAAAGACTGCCAACCTACTCACAAGACAAAAGGTCCACGAATTCCTCCTCATTACAACACCCATACACAGATAGCATACACACATATATATAAGTAAATTAGAAGGTCACATAAAGTATCAGCTAACTTTGTGAAACAATGTCCTTCACAACTAATGAGCTTTCAACACCCTTAGATACCCGTCCATTTCTTTCATATCAAACACTAAAAAATGAAACAGTGTACATTGCCCTTGTTACTTATCTAAGGCATGAAACCGAAACCCCACAAAAACCTCATTCATAACCAACCCAAAAACCACCAACAAGTAACATAGGATCAAAAAGGCCATCTCCAATAGTTGCCTTGTCTAAGGAAACTGCAGCAAAAACTTGTTGATAATCTTTGCATCTTTCCCGAAATTTCAGTAATGAGAATCTTTGTGGAAGTGTGGGTGGTTAATGCATGTATCATTGGGCAAGTGAGGTGTTGTAGAGCAACCATGAGAAGAGGAGGATCGGAATTCAAGTTCTCACCATCTTCAATAAGGCACGGTTTGGCAAGTTTTCGTGGTGCTTCATGATATAGAAAGGACAGCTTTTAGAGAAGTTGGACTTGCAAATTTTGGAGTTAAAAGATTATAAAGGGGACCCTTCAAAGGAAGGAAGTGGGCCATATGGGTGAGAAGTATGGACATGAAAGGATGCAAAATGGGTGGTGCATTTCTTCCCTTTTATAGACAATATGTTGATGGCGGTGAGTGTTTGTTTTCTTGGTGTGATACATGGTGGGAAGCTAGGAGCATTAGGAGTATACTGATTTTGAGCTACTCTCAAGAAATAAAGGTTTGTGAGTGTGTTTCAATGCAAATATAGCCTTTGGTAATAATGCCCAAGATTTGGAGGTCCAAAACGAAGGGGATATTTTTCCCCCTCGAAGAGAGTGAAACAAGGAAGTTAATACTTTTGATGTTAAATTAATTTTCTAAAGCTATTATGGAGAAGAAAGAAGGGGCATGTTTCTCATGGAAGAGTATTTGCAAAGGCCCATGTCTCCACCATGAAGGATGTCTGGATTCCAAGAATTGGAAGGCCTGAATTGGGAAGGCTCGGATGGGATGTCTTTAGGTTAACTAGCAGTATCTTTTGAAGGGAAAAGGTATTGAAGGCCCATCACTACCATACATCATAGTCCCATTACAAGCAAAAACCCAGTATCAATCCACAACAAATACACACACATAAATAACTATAAATATCCACACTCATACATACATATGTCATGTAAATATACATATATATATATATGCGCAAATAAATGAACACTAGAACTTTCAAGGCATAGAAAAGTTTGTCTTCATTACAGCTTCCACAATTTCTGGTCCTAAATGCCACAAAACAATGCTGCAGAATACTCCAAGTGCAACATGGTCAAAATGGATCACTGACAACAAACTAAAATCATGCCATAATTTCTATAAGACTTCACATACATGATCCTAAAGAAGAAAAATGGACTTATTAGACTTCCTGAGCAACTTAGAAATTCTATTTAAAGAGGAAAAAAGGAAATTAGAAGTTAGAATCACGAGAGGTTCACATGAAGATTGTTTTATACTTCTATTACAAGACATAAAGCCATTGTATGAGGAATCATACCAAGGAAATGGGAAGTCATCTATAAGGAAAAGAGTTTTAATGGCATAATTTAGCCTCTATAAGAATATTTAAACCTGTCTCCTGTCTCCTGACACTAAAAAGATTAGAAAAGACCCTAATCACAAAGATTAAGATCAGTTACATAAATCTGTCCTCTAATGCACCCCATCTGGGGCCTATACTCTTGTTTGAGATATGAGAATAAACAGAAAAGTGAAAACAGAAAAGAGTTATAAACCAGTCAATAAACATCCAAGAACAAATTTTCACAATAACATCTAACAAAATGAGATAGATTGGGAGACCAAAAGCAAAGGAAATTGATATGCTCCACTCAGTAACATTATCAAAGAAAATATAGACTGGCCAACTTAGTTCCCTTAAAGATATGTGGAGATGAGAAAATCACATTTGTGAGGCATTAAATAACTGATAGAAACAAAAATGCCAATCATCAAAATCTTAGGGCTCTTTCACACAACAAAGGATCTGTGAATCATCAGCAAATAGATGATCAGAAAATACATCTCACTTCCATAAACTTTGAAACAATCCAATAAACCTCTTTCCACCTCTTTAGAACCAACATTACCAAAATAAAGAGAAAACAAAAATGAAAAGGAATCCTCATCTGTTCATGCTCGGACTCACAGCCAGGACGGCATGCGGGGAGGGACAAAGGATGCTATTGATCAAAATGGAAAAAGAAGTGGCACAGAAGTGCTTTATAGTCTGCCAACAAACAACTCACATATCCCATTCTCCTCAACAAGCACATAAAAAATCTCACACATATGGCCACATGCCTTTCCGATACCTACTTGCATATAACATCTCTCAGAACCTCTTTCAATGTGAGGATCCACCAACTCATCAGCAATTAAACAGCAGCCAAGATTTGTTGAGCCTCCATACAGGCATTAAGGCATGATAGTCTAGTATTACTACCAAGATAGAAAATGAAACCAAGAATGTTCATAAGTTACTTTCTGATCAGAAAAGAAAGTTTATAAGTCACTCTCAAGCTGCATGTGCAACATTCTTTCTAATTTTCCGTTCAACATCTAGCTTTTAAGTATCACACATCTTAAATAAAAGCTAGCAAAAATGTTGCAATAAACAATTTCGACATAACTACTAATATTTTGTTCTCGACTCACTTAAATCTATAAGTTGAAGCACCATCAGAAGCTTTTTTGAGAAAATATATATAGGCTCTATTGGTGGAAATAGCGTGAGTTCACTATTTGGGGAGGAAACAAAAGGAAGCAATTCCTAGTAGAGACTACTGCAGAATCATTGACAAGAATCAAGAAGAGAGAGAGAGAGAGAGAGGCACACATAATGCCATGGAAGTTAATTTAGAGGACTAGAGTGCCTCCCAAGGTAGCTTTTTTTTTGCTGGGAATGTCTTGGTTAAATGGTGCTTCTTTTGTAAAGAACAGACATCATCGATAACCACATCCTGTTATGGTGTAATTGGACTTGATGGATCTAGGAGAGTGTCCTATCACTTTTGGGTTACAACTGGGTGGTGGTTGATTTGATGGTGGTTAAACTGTGTGCATGAGGAGGGTTACACATGAACAAAGTCAACAGGAAAGTCATAGCAAGGATACCGTTATTGATATTTTGAACGTTGTGCAGTGAGAAATAGAAGGGCTTTTGAGAGAATAGAACCCCCTTTTTCCCCACTTAGAGATAGATGGATTAGACTATTAAAAGTCTACGTAACAAGGGTGGATTAAATGAGGAGAAATTTGCAGAGTTTATACAATTTATTTCCAAACAGCTTTTTATACTTGTAAATGGGAGGCATCCCGTTGGTGCCAGTCATAGCAATATAATTACACATGTTTCTGATTGGGGAAAAAACAAATCAATGGGTTGAAGTGGATTACATATAATTGAAGACTATAATACACTGACTGCTTTCTTCAGGAAATTTTTATGCATAAGATTGTATGACAATGAATGAATTAAATTTATTTGAAGAAAATTTGCTATAGTTTCTTCACTTCCAGAATAGGTATCCACAATATACCCATATATATTTAGATTACTATGTTCCTAGATTTTAATTTTGAAATCAGTTTTTTCATCATTTTTCTGTAACCAAACCCAAATTATACACATAGCTATATAACATAACAAAAATATCAATTCCAGTGATCTGATAGCCATGCAAATAAGAATCAACTAAACCAGTTTGATCTACGTGCCTTGAGCATTGTCAGATCACACTACTATTCATTTCTTATTACATTTCAGAAAACAGAACAAATGAAAGGTAACACCAGACAGAACTACATTACCCACATCCATCCATCTGTCCTTGAATGCATATATTATATGGCCCTTACTGTATCTTACTAACAGGCTAATAAGAATCAAGCAAACTAGTGGTTCCCATAATTTAATAACTGAGAAAGTAAGAAACAAGCAACCACAAATGTCCATGCCTTAACTATTTGTTAACTGCCCTCGTCACAGCCATTATCTTATTGCAGCAAAAGAATATGTGAGGTAAAATCTGAAAGAACTGCTTACCTCCATTCCACCAATGCAGAATAATATAGTGAGCAGCCAGACAAACCATGAGGACATGAAAAAATAGAGTAACACCAAAAAAGTAGATGCTGTTATCACAAAAAATACAGCACTCTTTGCGCTTATATCAAGGATTTCCTTCTCAGAATCATCATTCAAAGTTCGCGCACCCGAAGATTCCTAGGCAAAGTAAAGAGAAAAGTTACAATGTATTTCCTCCTATAACCAAGACAGATCATTCTATAATTAAAAAATCATCTATAAGACAGTAAGTTTAAATATAAGAACAAAAAAGATAAAATAATTATCACTGACGGGTCAAGAAAACACATAATATAGGTTCCTTTTTCTTCCACTTTAGAGGTTATGGATATGCATCCACATCACATTGCTGGGCTGATATATACTCAGATGGGGACCAGAGATCTCAAAGACACCTAAATGTTTTGAGAGGCTTTCAGAACTACAGGTCCAATCTGTTATGCACAATTCAGAATTACCTACGTGCATCCATAAGAGTATGTCTGTGTCAGTGTGGGTGCATGCACCAGTATGCGACCATGCATGCATGCTCATTTGTGTCACTGTGTGTGCTGTGCATGCCCATGTCTGTGTGCACGCATGTCTGATTGTGTATGAAATTGTGTGTCTCCCTGTGAATGTAGCTGATGGTGTGTGTGTGTGCATGTGCATACACGTCTTGAGTCTGTGTGCGCATGTGTGTGCACCTGTGCTGAGTGTGTCCACCTATATTAAGTGTGTACATGCGAGAAAGCAAGGATAGACAGAAAGGCAAAGAGAGAGAGAACACAAAGAAGAGATATATGCTTTTTAAGAAAAATGAATTCAATTCATTTATTGAACCATATAACCTTTTCTTAATTTTGGATATTACTCAACTTATAATAACCATATAATTTTTCCCATTTACGATTCACTTATGCTGCTATTTCTTAAAATTTCAACAGCAGTACAACCAAAAAAAAAGCCACTTTTCTATTTTTTGAAAGTGCACCAAATATACCAAGATCTAACGTAAACAGCCACCTGCTTCATTGTAATTTACCAATGTAATCAGCTTGAATGAAAAAAGGGAAATTTGTTTCCAAGACCTCATCATCAATTATAAAGGTCATAAGTTTCCCTCCAGCCCAGCATTGATTAAAAAAACAAATTATGTATTAGATTTCATGTGATTCTGGATCAAATGAAACATATATTCTCTGCTTCTATTAAACAACCTTGTTTGAGGGTGCGACTAGTACATGCCCACATCAAATACCATATTTTACTTTGACAAAGCAATAAAAGCATTGATAATGCTCATTAAAATCAAGAACAAAAAAACAATAGAAAAATATAAACACTAAGATCCAGATTTTGTCAGTAATAGCTATATATTAAAAGATAAAGAATAAAGAATCAAGCATATAATGCCTAACTGCCCAAACTGTGTAGGTTAACAGTTAGACCAACAAACATCCCAGGACTTAGAAAAATAGATTAGAGAAAATTGTTACATATGCCATCAATGAAGGTGATTGTGCATGATGATATATGCACGAAGATCACTGGTAAGAGCACAATGAATTCAGATAAAATGGGAATTATAATATTTAAACTAATTTATTCCTTAAGGATTGGACTCCTCATAATTAGAAGAGAGTAAATTGATCAAACCGCTGAGTTTAGATCGGTTTTGGTTTGGGGTATTTTTCATTTTCAGTTAAATTTGGATATAAATTACTTGAACCATATTTTATTGACGGGGCCAGTTTGGGTTAGATGTATTAAACCAAACCAAATAGCTGAAAGTTATAGATTTTACTGGTCAATTGACCAAATAATAATACTCCCCACTGCACTTAATAATGTCCAAGTGCAAAGCAACCCAAAAATTAGTTTTCCCAAATTTTTCCTACTTGTTTCTTACCTCTACGTAGTTTAACTTACAGTAAATTTATTCCATTTAGAGAATTCAATCAAGAGAAAAGCTTTCTTTTCTCCCTCCAAGTTAGTTTCAATATATTTTGTCTCTTCCTCACAACTGATTCAAACTTATTCATAATAAATCCCCAACCCAAATGATTTATTCATGATCAATTTGTGCTTATTTTAAAACATGCTTAAGATCTAACAATTTTTATTTGTTTCAATGTTATTTACCTTAAAAAATAAATTTTTGCTTGAATTTTCTTGTGCAGTGTTAAACCCATACTAAAATATTAATTTTGACTTTTTTGTTTTCAATGATTAGAAAGTGACTAGCTAACTATACATGTGTATGGTTGCAACCCTTGGTGCTAACTATGTTTAATATATTAAATACAAAACACTTTGTTTCTGATCAAACAAAAAATTATGATTAAACATTGTTGTCATTTCTTTTTAAAGGGGGAAAAAAAACTAATTAAAAACTGAACCTAATAAACTTCAGTTTCATTTGGTTCTCCCTATTTGATCGATTAGATTTGTGTCTTACTTTCTCCAAAATTGAACAATATCAGTTCAATGCTGGTTTAAACTCAAAACTGAACCGAAGGGGACCATGATCATACCCTACTTCTATGTCAAGATATACCAATGAGACAAGCAATCCAGAGGACTCCAGCACAAAGTTCAAAAGTACAGGTAGATACTTGGACTCTGCAAACATCAATAAAAAAGAGACTTCGAATGCAATAAACCTTTGGTGATAATTCATTGTAGCGTTCATCAGTCTGCTCAGGATCAGTAAGCTTTGACCAAAGTGAAGCAGTAACAACTGTTCCAACAGCCATCGTCCATAAAAATACCACTGAAAAGTCCACAACTGGACGAGTTGGCGCATATAATAAAAGCTCCACTGCATTGTAAACCATAAAATTAGCCATTTCTGCCTCACTCACAAAAACACATTCAACAAAAACACAAGTTCTATCTGATAAGCCAATTTTGCACATTTGGCTTATGAGAACATAATAAGATTAGCTCAATTTCTGATAAAAAAATCGGAAAAAAAAAACCAAAAAAAAAAGGATTAGCTCAATGTTTGTACCCTTACAAAAATGGAAGTGAACTAGAGAGAGAGAGACCTTTCATAAATTCCTACCACCAACACTAAGCTGGCTGCAATTTCGTCCATACATCAATACCATCTCAGTTTCCTCAACTACCAAATACCCTAGAATCCCTTGTGACAATCTAAAAATTATAAATATCGCAAAATAAAGTAAAATGCAAGTCTAAATTCATATTCTATATATTAAAATTTTCAATTAATGGCAATCAAATTCTTTTTCTATCAAAAATAAAGAATCATATTAGTATATATTGAGCACCCCATCAAGTGGTTGTTGCCTTGTACAAGTTGGTTAGTTAGTTAGATAGTAAGAGCTCTAAGAACACCACTAGTTTTACCCCATTTACATCATATTTACCCGTCACCGAAAAGTTCAATGGCAGGCCCCATCTATCCTTAATTAACACAAGTAGAGTTCTACCCTCTAAAACACTTCTGTTCCTCTCCCTCCATGCCATTGAAAAAAAAAAAGCTAAAGGGATTAACGACACAATTTTCCTCTTTACTTTAGAACCATGAATACCCTTCCAAGCTTTCCTACTCCTCCATAACTGAACTAGTTGTCTCTAGAAATAAAGTGCCCACTCCCAAATACCTCTAGTTCAACTACACCATTTTGTTCTGTTTAATCAGTTCTCTGCTCACCCAGAGTACTCATGTTTGATGCCCAGGCAATTAAAGCGATCTTTAAAGAAGTTAATCAATTCTGTACTTCTCATTAGCTGGTTTTGGAGCTTGAAATATAGGGCAACACATCTAAATCTTGTTTTAAGAAGCTTCAAATGACTTGGAAATTGTAGATTATAGAGTTTCTCTTGTAATTTTTTATCAGGAAAAAGTATACAGTTATATCATGTATGCATGGCATGAAGGGGTGCCTCTTATATACGTGTACGATTGGATTTTAAGAAGATGGGATTTCTAAAAGATCTATATAATCGTCTTCTTTTACAAAATATTCATCTTTTACCCATAACTTCAAAATCTTAACCCATGTATCTTTATAGACCACTAATGAGGCCTCCTTCCCCTCAAAAGTCCTCAAAGTTCTCTCCCTACACAAGAACCAAAAGACTAACATGGTATCACAGCACTAAGTTTTCTCCAAGCTTCTAAAAGCAGCCCATGCAACCAACTCTGTATCTTCTGAACCTGAGACCACCCACTAATGTCACAAAATAGCCGAGACGTTTTCCCAAATTTTTCTAGTCCAATTGCACCACAAAAGGATGTGAGGAATCGCTCCTTGCATAAATGACATATATTTACCATAACCTTTCCTCTCTTCTATAGATTATCAATATGGTTTCCCCATAATGCCTCCAAGCAAAGAATGGGCACTTTAGGCGGCACCCCTACTTTCCATACTAGTTTAAAACTTCTTATCCCGATCCCGCTAGCTGTATAAATCTGCTCATAAAACTGCTCAACCTGTGTCACCTCCCAATCTTGTGCATACCTCTTGAAATCCACCAACCAAGATATCCTATTTTTATGTACCACCATATCACCACTAACCCAAGCTTTCTCTTGTAATTAATTATACTTGCACTTGGCTAGCTCCTAATTGTTACCTTTCGTGAATAAAACTTACTTGCATATAAAATATACATATATATGTTTATGCAGCAAGCAAAATAACACCTAAACTTCTCTGTACTGCTCTAATAATCACTCAAAAACCCTTGTGGTACAGAATTTTTTTATTTCAAAAAAAGATTTGCTAAGGAGCTGGAATCAATGGTTTAATAAACATATGACATGAGTAGCTTGGAGTAGAGTTCCAAGGTGTTTTCCTTTGTGCCTGTGGAAAGTGACAAATAGAAGAAGCATCCAGGACAAGGAACATTTGTTGGAAATCTAAAGAAAGTTCTTCTGTGGGCCATGTTTTTGTAGGTTCAGCATCCAACTTCATTACCAAAAATCATGAATTTTCACCTATTCTGAATTTTTAGGTTCTTCAGCACTGCTTTCTTCTTTTGCTGCTTCCCTTGTATATTCCCAGTATACATGTGTTGGGCCTCCTGCTCTGGCACCTTCTGATTTTATTGTTCATCAAAAAAGAAAATGAAACAATGTTTTACTACGGGAGACCAATTTTTGTGAGAGAAAAAAAAAAGAAATGAGAGGGCAATAATTAGTTTGGTCCTAACGAAGCTGTAGCATAGCAGACTCAAAACCAAATCCCACGCAAGGAAAGCCCCTCTAGCAAAGTTACCATGTGGCTTCCTTACAGAACCCAAAATGCATTTTAATACTATTTTTGATTCAGAACCCAAAATCAAAAATATGCATTGCTATACTGACTTCACGAGACTGTGTTTTCCAGCTATCTAGCAAGTTAATCAAGAGACTGAGTTCAACTCTACCGTAGAAACAAACAAATTTCCGTGGAAACTGAGACCTTAGGATTTCATTCCCCATCTTAAGTGTCAGATATGGTAATGATGATTCTCTATGCGTGCTAGGAAGACATGATGAGAACATACTCCCTTAGAGTGGCTTTTTACATTGGTCCTCTAGCTTTCTTCCATATCCCTAAAAAAATATTTTTTTTATTAGTTTAGTTCCACAAGCTGCTACAATAAAGAAAAATTTAGAAGTTTCATCCTTAGCCTTTGATTCAGCGGCAGGTCCACAACTTAGTCCATTTGTGGTTTTGTGAAGACATTCTTCTAGCCATTTCTTCCTATCATCGGACTCTCTTAGGATCTTAACAATATAGGCAAATATCATATGATTAATCAATGATGATGAAGCAAGTTTACATATCTTGCAAGAATTCATCGCCTCACCTCTCTTTCTGTCCACCATAGACTTGTTAAGAGCATCTCCTCCTGATTTTGGAATCATTAAGACAGGTATCGAGATATTTAGAGAAGTATCACTTCCAGAACACACCATCTCATAAAGCTCTGAATGATAAAGACAAACAAAACAATTCAGAGATTCAATATCCGAAGTACTAATGATCCAACAACGTCACAGGCTAACGTGAAAATGCAGTTGAACATGATAATCAAATGTTTAAGTGCTAACACATAGGCACATTTGAAATCTCAACCTTCTTTGTCATTTATCACAATCAAAGTAGCAGCTCCTCCTGATTGTGCAACTTCTGCCTTCATCGTAAAGTCACAATCACCACGAACAGACAAGGCAACAGAGCCAGATAGCTGGAAAACAGAACCACCCACCGTAATGATACAAAAACATGATCCATTTTTTATGGTTTTCTAAACAATCAACTAGAGCATCAAGTTTTTTCTCCCATATTTTTGGAACTTTTGAGAAGGTCTTACCACAACCTTAAGATTTTTTATTTTCTATTCTCTTCTGAGAATAAACACATTTAAAAACCTAGAATGCATGCACTGCAATTTCTACAGGTGTTAATTCATATAACTTTCCGAGAAATAAACTTGCAAGAAACTTTGACAAATGTTTACATGCATAAATAGATGACATAAGTTACAATCAGAAAACTCATTGTACAACCTTCGAAAAGGAACTCGAACAGCCATTTGATGGATCAGTGAAAACAGCGGGCAGTCTAACGTTTTCTTCAGCATGAGAAGCCAATGATGCCCCAAAACTAGCAGTCAACCCAGCAAAAGTTTCGCCTTCAACTCCATCAACCCAATTCTTCACCTTGACCTAGAAATCACATTCAAAAGCAAATACAAACATACACCAAAATAATAAATGCAAATACACATACATATAAAAACAGAAATGTTACATACTACAGGAACAGAGAATATGGTAGCTATGTGAAATTTACATCATTGAAGCTAAACTGCTTAAACAACTGTCATCTTTCTTCAAAACATTTGCAGAGCATCAACACTTTCTATATGGTATAATCTGAACGATTTTTCCTTAAATCTCTTCTTGATTCTTGCAGTCTCATGTTTTGTATTAATTCATTTAAGTGAAGCATTTTCTAGCCACAACCAACTTGTATATTCTAAATACACCAAAAGAGAGAAAAAAAAAATTCAAGAGTAAAGCATGAAAGCAAGAAGAATATTACTCTACCAGTAACGATTTGTTTCCAAATATCAACCAGAAGCATAATCTGATACTTTAACTACACTTATACATGTTTATTTCCCAATAAAACAAACTAAATTAGAAGAATTGATGCAGCACCTAACTGTAGTGAGTCATCTTCATGTTACATTAACCATCCCCCGCCCCCCTCAATTTTTCAACTGCAGAATGAAAAGTCAAGAGACAATAGCACACTTTGAGGAAGAGCATAGACTTCTAACAGCCAAATCCCTAAGAACATATTAGGGCTAGGAAATTTAATTTGAACCTGAGACTAGGAAATGCATTTGTTGGGTAACATTAGGATCAATCAAGGAATTAGGGCATGGACATGCGTTAACAGTACAAAGGGACAAGAAAGCAATGTCTTTAATCTTCAAGTCTATGTTTTAGTTTGCATGGAAAGAGAGGAACCAGAGAGCCTTTAAAGGTATGAAAAGCATGCTGGAACTAAATGGTAGATGGTGACATGCATCTATTTATATGGGTTAGGGGTCATTCTTTTGTAAACAAGGGGAACTAGTAGATTTCAAAGAGTTTTCTTCATGTAATTAAATAAACATGTAAATGAGTAGCACCCCTTTGGTGTTTTGTGAACAAATTTACACTATCTAACCTTTAAAAGAAAAAATCTAGTTGTAAGAACGTTGCAGATGATTTTAGTAGGTATTTTAACAGGTTATATGAGAGGCACACTGAAATTCTGACACAGAGCCAAAATTTGAAAATCCCTTTCGAACCTGAATTTTTAAATTCTACATAAAAGAAAACAAGAAAACACCAGTAACTGCTATATCTCTAATCTTTTTACTGTCTTCTGCTCTTTTTTCCTTTCCTTACCTATTTTTCACACATATCTTAAACTACTTTTTATCTATTAAAGCAATCCATGGTACGCATATCTTTTTATTACCTAACAATTCAAATGGATCAAATGAAAAGTGGCAAAAACTAGAAAACTTTATTTGTGGGTATAATATCTTTAGTAATTTTGAATAAAAATAAAATAAAATCATCATTGAAGCACCCAGAAAAACTAATCAATTTTCAAGTAAAGTCTTTTGACCTATGTTGATTGTTATTTCAACATGAGCCACAGTTAAAACAAATTCAGCAAATTGTTGTATCTTGCATTTGTTTCTTTTTATTAGAATAAATTAAAAACAAATATAGATGATTGTTAAACCTTGTAAAAAAAAATCAAAAAATTTTCTTCGAAAATAGTTTTGTTTTTTATCAGACTTTGAAAAGAGCTTTACCAAAGAGTAACTTTTTAAAATACTCTTGTAAAAGTGGTTCACTTACAAGAAACTATTCAAAACTCTGCAAACTGTCTTCTAAAATCCTTAATTTTAGTCAAAATTTTAAAATTTGCTATTAAAGACAACCTAAGAATGGGTTCAATCAAGGATTACCAATGGAGATTTCATTTTCAGAGTTAATTTCAAAATTTCTTGCCATAAAGTTCTTGTTTACGACCAGTAAGTGAGAAATTATGAATTGCAAGCACATTTTTTTATTTGAGAATTGTACACAATTTTAACTAGTGCTACACAATTTTAACTAGTGCTTCATTCATATTTGGTCTCAACAAGTGGAATTTGAAATTCCTTATGTTCTCTATGTCTCTCTACCTCCTTCTCACAAACACATAATCAATTTATGTGGTGGTTGGAGTCCATGCGGCATCATATCATGACCTGATCGCAACAAATTTTTTATGAGATGACATGATTGCTACATGGCCATAGCTTACATTACATAAGGTACCTGACGGGATCAGCATGGCCACAGCCCATGTCAGGTCCCTGCCTTAAATCTAAAATGGTGAAATTCCACAAACCACATTGCATGATGGCCCTAGCTTGAAAATGATGGCTAGGCTGTACCCCCAACCACGTAGTCACAGCCTGATCAGAAATCCAAACTCAATTGTGGCATGACTAGAGCTCCACACACAAGGTGGTCACAACCCACAACTCTCTCTCTCATACACATATCCCTTACTCTCCTTTGTTTCTTACTTACCATGGGTTTTGGACCTTTTACATTTTTCTTGATTCCAAAAATAAAAAGAATAAAAAAAGACAACAAGAAAAGATAACAAAGAAGGAATTTTTTAGTTTCTAAATGTATACTCGTAAAAGTGTGAAGATGTTAAATTCCTTCATGACGAAATGCCTAAAAATACTCAAAGGATGATCCAATATCTTCATGGCCATTGACAAAAAAAATCTAGCAGAATCAAAAACCAAGCTAGACAAAAGTAGAATCATTCTACAATTTTCTCACTCTCAATGGTAGCCCTTTTGATTATAGGACCTCCATGTTTAGTTTCCTTCAAATTCATACCTAGTCAAGGCTTGACATCTAACCATGATGCTTTAGGACATTCTTTAACCAAGCAAACAACTAAACTTTGTTCAAGCTCCGATGAGGCAATTTGAGTTAACAATTTCTTATATCTAGCATCACTTGCTTCCTCTGTATACTCATCTATGGCATGAATAATGATATTCTTCTAATTTTTTCTAGAACAACATCCTCATGACTTTCCACAAGAAAATTATAGTGTAGCAATGCAAAACTTCTGCATTCAGCACATCCACAACCAATTGGTTTTATTCCATTGTCTCTTTAAATTCCCTAATATCTATATCAGAGGCTCCAATCCTGTTGCTTCTCTTTGGTTCAATTCTACCGCATATGGTGTATGCATGACAGTTAGTTGATGTAGACATATGGCATGAACTAAATATAGATAGATGAGACTAGATAGAAAAAAAAAAAAAAAAAAACTGACTAAAACTACCTAGTAACTGTCCATAACCACTACCCTAATCCTCGAAGGCTCTCACACTATCCTCCCTGTGAAGAGAAGCCTGACTGCTAATGATATGAAGCACTTCCCAGCCCACTATCCAAACAAGGATAAAGAAATTGCTTGTTCATCCCCCGTGTCACCAACATATCTTCACTTCTATGCACAAAATCAACTAGGAAAACACAGTTCAAATTCCACATTGTACCTTATATACCTTAAATAAACAGAAGCTCAATTCAGATCCATATTTTACCAAAAGAAACCAACAAACCACCTGTGTTCTTAAAGTTAAATATGAATTTCAAAAAAACAAAAAAAAGACGTAAATCAAATTAACCCACCAAGTAATTGACAGAGTATTAATAAAAATAAAAATAGAACATAAAATAAAATTGATAACATTGGACGAATAAAAATAAAATCTAAATCAATGATTCGAAAATGACAGATGCCAAATTGGGAAATGCCAGAAATTCGTTACTGATAAAATTACCAAACGAAACGGATTGCTGCAGGAAGGATTCTTCGTGCCGGAAATTCCGTCTCGTGACACATCGTCGGCGCCCGCAAATGACAAACCAATCAGAAAGAGGACAGTGAAAGCCGCGAAAACGCTGTGGCTCCGTAAAGGAAACGACATAGCCACCGACAAAGCTCGAGAAGGGAAAGGAGAAATCGGTAAAAGGGAAAGAGAGAGGGCCTTGGTTTCTCCTTTCTCTCTCCTCCTTGCAAAACTGAAAAAATGAGTATATATCGGATCCTTGAGACGCGGGCGCGCTTTCTCTCTCTGTCCGTCTGTCTTCCTTTGGCCAACTACAGTCGCGCACTCGACCTGCAAAAGAGGGGACGGGAGTCACCGGCTACACATAGCATTGGTTGACGTGTAAGTACGCTGAGACTTACTTTCTATCCATAAATAATATTTTTTTCTTAAATATTATTTTCTAATTAAACAATTTTTTAAAATTAATTATAAACTCAAATGAGATTCAAAATTATTTTATTATATTAATAAATTTATTAATAAATTATTTGAAATTATAATTTTTAAATATAAATTAAAAATTAATTAAATTATTTATTTATGAAATCTTATAACTTAAAAAATTATAGAGATAATTTAAAATTTACATATGATTGACATATCTAATAAAATGTTAATTTAATAGTTATTGATTACAATGATACTTAAATAATCAGATAAATAATAATTAAAATTAATAAGTTTATAATAATTTTATATTTAAATATTTTAAAATAAAAATAATAAACTTTAAATAAATTTTAATTTAATATTTTAAGATGAATCATAGTTTAATTCAACAATAAAAAAATTTCAATTGATAAAAAATGAGAATAAAAATTGTATTACAATTTCACTCTCTAAGATCTTTATCGATAACTTAATTATTACAATTGTAGATAAAGATAAAAAATAATTGCAACTAAAGGACTATCTATTTAGTAATAATTAACAATTGTCACTAAATGCAACTTGATTTTTATTTTATTTATAATAATTAATAATTATCACTAATTATCTATGTATATTGTAGTCATTATTAAGATAATTAATTATTATCATTAAATACAATTTGACATTTATTTTATCTGCAACAAATCTTACTAAAATATTTTGTTATTTGTTTTTTTGTTAATATCAAAATAATTGCAAGTATAGATTAAATTATGAATCTATTATGGTAATTAACAATTGCTATTAAAAAAATTAAAAATAGTTACTTAATGACTATTAATATTATTGTTAAAAGAATTATAAATAATTTGTCAAAAATTTTGTAATTATCACTATTTTATTTTTAATTAAATGATAAATTAAAACACAAAAATTAAAAATTTGTAACCTATAAAAATAAAATATTATTCACAACAATAACATGTGATCAGAATAAATTTACTTATTAGTAACTAAAATATTATTTATATTATATCTTTTTATATAATAAAATATATTTAAATATTAAACATTTATTTAATGTAAATAAAACTCAAATTAGTAAGCTACTTATGTTTCTAAATTTAAAGAGATAAAAGCTAATACATTAATTTTATATGATATTATTTTTTAATTTTAATAAATGATGGTTAATTCACAATGTTTAACTTAAAAATAAAAAATATATTTAAGAATCATGCATCAAATACTAGTATTTTACATAAATAAATAATACTTAACTTTAAATTAAAGATTTACACATAAGAGATTCATCACTCTGTTGAATGCCTCTACAATAAAAAATTAGAGTAGAAGATTAGCATCAGTGCTATAGTTACCTCCAAACTTATATACAAAAGAAATGCTGCCATAGGCAGACATCAAAACAATCGAGACGAGAACTACAAACGAAAAAGGAATAAACATTTAGTATTTCGAAAAACACTAACAAACTTATTGTATAGTTAATTCCCTAATCTCTTTAATTGAGTTTATAAATCGCTTTTCAGGTGCAAAAAGCACAATTACTATGAAATCCACAGTGTGATGAAGACATCCTAACATTCTTATTTGTTTTAGTTTCTTATTCGATAATAAATGTGCTAAAACAATGCTACTTATTTTCATGCAAAGTTCATGATTCATCAAAAATTATTAATTAAAGTAGTTTCAAACTACTAACAATAATCAATCGTGGGTATTATCTCATAATGATACTCAATGCACCAAGATGCGTGATAAGCATAGTAGGCACATAAATAAACGTGATGATAAATCGGTACAAAATTTTAGCGATTATAATTTTAAACATGTCGAACCCAATCTTTCATTAAATCAAACCAAATACCTGATATGATTGATCTTAATATCACATCTACTTCTATTTCTTTCTAATATGACTGATTTTGATCTAACATTATGTTATAGGTATAATTTTTGATGTAGTGGATTTCGATCTCGCATTGAGTTTGTATGTCTAATTCTCGATGTAGTGGACTTTGATCTCATATTAGATTACAGGTATAATTTTTGATGTGATGGACTTTGATCTCATATCGAGTTATACGTATTATAATTTGATGTTATGAACTTCGGTCTCACATCGAGTTGTATATATAATAAAATTCTTGATGTGATTGCTTTTATTCTCACATTGGGGTATAAACTTCAAAATTTCAGTAGTGATTGACTTTGATTTCACCTTAAATTTCACTTCCATCTCATATTAGATATGATTGACTTTGATCTCCCATTCAGTTTATTTTGATTTTAATGTGATTGACTTATTTCTTATATTAGAATAATCTAATTATAGATATGATTGATTTTGATTTCACATCGAATTTATTTTGATCTTAACGTAATTGACTCAGTTCTTATATTAGATTAATCTCACTATTAGATATGATTGACTTTATTCTCACATTGAATTTAATTTGATCTTAATATAGTTGATTTGGTTCTCATATTAAATCAATCTAACTATTAGATATGATTGATTTTATTCTCACATTGAATTTAATTTGATCTTAATGTGATTGACTTAATTTTCACATTAGATTAATCTCACTACTAGATGTGATTACCTTTGTTCTCACAAAATTTAATTTGATCTTAATGTAATTGATTTTATTCTCACGTTAGATCAATTTAACTATAGTTTTGTTCTCACATTGAATTTGATTTGATACTAATGTAATTGACTTAGTTTTCATATTAAATTAATTTAACAACAAAGTGGTTGATTTTGAACTCATATCAAATTTAATTTGTTAATAACGTGATTGACTCAATTCTCATATTAGATTTAACTAAATCGATTTTAATATGATTGACTCAGTTCTCATACTATATTAATCCAATATCAAGATATTATTGCTTGTGACTTTAAGTCTATTTACAAATACGATTGAAAAGTTATTCCCGATGACATACATCAGGTTTTAGATTTAGATACTTATCAAGCTTCAGTTGAATAATAGAAGAAAAACTCCCAAAATGAAAAGAAAAAGACTCGAGAAGTTGGTGGAATACTGACGAAATACGCACAGAGTGCATATTTTAGTTACAATAGACTATCTAACATTGTGATCTCTTCTTTCTTATAATAAACTTTCGATTTTTTGATGGGTTTTGGTTCCACTTTTCTTTTATAAATAAATTCATTTTTAATAAAAATGAGGGACATCTTCGCATTTTAAAATTTTATATCTTTGTATTTAGACATTTTTCTCTCTTTATTTTTTTAAAATTTTTGCGTTTTCTTTCTCTCAAAAGAGTTTTAATATGTTAAGATCTCTACATCCTTTCAAATTGTTTACGAAGCTTTGCTCAGAGTGTTTATCGGCTGTTCAGTAGAAAAAATAACATATACTGTATTAAAGGTATTACTCATCTTGTATCTATTTCACAAAAATATAATATTTGTTTTCGTTCACTTTTCTATTATTATTTATTATTTGTTATACTAAATATTACAAATTTCTTATTGCATCTGAAGTTTTTTTAAAATTATTTTAGAGAACATAATTTGATGAAACTCATTTTATTATTTTTAAACTAAAATATATTAGTTATCAAGAATTGAAAATTTAGTATCAAGTAGATTAAAATTCCTGCATAAAATTATATAACAAGTTCACTTTGAGATTTATCACATCTTGATTTAGTCTAATGCCACATCTCCTAAAATTTTGAACTTAAGTAAAAACTAATCTCACGTTATTTATAAATATACTATATACATATTATACTTATTCATTATACTTTGAGATCAAGATCAAATTATTATAATTCAAAGTATGAGATAATCATTTTTAAACAGTACCAATTCTTGGTGCTTGTAAGAGTGCTAATCCTTTTTTGCGCATAATCGGCTTTTGATCTTAAATCCTTTAGTGAAGTAGATAAATACTTATTTTCGCATAGAGTTCATCTTTTCCTTTTCAAAAGAAAAGAAGTTTTCAAGTAAAACTAGTGGTTAATCACACGAAAAACAAAGATTGGTGTCGACTTCTTATTTTTCTTTATTTATCCAAAGAATTTTCAAAAACTACAAGAATTATCTTATGATCAAGCTTTTTTGTCAAAAAAAAAAATGGTTATGACCAAAAATGATAAGTAAATGCTCATGAAAATAACGAAAGATAATTCTCTAGACAAAATCCATGATCTACCAATAAAATAAAGAGTAGCTAAAGATCATCCCTTATATGAAATTTTAAGAAGTTCATTTTGAAGGAGAAGGAGTATATCATCTTTTAAGAAAACCCACATGACTTTAGCCTTTATATCTCAAATAAAGCTTAAGAACATTATATAGACCAAAGTAGATGAGTTTTGAGTGACGGTTATACAAGAAGAACTAAACCAATTTGAGAAGAATTAAGTTTAAGAATTAGTTTCTAAACATGGTGACCAATCCATAATTAATGCTAAATAAGCATTTGGGAATAAAGTTGATGAGTAAGGCATTATTAGAAATAAAATTAGGTTAATAGCTGAAGAGTATAACCAAAAAGAGGAGATAGATTATAAAGAGACATTTGCCTTTTTAGTTAGATTACAAAGTATTAAAATGGTTTATGCTTTTACTTCTCATATAAACTTCAAACTCTTCTAAATAGACGTGAAAAGTGTTATCTTTAAGGAATATATTAAAGAAGAAGCCTATGTTGAGCAACCACTCGATTTTAGTAGTCATGAGCTCCCTAACCATATATTTAGGCTCAAAAAAGTTTTGTATAGTTTGAAACAAGCTCCTAGAACTTGGTGTGATAGCTATATAGCTTTCTTGTATCCAAGGGATTTGAAATGGTTAAGGTCGATAATACCTTGTTCATTAAAAGAAACGAAAAAAATTTGCTTTTGTAAGTGAAAAATAACAATTCACAAATAAACGTAAAAAATTTGAAGAGTTAAAAGAAAGAAAATGTGAGCTCAATCGATTTTATATAGCTTGGCAACATTACTTACGTTCAAAGATTAAGTCAAATTTTGAATTCATTCTCCCATAATGTAAAGATTGTTGATTTCAAAATATCATTTATGTTATTAAACTTTAACTATAGTAGTGCACTAGAACTCATTTATTACACCATTTCTCAGAGTATTAAAAAGATTAAAGTCAATCACGTGTCCATTAGAGCTAAAATATTACAACAATTATGATTAACCACACCTTCTTGTCTCATAGTAGAGATGAAGTTACATATATGTGTGTGTGCGTGTGTGTGTGTGTGTGTGTGTGTGTGTGTTTACATATATAGATGAAGTTACATATATATAGGTAAATTTATAAACCTTTTAAGTTTTCTTTGAAGTGATTTTGAAGATAAACAAAGTTATAAAAAAAAAAAGAAAAGAAAAGGATAGTAGTTCTAAATTTAAGTGTGAAGAATTGGCAACTAAAATATGAACAAAAAAACAAGTTTTGAAAACTACTTAGTTTTGCATCTTAATTTTCCAAGGAATGTTTGAATTGAATAACATCTAAACTAAGTAAACGTTTGAATTATTGGATTTAATGCCTCTAACAACTAATTGAATGAGAGGAACAACAAGTTTAGTTGAATATCCTATTTATAAATTTATGTATTCTCAATATCTTTTGAAGATTAATATATCATCCCTTTTGATAAAAAAAATTATGGACATTAAAATAATCCTTTTAAATGTCCAAATTATAGATTTTATAACTTTTAAATGTGTCTAACGACTAATTTTTAAAAAGAAAGTATAAGGAGAAAGATAACATATTTTCTAACTCATGAGATTTAAACAAACATTCATGCGCATTTATTTTTTCTAGCACCCTTGCAAACCATTTTATTTACAAGTATTTAGTTTCATTCCTTCTCGAGTAAACTTGATTGGTGTAGACATTCAGATTAAGTGGAAATCTAAATTTTTGGATTCAATATCTTTAACAACTAATGTGGAAATTCAATTTTTCCATATGAACATCCAAATTCTAGGGTTTAAATTGTTAAATATGTTTAATGACTTATTTTTAAAAAAGAATATAAATGAAAAAATAAAACATTTTCCAATGGACTCTTGAGCATTTAGACAACTATTCATGTGCATTTATTCTCTCTACTACCTTTACACCCATTTTATTCACAAGTGTTTAGTTTCATCCCTTTTTGAATAAACTTAATTGACGTAAAGCATTAAAGTGCATACAACTACTACTTTTCTTGAGAGCCCATACTTTTATCTCAAATATATTTCCTTAAAGTATTGTGCATTGAGGTGAAAGGAAAAACCTTTAGAGAAATCTTAGTTGGGGGGAACTAAGTTTTATGAAGAAATATAATTTAGTAGAAAATTCTTAAGCTAGGTTAATTCAAAAGTTATATGTAGACATGTTATTAAACCATGTAAAAATCTTGTGTTTGATGTCTCTATCCACATTTTTTTCTTTACACAATTTACATACTTACTAATTGATTATTGCTTGTAATTAGAATAGATTTGATTAGAACAAGAAATCAAAAGATTAGACATTTTTATGGAATAGATTTTTAAAGATTTAAGTCACCCTTTTGGTTGTCACTTTAAGATCAAGAACAGAGAGTTCATATTATAGATGTGTAATAAAAAAATATTAGTCTTATACCAATTGTATAACTTAATATTTGGTTGATATTTATCAAACTTCTCAAAAAAAAAAAAAGGGCTGGGGGGAAGGGGGGAGGAGGGGGAAGAACACAAATGCTAACTTTGCATATTTGGATGGTAATTCTAAACATGAAAACTCAACATGATATACTAGGATCTCACATATCTTATTAAACAATTTAATGAAAATCATGTTTTTTTCAATGGTAATACTCAATTTTATCTTAGATTATTAGTATGTTTAATTTTTCAATCACTTGGTAATTGATTATGAAGATATATATTCTCTTTATGGTTAATATAATTACACTAAGATTTTATATTAATTTGTTAGTTCACAGAGATCTAGATATATATCTTGTGTATATAGTTATAACCTATTTATATTGCTTACTTGATAATGATATTTACATAAAAATCCTTGAGAGTTAAAATATCTAAAATATGTATTTCAACACTACTACAAATAAAAGGTTTAATGACAGTTAAAAATAGTTTTTAATAACAGTTGTAAAACTGTCATTTTTGTTCATGTCATTAAAGGGAAGAAGTTTTAATGACAGTTATTGAACTGTCATTGAAAGCATTACCTTTTAATGACAATTCTATTGTAACTGTCATTAAAGGGGTGACTTTTTAATTACAATCCAAATGGAACTGTCGTTAAATGGAGACCTTTTTAATGACAATTCTAATATAACTGTTGTTAAAGGGGGGTACCCTTTAATGACGGTTCCAACAGAATTGTCGTTAAAGGGGAGGTACCCTTTAATGACAGTTTCAACAGAACTGTCGCTAAAGGGGTACCTTCCAAACAGAATTGTCATTAAAAGGGGATACCCATTAAAGGTATTTTTTGTATTTATTTCAAAATAAATAAAAAAATTTATATTCAAATTATCCAAAACCTGCTTTCACATCATCCATATACATCAATATAATTTTTCACAATATGCAACCAAAATTTTTATGTTATACACTTCAATACCACTCTAACAGAGATCGCCATTACTTCTTTCATATTTGAAAATACTCAAAATAATCTAATCCAAAAAAGTAATAAGAGATAAATAAAACAAAAGATCACTAAAGTTTGATGTTATAATTGAACTCTATATGTACAATACATGAGTTAAAATATTATACAATTTTAAAAATTCAACTATATAAATTCAATAATGGTCATATGTACAAAAATCTTCAAAGTTCAACTTTTTAATATGGCACTTCCAAAGAAATTGTCCAACCTCCTTTCTAACTTCATCAATATCTGATTGAGTGTATGTATCTATGTCCACTAACTATATTTCAAAAAAAAAGTTAGTCCAATTAAAATTTTAATAAACACATCAATTAATTACTTAAGTATTTACACAAGCAAATGCTTAAAAACTTACCATTTTTGCATATGGGATATTTCCATCACGTCTATCAATGATGTCCCTTAAAAATTTTATAATATAATATCCACACTCATTATTTGAAGGCTAATGTGGACACTACATTAAAAATTTATAATTATTATATTTTACAAAATAAATAAAACTAACATCACATATAAGTTTAAATATACATACCTTAGCAGGAATACTCCTAAGAATGCGCCTATTGCTTAATTCTTTGAAAACATGAAACAATTTAAAAGAACTGCCAATAGAAAATAATCAATATTATTAAGAGTAAGAAAAAATATGTACTAACATAAATGAAAATATTTTCACTTATGTGAACATAAGTTGATCTAGTTCTTGACGAGAACCATGGTTCAAAGGATCAAAAATACTGTACATAAAATTACGGGGCTCGACAACCACAAACAACCAGTGCTACCTACATTATGAAAAATAAATATCAAAAATATTTTGAACAAATCTATTAATAATTTTAATTAGTATTATAACTTACCTCAAGTTATAAGGAAATATCACTACTCCTTCGTCACATGAATCTATCATTCTATTGGCTAAGTGACGAGCTTGAGTGTCTATACTTATAGACATTCCATATTACAATGTTGATGGATCAGCAAATACAAAATATTTTCTCAAGCCAAGTGCAGCTAAATCTGTATAAAGTTTACTAAAATAATAAAGAGTAAGAAAAATATAAATATGATGTAGCCAAATAAAAATAACCAAACAAAAATTCAAAAGACATATGTACACAAAGTAAGCCTGAATAATGGTGACACTTAGCTCTTCCATGTGACAAAATTGCATGATATCTTCTCGAGCCACAAATACATGTCCATCAGAAGCAAAGACTTCAGTAAAAGGTATGTGTATTGCTTCATCAAGTGCCATCACCTTATTCACATAATTATACATCTTCTGTAATCCTTGTGGTAGTCCAACGAAAAATACTTGTTGTGATGATTGTGATTTTGTCAATGTTAGTGCTTTTTTAACTGGAAACTTACCTTATTGCTTTATAGTCGATAGTTGAAAAAATTTTGCAAACTTAGTTGACATTAATAGGTTGACTTTATAAAATATATTACCAAAAACATTATCTCATGTGTGCTAACAATGAACCAAATCTTGAGGCCAAGCAACAACTGAGCCAAGTGCAGAAAAAACATTTGTTAGTCCACCGTCTGGGTTAGGACGAGGCAACTGTGCATCACCATAAATAGTTACGTCCACTATCACCCGAACATCACCAGAAAATAATGTACGCCCGTGGATGATCTGATTAAGAGTATAATCCATGAAGATAACCCCACTTGCCACTATGTAGTCTGATGGCTGGATGAACATATGGCATGGCTCATACTGTAATGATCCAAAAAAAACAGAAGTTATTTTCGTAATATTATTAATATCACATCTACTATGAATAACATGTAACATACTTTGTTATTGTGTGGTGCCAGTGTAGGTGTAGGTGTTGGTGGTGTCACTGGCATAGGTGATTAAAGTATTGGATATTCTTCTTTCTCCAATAATCCAGCTATATTGTTGCTAACTTTACTCGAACGAAATTGCATTGTAGATTTTTCTTACTGGACATCATCATTTTTGTTTGCAACAATGTTTGTCAAAACCTCTTTATGCTCTGTAAACCACCTTATCATCTCTGCCAATTGCTATTGATCTAATTGCATATTTTGAGGAGCATTCAACTTTTTGGGCTTCCCAAAATAAGATGTCATAGTTACCCTAGATCCTTGACCTCTAATTCATTCGGGGTGCTCAAGTGTACCAAGAGCTTTCGTCAGTACATCTTCTGGACCGAAGTTTGTAAATTTACCCTGTGTGCTCTGTGTCATCAACTCATCCTACAATGTTATAATAAAATTAATCAATAAACATGAAATTTATTACTATAAATGCTAGAAAAAAGTTGAACTACACTTACAATTCTTTCCCCACACAATCGGCTCGCATCATTCACATATTCTCTCTTTTTATTCAGCCGTGAAGCCTTCCACAATAAGGCACGATCAATTTGAGCGTCGCTACCCAATGCTTATTTCTTTTTTTAACATAAAGAGTGAACATGTTAGATTTTAAAATGTACTACCAAATGAATATATTATTAATTATAAACATAATAAATGAAAAAAAAAACTTACAAGTTCACTCTCCAGTCTTGCAAATCCTTTTTTAGATAGACGATGATTGTACACATTCTTTTTTTTTTCTCTTTTGCTATTTGTCTCTTTTCCTGTAAGATCAATACACATCAACATTTAGAGAAAATTGTATAAACAAAAACTTTACTAACTATAAATATATACCTGAAACTCTTCTGTTATACGAGAGTTCACAAATTTCTGACACACCCCAATATCTATAACACTACTATATTCTTCAGGTGGAAATGATAAAAATTTCAAGTCATCAATGTGAGGGAATATGTGCTTTGATGTAAGATTGTCCTTGAGGTTCCTCCATTTGTTTGCAGCAGACTGAAGTACGTACCTTTTCATGCTCGCATCAATATCATACGTCTCCTACAACATATCATAAAAAAGTGGATTGGTGTAAATCAAATTAATTAGTAGTAAACTAATTGAAAAGCAACACCATATTTTGTTTCATTTAACTTACCAATATTGTCTCCCAAATCTTATTTTTCATTTCAATGCTTACTGAGTGCCAATTCATGATATTTATAGGCACCACATTACGTACCACCACTCTAATATAGCTATTGAATTGGATGTCATTCCTCTCAATTGGTTGACTTTTATCATTTACCTCGATTGTGAGCATAACTCTAGAAGCACGACTCACTGGTGATACCTCATTTTTTGGGCCCTTGAGAGCCTTCACTTGAGTGTTCAGAATGATCCATCAAATCTATGAACAATAACAAAATATGGTTAGCATCATATATGCAAAACATGATATAACATGATAAAATTAAAAAAATAAAATAAAATTATAAAAAAAAACAAAATAACTTTGACACATGAGGCAATTGATTACTACCATAAAAAATACTCAAACCCACAATCCTTCATCATTGTCTCGAGAATATGCAAGATGATGCTCATCCATTTGATCAAATAAATCAGCAGGTGGCAAATTATTTCAAAAAGACATGTGTTCCATACTAATATCGCACAAATCATCATCTTCATCATAGTCTTATAGAGGTGTTGACAGTACTATAGACCATTTGACATCAATTGGATCTTTAATGTAAAATACTTGTCTTGCTTGTGAAGCCAATATAAACTGATCATTCCTATGTCCAATCCGATTGAGATCAACTAGCACAACTCCTAGGTCATCAACTTTAACACCGCTACTATTCTCAATCCAATCACATTTGAAAACTGAAACTCTAAAAGTTGTATAATCTAGTTCCCATATTTCTTGTATAACTCCATAGAATAATAAATCACCATATATTGGATTTTTATCCTTAGCACTGGAGATTTGCATGGTGTTAACAACTAGAGTGATAATACTATTTTGATGGATCCTTGAGTTATCTTATTGCTTTGTGTAAAAGCGACAACTGTTGATGATATATCTAGGATACTTGATTATTACGGATCGAAGACCATGGGCAAGCCATCGTAGTGTTGATGAGATATTATGGTTGGATAATAAAAGTTTATTCTCAATTTGTATCATAACATATATTAGATGAACCATATTAAAAATAAATTTAATGTCTAGACAACAATAAGTATTTTTACCCGTGTGCATAACCAATTACTTAAGGTTCGATTTTGTTCATCATGTAACCATTTGAGTCATTTTGACTTGATAGAATTGTCGACCCTTAACTGATTTAAATGCTCACTGCATGTTAAGAATAAATCATCAAACAATAATTCAAATATTATTTCATATAATAATAAACTATGAGTCATAAAATTTAATTACCATATATATGGTTGAACTTCACTCGTATTCATCAAAACATACAAGTGCGCTTGATGAAAGAGGACATTATCAGCTTTCTCAACAATTCCATTAGTTAGAGCTTTTCCATTTCAAGTTGAATGGCTAAATACATTCTTTCGTGGGAAAATTCCAATAATATTCATATCAGATAAATAGTCAACGCAGAATTCTAATGCCTCTTCTACAATGTACGATTCAGCAACACTACCCTAAGGTCTATTATGATTTCGAACATAACCCTTTAACACTTTCATGTATCTTTCAAATGGGTACATCTATCGTAAATATACGGGACTACATAATTTTACTTCTCTGATAAGATGAACTGTGAGGTGGACCATAATATCAAAAAAGCTGGGAGGAAAGTACTTCTCAAGCAAACAAAGTGTTGTGACAAGTTCGTTTTGAATTCTATCTAACTTTGACACGTCCACCACCTTTTGGTATAACAAATTGAAGAACATGCAAAGTCTGATAAGAGCATATCTAACATGTTTGGGTAGCACACCTCGTAAAGCAATAGGTAAAAGTTGTTGCATTAGGATGTGACAATCATGCGACTTCAACCCATATAGTTTCAAGTCGTCCATGGATACTAGATTTTTGATGTTCGAAGAATACCCATCTGGGACTTAATCTCACTGAAAACTTTACAGGATATGTTTTTTTCTTCCCTAGATAAAGTGTAGCATGTAGGTGGTAGAAATGTACGATTATCGCGAACTTGTGGTTCCAACTCAAACCTTAACCCCATGTCTTTCAAATCCATTCTTGAAGCTAATTTGTTTTTAGATTTTCTTGGAATATCAAACAATGTTCCAAGAAGACTATCACAAATATTCTTTTCAATGTGCATGAGATCTAGAATATGTCTGATATGCATGGACTTCTAATATGGCAAATCAAAGAAAATCGACCTCTTTTTTCAGCACTGTGTAATAATATCTTCTTTACCCATTGTACATCGTTTCTTTGACTTCCCCCATGAATTTACTAAACATTAAACTTTGTGAAAGACTTCTTCACTGCTTAATGGTTGGGGAGCAATTCTGAATTCTTGTTCACCATTGAAGGTCTTTTTCTGTCTACGGTAAGGATGATGCTGTGGTAAGAATCTCTTGTGTCCAACATATGACATTTTTTTACTATATTTTAAGTGACTAGCTTGGGTGTTCTCAGCATAGATAGGATAAACATAATACTCTTTAACAGTGCAACCAGATAAATTACCATATGCAGGAAAATCATTGATTGTCCATAACAAAATAGCTTTCAAGTTGAATGACTCATTACGGTACGCATCATGTACTTTTACACCTGTGTCCCATAACATTTTTAAGTCTTCTATAAGTGGAGCCAAGTAGACATCGATATCATTACCAGGTTGTTTAGGACTTCATATTAGTAACGTCAACATCATGAACTTTCTCTTCATTGTTAACCATGGCGGTAACTTATAGTTCACCATAATCATAATGTACTATGCGGATTAATCCCATCTACTGATATAACAAGCCTTAAGTTTCTTGGCTCTGAAGCAAACTCTGGCCACATGTAGTCAACCAATTTTCATGATGGTGTATCTGATGGATGCCTCAACTGACTATCAATTTCCCTTTTATTTGAATGTCATGTAAGGTGTTTTGATATTTCAGAACTTTTGAACATTCTTCTAAATCTTAGTATTGGTGAAAAATACCATAACACCTTAACAGGCACACCAATCTTTATTTTGTTACCGTTTTTCATTACTTTCCATCTTGAAAGTCCATAAGTTAGACATTCAAAGTCATCTTGAAACTCCTTCCAATATAATATGCAATTATTTGAACAGGCATGAATCTTTTGATACTCCATCCCTAATACATTCAATGTTTTCTTGGCATCATACATGGATGTAGGCATTTCATTATTATCAGGCAAAATTTCGGCAATCAAATTTAAAAGATCACTGAAGCTTTGATCGAACCAACTATATTTTACCTTCAAATTGTACAATTTAACTAGAGCGGATAATTTAGTCAACTTCATTGATCCAGAGTATAAAGGTTTCTCAGCATCACAAAGTAATCTTTCAAAGTGGTTAAGATTACTGTCATACTCTGCAAATGCCTCTTGTACCATTTCTACAATGTTATCAACTTCTTCAATGTGTTCTACCTCCCTAACAACTTTAGCATTCTTACTAGTAGAAGACCCAACAATACTGGTTTCTTCGTGCCATATCCAGTTTTGATAGCTGCTATCAACTCCATACATATATAAATGATTCCGTATCTCATATAGGGTATAACGCTTCATGTTGCCACATTTAATACATGGACACCGAACTAATTCAGGGTTTTCACTATTCTGAACAGCATAATCTAAAAAGTTATTCACCCCTACATCATATGCCTCTGATCTTCTATAAGTAAACATCCAAGTTTTATCCATTCTAAAATTTAAAAGACATTTAACTATTCACTTTTCAAGTGTCTAATATACTAAGTGAAATTTAAATAAACGATTAATAACTATTTAATTAATTAATACAAAAAGTTAATAAAAGCATCTAATTAACTAACTATTCAATTAATTCAAATTTAAATAACAGTTATTATTTACTTTACAAGCATCAAATTTATTAATTAAAATTTAAATATATAATTAATAATTATTTAGTTAATTAAGATATAGTAAATATTTAATTAACATCTAATTTACTATATAAGCACTTAATTGATTAAAATTTAAATAACATTTAATAGTTTATATTACAAGCATATAATTAATTAATTATCTATTTAAAATTTAACTAAATATATTAATTTATGTTAACAATGAAATCAATATAATTAAATTTGATAAAATATACCAATTAATCTTACGTAAAAAAAATTAATTCAACCATAAATTCATCTTCACCTAATATATAATTAATTTATCAAAATATAAATTCATCTAATTAACATTTAGATTAATTTATCAATTAATCTAAAAATCTTAATAATTATGAAATAATAAATATATCAATATATATCCATTCATACCAAATATATTCATCAAAATGTACTAATGAAAAAAACTAAAATTTCATCAATTAATAACAATTCACCTAACACAATCAATAAAAAACTTCTTAAAATATAAATTCATCTACCTGGACAGAGAACAAAGAGATGGCCGGAAAGGTTGCCAGCAGCTACCCCAGCTGGTTCTGGACGGATAGCAGAGAGGAGAATGGCCAGAGAAAGGTTGGCTGTGCAATTGATTTTGGACAGAGGATAAAAAAAGAGAGGGCCAGAAAGGCTACCAGCAGCTACCCCAGCTGCTTCTGGACGGACAGCAGACAGGGGAATGGCCAGAGAATGGCTGGTTGTGTGGACAGAGACCAAAACAGAGAGGGCCGAAAAGGCTACCAACAGCTACCCCAGCTGGTTCTGGACGAACAGCAGACAAGAGAATGGCCGGAGAATGGCTGGCTGTGTGGACAGAGACCAAAATAGAGAGGGCCGAAAAGGCTGCCAGCAGCTACCCCAGCTAGTTCTGGATGAACAGCAGAGAGGAAAATGGCAGGAGAAAGGCTTTCTGTGCAGCTGCTTTTGGACAGAGGACAAAAAAGAGAAGGCCAAAAAGGCTGCCAGCAGCTACCCCAACTGCTTCTGGACGGACTGCAGACAGAAGAATGGCTGGCTATGCGAATAGAGATAAAAAAAGAGAGGGTCAAAAAGCTTGCCAGCGGCTACCTCAGCTGGTTCTGGATGGACAACAGACAGGAGAATGGCCGAAGAATGGATGGCTGGCTGTGCAGCTACTTCTGGACAGTCTATAAATAGGAGAATTCTGACCTAGAGAGAAAAAATTTTGCGGGATGTTATGGTGGGCTCTAGAGGGCTTTGAAAAATAATTTAGGATCCCAACCGTAAACAGTAAGGTAGCATATCCTTCAATGTCAGTTGAATCCATAACTGGCATTGAAGGTTCACATTCTTTGGTCTTCAACACTAGTTATTCCAGAATTGGCGTTGAAGGTTCACATTCTCTGGTCTTCAACGTAAGTTCTCATGTGCTGACTTTTGTGCAGGAGTACGTGTGATGTGTGGCTCTGTAACCAGCCATTGCTGCTGCAGGAGTATTGTGTAGGAATATATATATATTTTTGGAGTTTACGTGATGCTGAATATTATTTGGAATTTCTTTCATGCTTCAACATCTTTTTAACCTTGCAACTTCCTGTAAGGTTGTGCTCTGTTGTCGTGTTGCACCCTTGCAGAAAGCTGGGATTGTTGACTTAATCAAGAGCCGCACTGATGATATGAATCTAGCAATTGGGGATGGTGAGTTATCTGTTTGATTTTTTCTTTGCAGTTTGACAGATGGGTTTGTTTATCAAACTTGCTTTGATTTTTCTTCTTTTTTGATGTAGAGCATGCATGGATGTCAAAAGTTGACAATAGGGGGGTTTCTTCCTATTTTGTAAACACCCATTTTTTAATCCTCACTTGTTTTCCTAGCTTCAATTGTTCTTACTTTACTTTGATCAATGACATTTTCTTCCAGGGGCAAATGATGTTTCCATGATCCAAATGGCAGATGTTAGAGTAGGAATTTGTGGTCAAGAATGTCGTCAAGCAGTTATGAAATCAGATTTTACGATGGGCCAGTTTCGATTTCTCAAAAGATTACTTCTAGTTCATGGACATTGGAATTATCAACGTGTTGGTTACCTGGTTCTATACAATTTCTACCGTAATGCTGTCTTTGTGCTGATGCTATTCTGGTATATATGGTTTTCTCTTCAATATTGAGAATTCTAGTACATTGAATTTTACTTGGTTAATTTAGTAGTTGGCTTTTTCCATAGTTCTCTGGGTGGAGATATGCCTACTGCTTTGCGGTTGATCTCATCATATTTTAGTATTTCGTTGTAGTTAGGCATTCATGAACTTGGAAATCTTAATGCATATGGAGCAAACTCCATCAAGTTTGTAGTTCAACAACAAAACTGAGTCCCCAAAATTGAAATGTGGAAAGTATCATTGATGTTTTAAAAGACACTTGAATAGGAGTTTTCTGTCTTGTTTTCTCAAATTGAAATCTTGATAGTTTTATAATCCATACTAGTGTTTCTTTATTAGCAAAACTAGTAATTTTCCACTAGGTTTACTATGTAGTTCAATGTAGAAATAAAGGAGTTTTGATTTGCAAAAATAGTTCTGACGTTAAGTTCTAGGACTTGGATGTTTGTTTGGTGCTTCTTTTTGCTACTTTTCTGTTGCTCTGGGATTTAGATCTTGATTGGATTCTATCTAGGATTGGAATGGTATGAGATGTTTCAAACCATAAGTTTCATGGGCCAATTAGCAAGCAGTGCAGTCATTTGGATTTGTTACTTTGATATTTAAAGTTCACTCATTTCTTGAGCTGATAATCTTAGCAGATCATGGAGTTTTTTTTTCTAATTTAGTTAATTTGTTTCATATTAATAATTAATTGCATCTCATTTTGTAGGTATATACTATGCACAACTTTCTTAACAACTTCTGCGTTAACTGATTGGAGTAGTATTTTCTATTCTGTAATATATACTTCTATCCTAACTATTGTTGTTGGTATTTTGGACAAGGACTTGAGCCATAGGACACTACTACAGTTCCCAAAGCTTTATGGTGCTGGGCATAGACATGAAGCCTACAATATGCATCTCTTCTAGACCACGATGGCAGACACATTGTGGCAAAGTCTTATTCTCTTCTATGTACCTTTGTTCACATATAAGGAAGGTACAATTGATATATGGAGCATGGGCAGTTTGTGGACCATAGTAGTTGTTGTCCTTATGAATGTGCATTTGGCAATGGACATCTGGCGCTGGGTATTTATGACGCATGTTGCTGTTTGGGGTTCCATTGTTATCACATATGCCTGTATGGTGGTATTGGATTCTATACCTGTCTTCCCTAATTACGGGTTAGTTTCCTATATTTGATGGGACATACATTTTTATATCTTATTGTGGTTCACAAGTGGGGGCTAATGTAATTTGTCTTATAATTTTTTGCAGGACAATCTATCATTTTGCAAAGTCACCTAGATATTGGCTCACTATTTTGCTCATAACTGTCATTGCATTGCTCCCTCGTTTTCTTTTTAAAGTTGTACATCAAACTTTTTGGCCTTCAGATATCTAAATAGCCAGAGAAGCTAAGATACTGAAAAAATGACCTGCTTATTTGAGGTTGAAACGTGATCAAGATTCTAGTTAATGTAGATTTCACCCATGTTGAGATAGATTGCCTCGACTGTTTCGATCATATCTCTTCCCCTGGTGCAGTTAGTTTGATGGTATATATCTCTGGTTCTACTTTAATGAATTTAGAGTTTTCTTTATTTAGGGTCATAATAGACTCAGAACATATTTTGTTCTATGGTGACTTATTTAGAAATAATAAACATTAAATTGTGGTGTGATATTAGACAAGAGATGTTTGAATACTTAATGAGAAACCTTCCCTCCCGTCCCTCATCCCCCTCTAAAATTTGTTCTGCCATGAAGTCTATTGTCAGAAAAGAATAAGACCTGTTATAAGTCTGATAATTAGTGATGTAACAAGTACCTTTAGCTTGTTTCTTAAAAGTGGCCATGCGTCGTGCTTTCTGCCTAGAAACTTTCACATAACACCTTAATAGACTATAAAATGATTGATTTCAGTTAGACGCTTGATTAAACTGAATTTTCTTGGAGCAGCTCTCGAAACAATGTGGTTTGAAATCTTTTTAAGTTGAGCAGCATTTTTATTTGCATGTGATGCGATGGGCTTGTGAAGACTCGGCATTCCAAGATTTGGCATGCGTATTAAATTTTGAACATCACCTTTTTAGTTTTTAATCTTTTGTCTTCCCTGGCGGCTCTTGATGTTGTGTGGTTTTTATTCCTCAGATGATGTACAGAAGCTAATTTTGCCAGACCATGTGAAACAAAGGATTGACATGTTGAGGGCAAAGGAAATCATATCAGCTGGAAAGGGGAAGAGAGATAGGGAGAGCCATGGAGTGTTGTCTGATGTTACTCTGTCATTTGCATGACTTCAATCAGGAAGGAAAAGAGTGGAAAGAGATGGTGGAAAATTGCCAACTGAGGGCGGTTTCATTCACATTTATCTGAATATTGGGGTTGGCAGATGGTCATGATCAGGTTTTCAATACCATGTTTGAACGTCACAAAGAGATTGAGTTTAAAAGAAAGATAAATGAGATGAAAATAACAAAGTACACAATAGGTTTGTAAAGATCAGAAGTTTGGCTTCCTTTTTTATTTATTTATTTTTTATTTTAGTCCATTTCTTGTATACTTATACAAATGCAATGAGATAAATAAGATGTTTAACGTCAATTCCTTGAAAACTGATGTTAAATCCAGCCAGTGCAACTGCCTCTTGCAGCAACAGCAGCAGTCTTTGCTGTAGCTGTAAACAGCCATCGCTGCTGCAAGAAGCAGCAGCAATTTTGGCCTTTGATGCCAGTTCTTCAAGAACTGGCGTTAAAGGCTTTATGTTTAACGTCAGTTCCTTGGGAACTGACGTTAAATGCCAAATTCATGATCTTTTAACGTCAGTTCTTTAGTAACTGACGTTAAATGTTTAATTCATAGGTTTTTTAACGCCAGTTCTTCTTTAATTGGGGTTAAAAACCTTACTTTTAATGATAGTTTTGGAATAACTGTCATAAAAAAATGTTAATAAATCTTTTAATGACAATTCTTTGAATAACTATCATTAAATTGATGTTAATTATTATAATTTTTGTAGTAGTGCAAGTTATCAGAAAATGTATTGAATTAAACTATAAAAGTCTTTATATAGATTAAAACAAGTTAAAAATTTACGGTATAATGGTCTTAGTGACCATTGTTAAAGGAAGGTTGTAAAAATGATAATATTTGATTATGCACTTTTATAGAAAGATTCAATTTTAAATTTGATATAATTGTAGCATAACAACTTAAAATTATTGCACTTCTTGATATATAAAGAAATAATTTGAGATAAAAATATCTTGGTAAGACAAAGTTTTGTTTTAACCTATAAAACATTTTCATATAAGATTCTAGTTCATTAGCATGCCTATACAAAAAAAAAAAAAATCTTTGCCGTAATTTTTAAATTTTAAAACATTAAATCTTCGTATAATGGATGCACTAAGGTAATTTATAATAATACACACTTGATTTAGCATTTAGGGTCCATTTAGCATGCGGGATAAAATTGAACTATTTTGATAGAATAAGATTGGATTAAATTGCGATTATATTTTAACATTAGATATATTATATGCAACATAAGATAAATTTTGATTTATGCTAAAATATTTTAACATTAAAAAATAAAAACATAATTTTACATTTATTAAAAGTGTAGATTATATAATAATTAATTAATAAACTGATAATTATTTTAAGTTTTTTATTTAAAATTCTTCTTAATTTTTTATAAAATTAAAGATGTGAATATAAAATTAAAATTTATAGATATGAAAAATAAATAAATATTGATTATAGTGCTTAATTAATAATATTAATATCTTTAAAAAGAGTTAAATTAATTTAAATTTATTTTTATTTGGAATAGCTTGAAGATTACGGTAAAAGCAATGTAATGTAATGTTTGTTACCACTTTTAATTGCATTATGATTAATTAATAAATATTTGTTTTCTTAATTAATTATTTAATAATTTAAAAATATAGTTATATTAATTTAAAATAAATTTATTGATTTTGTGGTATTAATAATATAAATTAAAAGTTAATCTTATGAATAACTTTAATCTCATAAATTCGAGAAATTAAAATTATCTTTTTGTAATGAAGTATAGAATAAATTTATCTTAATCCCATCCTTGCATCAAATATGAGATAGATGTAAAAATTATTCTATAATAATTTTATCCATGTAATAAACATGATTTTAAAATAAATTTATTAACAAAATTTTTAATAAAATAATTTATAAGACGTATTTAGATTATATATATATTTCATTAAGATTTTGTCTTCAAAAATTTTTTTAAAATAAATTTTAATATGAGATTATTTTATCTTTGAACATCTTGAGAAAAATGTTATAAATATCATATTAATATATTATGCACGTTCATTTATCTTTTAAAGAAATATCTTCTTTTCTTATATTTTCAAAATCTCATACCTTTTATGAATTTTAATATACATCGATTAGCTTAACAACCGGTATGTTAGTTTTGTTTTTTTAATGAAAATATATTTTTTTAATATTTATTTTGTATCATCAAGTAAATTTTAATATTTGAAAATAATAAATTAAAATTATAAATTTAATTTAAATTAAATTTTATAAAAAATAAAAAACAAAAAATAAAAATATTTTAAATAAATATCTTTTAAAGCAAATGTTTATTTAAAATATTTTATAAATATATAATTATATTTAAATTATCATTATAAAAAATTAATTTTTTAAATATATACTATCAAAATTTTAAAAATTCAATAAATTAAAAATTATTTAAGTTAAAAATGAATTAAAATATAGTACAAAATTTTGTTTAAGTTATTTTTTAAATATTTTAATAATATAAATATTTTTAATGTTTACAAATACTTAAATTAAAATTTAATTTAAATTAAATTAATATATTGAAGTTTTATTTTTAATTTTTTGAATATTTAAACAGATAAAATAAATATAATTTTTTATATTTTAAATAATATATATTTTTAGAAATTTAATGTATAAAAATGCCAAATACGAAAAATGAAATTATTCTAGTCTTTCTTTCTTACTTAGTTACTCCATGGTTAAATATAAAATAATAAGTAAACTCGAGTATTCAAGAGAAAAAGAAAATAGAAAGATCGAAAAATCAAGCGGAAAAAACTGTTTGAACAAAAAAACGGTGGGCGTTGGTGGTGGATTGCTTGATGTTTAGTCAGACAAAGATTCCCCTTCAACCAATCTCTCTCTCTTCCTCTCACTCTCTGCATTTCCTCTTTCTTTCCACTTGGGACTCGCCATGGCCCCTAGCATCAAAATTGTGTTTGGGCTCTTGACATTTGTCACGGTCGGCATGATTATCGGTATGTCCTCATCTTGATGGATCTTTCATATGTATATACGCACGCACAGCCACATCCCGGAGCAAACCCGTACGCATAGACATGCGCTTGTGTACCAATGTCACGTAGATCATTTGTCGAAATCATTTTCACAAGATACGTGAACATATAGGTTCTTGTTTTAATGCAATCTGAATGTTTTGAGTCCTATGCAATAGAATACGCATTTTCTCATTCATATAAATTTTTGTTTGGTTACCCGGAGATTCAGCTAATTTTCTCGGGAGGTAAAGATTTAAATGTGACCTATTGAAGGATCCCTTTCCTTTGTCTTTCCAGGATTTTCTTGGCGAATAAACTGAGCCCTGGATTATTTTTGGGGGTCTCTGAGGAATATGCGAATTTATAGTTTTATGTTCTTTCTCTGACTTGTTTTAGTGGTGAAATTTGGTGGAAGAACTTAAAACTTCTTCTGGCCTTGACTTGGGTTTGGGTTTGAACTTGTTATCACTGTTTTTCTTGTCACACAAATACCGTTTATGTTCGGTTGCGTTCAATAATCAATACTTTAACAAGGGCATGACATGGTAGTCCCTGTTGCATCCACTTGAAGAAAAGAGAAGAGGGTTGATGTATTAATAGAAATACAAGATGTTAAAAAATACCTTCGTTTTCAATGCTTATAGCCTATGATGACGAATTTGCCGTGTCTGGGAATTGCAGGTGCCTTGTTTCAGTTGGCATTTATAAGGAAATTGGAAGACTCATACTCATATGGTACTTTCATCATTCACCTTCTGCCATTAAATTCTGCTGAATGTTGATTCTTATACAGTTCTCCTCATGCTTATGTATGATTCTGCACCTTTTATGATAATGTAACAATTCCAAAAAATTCGTAGTTTAGGAAAATAAATGGTCTGTGTATCATGTCTGATTCTTATATATGCTCTTTGGAGAATGTTATGGAGAAATAGAGCTGGTCTCATTGCAATTGTGTCATCTTCCTCATACTGTAGTTTATCACATTGTGTAAAATAATTTAATATCATACATACTGATAAAAAAAATATCATACATCATCTCTTTCTACCTTTCTCTCTCTCTCTACCCCCTCCTTTGCCCTCTCCCTGACCTGTCTATTTTCCATCTAATCTCAAACTGTCTTCCGAATGCATTTAGCAGGTCTTAGAGGGTTAATAATGAAAGGAGTGAGGGCTTATAGAGGAGGACTAGGAAAAACAATAAATTTGAGAGATACTGCAGGAAACCAAAGGGCAAATAGAATGAAACTAGATGGAAATGTGATACTATGCTGAATATTGTCTTAAAGAATGATGGATGAATGAATGATTGGAAGGGGTATAGAAAGTAAGGGGCAAATAAAAAATGTTGAATATTGCACTTAGGTTGTCTTTGAGAAAGGATTGAGAGGGCTATTTGATGAAACTTTTTGTTGTTTTGCATTACATGGTAGATATGTGGTGATTCCAACTTTTTATTCTGAGACTTTGTCCTTGATTCAGTATTTGAGTGGTTCACAATCTAAGTTTGAAATGTATATGCATGCAGGAGTGTTTTGAAATGCCCATTTCTTGTAGTTTAATGATTTCTTGGTTCAATTTTACGCCTTTGTATGAAAATGTGCTCATGTTCATGATAGTTTAGTTCTTTTGCTTTAGAATTTGCTTATATAGGATTATTTGGTGTACTTGTTGTAATTAGTCCATTTGTTTAATATAGTTTAGTTTAACCTACTTCCACGTTTCTTTTCAGATGTCCCACGTAGGCACAATGACAAAGAAGCAGAAAGTTTACGTCTTGGATATGTATGTTTATTATTATTATTTATTTATTTATTTATTTTTACCCTTCCCTCTCCCTTATATGTGTTAATATAGGTCAAACCTGAAGTGATCAGTTGGTCTCCTCGAATTATTGTTCTACATAATTTCTTGAGCCTGGAGGTATGCATGTATCCTAGAATGACATTTAATTTCTATTGGTTGGTATTGTTAGGCTCGGTTGTTTCTATGGAACCTTGCTTCCAACAAGGTTCACACTCAATAAGTATAAGTCTTGAAAGATATTATCTATGTTGGGTGTTGGATTTGCAATGGAGACAAGAATCATTAACTTCATTTATCATAGTAATTTTATTTTATTCTTTTGAGTGGTGTTTTGCAATCAAATTGCGATATATAAGGCTTCAATTTTATGCACATATAGCACTAGTTTTGTGCTGCACTAGTACAAGTATATTTAGTTACAAGACATAAGCTCTATAAGATTTATAAATTCTACTTAACTTCCAAATACATTTCCTATAAACTACCAATCCAATGTGTCAAACCATTTATCTTTATGGAAAATTCTCTTCTTCGATTTTCTATCATGTTGTACTAGATTGTATGCTATTCCAACGGTAGATTTAGTATCATAATATAACTTTATTAGCTTATCCCATTTAATCTTTAAATCTTTTAGGATAATCTTTATCTATAACAAGTTACAAATTCCAAGGGCCATTGATCTGAACTCTACTTCTGCACTTGACCTTGATAGAATATTTTGCTTTTTGCTTCTCCAATCATGAGGTTTACTCCCAGCAAAGCATTATAACCTGAAGTTGACCTTTTATTTGTTAAAGCACTAGCATAACTATCATTTTGTATAACATTCAAGTTTTAGATTCTTTTGTTTCTTATATAGAATTCCCTTGCCAAAAGCAGACTTGAAGTAACTCTATAAATTGCTCAAAGATGTGAATCCTTTGGGTTGTGCATGAATTGGCTAACCATGCTACATGCATAGGCAATATCTGGACGAGTGTGAGCTATGTAGATTAACTTACCTACTAATCTTTGACATTACTGTGGTTCTTCTTCATCATTGTCAAGCTTATGCTTTAGATTGATAGATGTATCACATGGGTTGCAATCTATCATACCTATTTCGTTTAGAAGATTAGGAACATATTTTTGTTAGGAGATAAAAATTCCTACCCTGAATGTGCCACTTCTATGCCAAGAAATATTTTGGCTTCCCAAGTTTTTTGGTTTCAAATTTAGGAGCAAGTTTCTTCCATAACTTTTTCTTCTCAACAGGATCATCACCTATTATTATAATGGCGTCTACATAAATAATCAAGGTAGTAACTTCTGCTAAAGTGGAGTACTCAATAAACACAGTGTGATCTCTTTGACTTTGTCGATATCCCATTTAGATAATGGCTTTCGTAAATCTTCCAAACTAGGCTCTAGGCTATTGTTTTAAGCTCTAGAGTGCCTTCTTCAACTTGCAAACTTGGTTGGGAAGGAGAGAGTGGCTGAATCTTGATGGTGGATCCATATATACCTCTTCTTCCAAGTCTCAATGTAAGAAAGCATTTTTAACATCATATTTGTTGCATACACCACCCAAAATTAGCTACTAAAGAAAGTAGAATTCAAATGGTATTCGTCTTAGCAACTGGGCAAACGTCCCTTGATAGTTTACCCAAAACTTTGTGTACATTCCTTCGCAACTAGCCTAGCTTTGTATGTCTCTTGATAGTTTATCCCAAAACTTTGTGTACATACCTTCGCAACTAGCCTAGCTTTGTCTCCAAGCTACATTGACCCTGCTCTTCAAGTTATATCCCACTTACATCCTATGTTAAATTTTTTAATTCTCATTTTTAGAGCCTCATATAAGGTTTTTGAATGGATATGGTGTTTACTTTTGAGAAGAAGACTTTATGTGATGGTGAGAAATTTTTGAAGGAAATAAAATTGGCTATAGGATATGAGAGCTATTTAGTGCATTTTCTCGCTCCTTTTCCAGTGGTAAGTAGTTGATCAAGAACAGTAATATTAGGAGTTGATATAGATGGAGGAGAGGGTTCATTATCTTGCTTAGTTTCAGATTCTTGAGGTTGCAAAAGTGTTTGGATAGGTTGCATAATACCAGGAAAATGGATGAGAAGGTTCTTTATCTTGCTTAGGTTCAGATTCATGAACTTGCAAGAGTGTTTGGACAGGTGGCATCTTTCTTCTATATACGTGAAGAGGTCGGGTAGCACTAGTTTTTGGTTGGACAATAGTAGTTTTTGGTTCAAATGCTATAAGGACTCATTGAAAAGATTTGGAGACTTACTTTGTTGCTGATCTAGTATGGTAGAATGCTCATATTGAGATTTTATGATGGAGACTCAAATGAAGATGTAATGAGAGGAGACTATTGCTACCTAGTTGAGATTTGGAATGAAAAGATATCAAAATTAAAATCATTATTCTTGTCTTCCTTGTAAATGGTCTCCCTTCGAAAATTAAAATAAGATTGTTTTCATCTAATGTGATACCTTTTGGTACGAAGATTTTCCTTGATGATGGATGACAACATTTGTAACCTTTTTGTGTGGTCTCTAGGATCTACTTTGCTTTGTTGATATTTATGAATATGAACATAGGAGATACATCCAAAAATCTTTGGAGGGAGTTTAGAAAGAAAGTTATTTTTTGGAAAAAAAAATTGATAAATAGTTTAAGGGACTTTTGAAATTAATGACTTTTGAAGGTGTTCAATTTATTAAATAAGTGGAAGTAAAAACAGCCTCTCCCCAATAATTTTTTAGAACCTGGTTTTAAAAACGCAATACTTAAGTAATTTCAAGAAGATGTCTATTTTTCCTTTCTGCTAACCCATTTTATTGAGGGGTATCAACACAAGATGATTGATTAATGATTGCTTCTTTTTCAAAGTATGATAATATGAAGTAATCTCTAGCATTGTTGGTTCTAATACCTTTAATGCTAACCTCAAATTGGGTTTTTATCATACTTGTAAAGATTGGAAAGGTATGACTCATATTAGGTTTTCTTTTGAGAAGATAAACCGATATCATTTAGGTGCAATCGTCAATAAATGTCACAAATCTTTTTGCTCTTGAAATATTAGGAATTTTACATGGCCCCCATATATTAGAATGAATTGGAGTAAATGGATATTAAGACCTTGAATCACTTCAAGAAAATGACTTTTTATGGTGCGCTTTGAACTCATAAATTTCACAATGAAATTGTTCAACATGAAGATTCTCAAATAAAGATGGAAACATTTTCTTTAGAGTTTTAATGGAAGGATGTCCTAGATGACGACGACGATGACGATGATCACAAATATCATCTTTATTAGACTTGACTAAAATAAAAGATAAAGGTAAACGGTTATTATAGCTGCCTTAGTGTTCAAGTATGTACAACCCATCCTTTTTTCCAGCTTGCTCAATCATCCTCCCCTGGTTTTGAAATATGCAGTCGTTGTGAAAGAAAGTTACATGATTAGTTACTTAATTATTTGATGGATAGATACCAAATTGATAGCAAGATTAAGAACATGTAACACATTTTTAAGAGAGAATGAGGGACTAAAAGAAACTGTCCCTTGGCTTGCAACTATGGTTAAGGATCCATCAACCATGTTGACTTTATTGCTGCTAGGACAAGATATGAAAGAACTTGTAAAATAGGTCATGTGATCTGTTGCACTTGAGTCAATGAGCTAGGTTGTAGAACAACTTTTTTTTGAGGCATTAAGAACACAAGAAAATGGAATTTTACCATTTTGAGCAAGAGAGTATGACCAAGATGGTTTCTCTAATATGTTGAGGAAGGTTTTTAGTCCTACCCCGTTCAATGTGTTGAGTTCTCTTGGAGTGTTTTTTGAAATCTCAGACTAAAGCTGAATTTATTTGTCATGCTAGAGAATAGGCAACAAAGAGGTAGGAAAGGAAGTGGGAGAAAATGTTTTCGTCCTTCACAATCCTAGTTAGGCTTTGATACCATATGGAAAATTCTCTCCTTTGATTTTCTTACTTTGTGCATTAGAAATACATGAATACATATACGACACATGACTCTATTATATGAAAGTTGACAATTACTATTAATTACAAATAAATAAAAATTATTAGGAAAGAATATATGATGTCCTTACAAATCATCTCCTAATTAACCAAAATCTTCAACAACAAATCAATGTTTAATTATAACTGAATATTCAACAATCTTTAACTATAAAAATGCAAGTTTTTTTCTTTTCTTTTTTTTTTTATAGAAACACATTAGTTTATATATAGCTATGAATGGCAGCAAGGGGGTGCTTAGGGGAAAAAATTGGATAAAAAATATCAGTAGATTTGTCGATCCTCAAAAGACGAAGTCAGCAAGATTCCGTCGTTGAGGGATAAATGGAAAGCCCATGGAAAGTTAGAATCCCCATCACGTGATAGTGCACCTACATAGTTTTGGATATCATGTGAAATGACTGATGTTCGTTAAATTTTTTCACTGATGTAAGGTAGGTTGATTAAGAGTATATGGGTTAGGTAAGTGGCATCTGCACTATGGTATGATAAAAGTTGTTTGTGTCTTGGTTTGAGTTGTTTGAGTTATTTATTGATTTGGATTGTGGGTTGGCCTCCTTGGTGTATCAATGTGTTGGATTGTTGCATAGGTTATAAGCATTATCATATTCCATAACCTAATACCTCTATTTTGTCTTTTATCAACCCACATCATAAATGATCATAACCTTTATGGTAACTTATGTATAGGTGAAGATTTAAATTGGAAAAGAAAAGTTCCGAAGATAAACTACTTGCTTTAACTCTTGATGCTTCCATAATTGAACCTTTTGTTCTATGAGATAAGTAGTGTACCAATGATGTTTGGCAAACAAATTTTTGTTCTCGAAGTTTTGGTAAAGCTATAAAATTGATTGGTTTGATTATTAAACTGTTTAAAATTGCTAGTTTGCAGCTGAAATTATAAAAAAAAGCATTAAGTCAATAATGTTACCGTTTTTGCAGGAATGTGACTACCTTAAAGCTATAGCTCTCCCTCGCCTTCAAATTTCTACTGTTGTGGATACTAAAACGGGGAAGGTATAGCTGGTAGAGCATTTTCTTTTCCCCTTAATTTCCACTTGATGACTTATAATCTTTTGGTTGTGTGAAGATCCTTAATGGCTCTTTTGTTTTATTTCTTATGTCTTCATGTTATGCTTTAGTTATTTGCTTTCCAAATATTTTAGTCGATTCTAAAGGATAGAAACCCAGAAATGCATATTAGAGTCCATAACTTTTTGCCATATGTGGATTTATGAAATTTTGTTTATATGATATTCCTTTAATGTAGCCTCACTATATTTTCATTTCATTGAGCTAAGTTACATTTTTTTTTTCTTTTCAAACTATTTGAATTTTTTTAAACTAGATGAGTTTTTGAAAAAAGTGAAATTGCTTTTATCGTTTCTTGCCGGTCCACTCACTTTGATTCCTTATTTAATGATGATATGGATCTTAAATTTTGAATAATGAAAATGCCAATCAAGTATGAGATATATCTTGATGTCTTCCATTTGGCCATTAATTGCGTGTGAACGGTGTAATTTGTATCAAATATAAATTTATAAGCACATTTGATGAAAATATTTTTTATTACGACGTGTACACATAAAGTATATTATTCCCTTTTTACAAGATGGTCATTCTCGGATTTTTACTTCTTGAAGCAAAGTATAATCTTGTACTTTTCGTTTAATTTTTTATGATGTAAATGGCTATGTTGGTGCTTCCAATCTACAATGAATAATATTGGATATTTTAAAATTTTGAATGGTGAAATATCAGAGCGTGATGCTGTGGTTTTTTTTTTTTTGTTTGCATAAGACAGAGCATGAGGCTCTTATTAATCTTTGTTCTTCCTTTGAATTGGTTTTAATTGATATTTGCTAAATAAAATCAAGATAAATGCTTTTGACACACCTAGTAACTTGGTTGGTTTTAGTTATTCGTTAAGCAACTTTTTTTTTCTTTACCATTAGCATGTTCGTTCATGATTTCTAGACATGGTGATATGTCAATCCAATCTAATTTTTTAAATTGTTATGTGCTTCACATGAGAAGAATTGATTTGCTAATATTATTTGATGAATATCTTTAGTAACTTATAAAAATTTAAACTTTTGTTCATTTTGAACTTCCACAAAACAACTAATAGGTGGACTATTCTTTGCATGGAAAATTGAGCAAGCAAAAAAGAAGGAAAGTTTCACCAAGAATGGAGGTCTTAATTAAATGTTTAGTATCACTTATGGACTTTAAAAGGGAGAATGCTTTCTAGAGTCAATATTAATTCTTTGTCTAACATGATATTTGGAAACTAAGGATTTGTTTTGGAGCATATCTCATTTGATTTAAATATAAAAGGAAAATCTTAACCAAAAAAAAGAAAACAAAAAGATGAAATAGGACGATGAGCTGATGAATCAGCTTTGTTATATCATTTAGTTCCACAAAGTAAGTTTGTACCTATATGAAATTATCTGGCATCATAAATGCTTTTTCCTTCTTCTGTAAGCATTGGAAGAGTTAACCTAATCTTAGACTTCCTACTGAATCAGTACTTTCAAGTTAACAAAAATATAATTAATATGCATATATAGAAAAAGATTCAATTCTTTTGAGAGTAAATGTGTGTTTGGTTCCTTAATCTGACTAAATTTGAATTATCTAAGTACTTTTTTTCTTCTTGTTTCATCCTATCCTCAGTTACTTCATTTTGAGTTTCTGATATTGTAAGGCATTAACTTTATTTTTCTCATGTTTGCTAGTTTGTGATAATTAATATGTGAATGCCTTTTTTTTTTCCACATTGGATTTTGCATGTGCCAGGAGCGAAACTTATTGGATTGTGATCTACGTTAATTTTCCCTTTGACCCCACATTTGGCATAATTTTTGCTACAAAAGCTTCCATAGAAAGGAAAAATTTTGAAGTTTAAGACTTTTTTCTTGTTTTTTTATCCTAACAAACCTAAAGGAAGAAAATTTGAGACATTAAATAATTATTATTTCATATCAGAAGGCTTATTAATAATAGCTAGGTATTTGGTTATTGCAGTTTAAATAGAGCACGAAGTTGTACATATGAAACTCATCTCATTGAACTTATTACAACCCTTTTTTTCTTCATTTAGGGAATTAAGAGTGAAGTAAGGACAAGCTCTGGAATGTTTTTAAGTCCTATAGAGAAAAGATATCCGATGATACAGGCAAGTTTGCAACTTAATTTTTCTTCAGATATGTTTTTTTGGTATTTTGCTATTGGTTTAGCTGTTTGGTTTGGAGGTTGGCTTATAATATTTTGTTATGTTATTGTTAGGGATTACACTCTGCTATAATATTATGTTTAAACTTGTCTCTTTACTAACAACATTGGACTAGAGAATGGGCTGGTGCTATGATGAATTATTCCAGTTGCTAACATCTTCTTAATTAAGTGTTTAATCTCATCCTTCTAGAATTGTGTATATCGATAAGGTTGTAGTCACTAGATTAGCTCTTTCCATTAACATAATGGCATGTTCATGCCTTCAAAGTGGAGGTAATCCTTGCGGCATGTGAAGCATTGGTTGAAATGTTGTCAAAACCTCTCAAATAACTGCGGAAACTTTTTGTTCAGCCTCTGTTCAAGTGGATATCTAACCAAACTCTACCATTAACCCTTGTCCTTTATGCTTAATAGTCCGAAGCATTGCATTTAATGATGCTAAAGTTTTGCCAGGCAACGGATCTCCTTTTAGTGTCACTGATTGTTCTCCTACTCTAAATTTCATAATTTTTGAGATTTCCAATTTGTAAATGTGGCTTCTAGTGACTCCAACCATTGAATACCCAAAATCATATCAAAATTACCTAGTCCTAATGGCAAAAATTCTTCCATAATCTTTAGGCCTTGTAGCGATAAACATACTCCTTAGCAAATTCTTTCTCCTTTTGCTGAATTTTCAATTCCTATTATCATACCATATGCTTATGTAACGTGATAGGTATCTTTAGTGTTTCCACCAAATAATGAGAAATAAAATTATGGCGTGCCCCACTGTCGATCAACACTACCACTGCATGATCTCCAATTATTCTTGTGATCTTCGCGGTTTTATGTGTGTTGAATTCAATGATGCTTCCACCACCTGATTTATCTCTCTCATTTCTAGCTCTATTGTTTCTACTTGGATCACCTCGTCATCTAATGGCTCCATGTCCAATGCACATTCAACTTCTTCTTCTTGGGTAATGATCTCAGTCAATTCGGTTTTCTTACATTGGTGCCCTAGAGCAAACTTCTCATCATATCTTGTCGATTTGGTCATAGCTGACCCACTTAAAGCCATCATTTTGTTTTGCCTTATGAGTCTCCCAAGTGGTTTTGAACCTCATTCAAAATGCATCCTGGTTAATCAGAAGCTTTCACGGGCTTTGTTGAACTCTAGATTCTTCTCTTCTATTTTACAAGCTAAGTCCATGGCCCAACCCAAACTATCAGGCTCTTGTATCTGTAACTCTAACTAGATATTGGGTTTGTAACTCTGACTAGATATTGGGTTTCAACCTATCAGTGAACTTGCTTATATACACTTCATCATATGCATTGTTCAGAGGTGCCGCAAGTGTGATGAACTGTTATTGGTCTTTTGCCACAGCTCTTATCTGCTTCAGTGCCATGAATTGCTCATGAAGTGTCCCCTCCTTTCTTGATTGGAAATTCTTCAACAACAACCTTTTAACTCCTCCATAGTATAATGGGCTTGTGTTTATTCTCCCATTGATACCATAGTAAGGCATTGCCTTTTTCTAACTGTTGTCTCGATTCGTTTATCATTCGAATACCAATTTAATGTAAAGAATTTTGTCACCTGCAACAACCACCCATCAGGATTGGTACCACCGAAAATCGGCATCTCTAATTTTTGATGCCTCATATCATTTCGATAATTAGCTCCTTAGCTACCTACTTCGATCACCATTGTTGATCCCTAGATGGGATTCAAATGCATCGCCTACTTCATCTTCCCAATAGACGAAGTAGATTTCGTCGATTCATCATGCGATTTTAGTAGTTGATCTAGTTGCTGAATGTGGGTCTGAGCTTCTCCTTTCAATGATCCAACCTCCCCCTGAATTGATTCCATAACTTCCTTCATTATCTCCATTCTTTTGGTCATTGAATTTGTTGAGTTTTTTTCCAATCATTTTTCAGTATTGGTGTTTTGATACCAATTTGATATGCATTGAATAAAAATTATTGCAACTCCTTTGGGAAGTGGTGATTATTTGTGAATGAGTTAGTACAATTCCAAACTTTCGAGAGGTTTCGTCTCTCCTAGAGTAGTAGCTCATAATTGACAAAATGATTCAATAATTCCTCCTTACCTTGACTCAAGGATGCTAAATAGTAACCTCTCATTAGCCCAACAACTAATGACATAACAAACTAACAAACTATCAAAATATTCCAATATTACTTTTTACTCCCATGCACACCACTATAGCTGACCCAAACCATACATTACTACTAATTCAACGAACCAATGATATACCATGTCGTAGCCTCCAAAGTTAAAGAAATTATTCTCCCCATATATTGATATACAATTGATGTAGACTAGCTCTTGGGAAAGCATCTTCATATACATACCATATCTCAAAAAATTCCATAGATAAACATTTCAACCAACCATGGGAAAATAATAGAAGTTATTTTCCAACCCATGTGTAGATTTCTTAACCTGATCTTATGATAAGTTTTGTCAATGCGTAGAAGTCTCAAGAAGGCTTATGTACAATTTTTGTGAACTAAATTGTAAAATAGCCCCGAGTCTAACTGAACTACAAAACCTGGTACTTTTCTTGTATCATATCATAATAATGATATGTGGTGGTTAGGTTAGTGCTCTTGCATCATTACATGTTATCTTTTTTTTTTTTTTTGTTTTATGGTTGTGAATAATATAAGAAGATAACATAGGTTTAATTGTAGAGATCCTACTTAATTTCAAGGACCTCTTGCTTAATTGATAGGGATCCTAATTTGTATATATTCTTAGTTTAGATTTTCTTGTTTTGTGTGTATATATATATGTGTGTGTGTAACAAATCTCTCAAAAGAAATATAACAAAATATTATTTCTCACCTCTAATTATATGGTATTAGAGCTAGGGTAAAGATTAAGGATTTTGCTTTAGGGTTCGAAATTCATTGCTAGAACATAGGTAGATTGGGGTAGAATCTAGGTCACCCCTTTTGAGTGACCATTTGTCGTTTTCGTTAGCAGGGAGAGAGGTGCCACTAGCCAACCGATTTTTTTTTTTCAGAATATGGTGACCAACAACCTTGCATGAGTCTTACACATCACCATAAGTTTTTGCCTCAAATCCACTTATTGACGTGTGACAGCACGTTCAATTTGCCATCCATTCCGATCACCTTCGCCCTATTCACATGAGTTTGTATGGCACATATCTATGCTTTGTGCTTCATCTAGGTTAGTCTCTATTTGTGCCCACGTGATTTTGTATTTTTGTGACTTGACTGGATTAGTTTTTCTGGTTAGTTTCATCTCCTTTGTGCTTTGATGATTTTGTTTCTTTATTTTGTTGTGGTTAACCATAAAATTTTTTGATTTGTGGATGATAAGAAGACATTGACTGTGCTTGATGAAATCCCAGCAATGTAAAAAATCATTAAACACAAGCTTAACGACTCCAATTATCTAGATTAGAGTAAGACTGTTCGACTTTATTTATGGAGCATCAACAAGAATAATCATTTGAGTGATGATTCACTTAAGGATGATTAAAGATAGACATGGCTAAGGAAGGATGCTCGATTATTCTTGTAGATAATAAAATCCATTGATAGGGAAATAACCAGTTTAATCAATCATTGTGAATTTGTTAAAAAAATTAATGGATAATTTGGATTATTTGTATTTTAGGAAAGGGAATATTTTTCGTATTTTTGTGGTGTATCAAGCCTTTTACCATGCAAGAAAGCAAGACAAGTTTCTTGCACACCAGATTATGAATTTTAGAAAAACTTATGAGGAGCCAATATGTTTTTGTCATTTTGTTTTGATGTAAAGGCTCAACAAAGTCAAAGAGAGCATATGGCTGTCATGAGTTTTTTTACTTGGTCTTCCTTTTGACTGTGAGATTGCTAAATTTTAGATTCTCTTAAGATTTGAGATCTCCTCTATAAAGGATCTATTTACTAGTATACTTCGCCTAAAAGGTATTTCACGTGCTCAATTTAACAACGCTTTTGTCAATCGAAATAACTACGAGTTTGGATGATCACACTCTAGGAGTGACAATAAAGGAAGGGGATCAAACAGTTTTGTGACTCAAATACAAGATTCTGGAGAAATTGTGTGGCACTATTGCCATAAGCTAGAACATATTAAGCGTAATTGTAAAAAGCTTTAGAACAAGGTTGAAAAATCTCACTCAGCCTAATATTGCATCCACTAATGATGCATTTGAAAAATCAGTCTTGATCTTTGCAGATGACTTTGCCAAGTTCTCTTTAGCTACTGCAATCACTGTTTTTGCCAATTCAAGTAAAACCCGATGCACGCCTCATTTTCTCATCTTTTAAATAGATTATTGATTTTGGTGCCACGGATAAAATGATAAGTAATTTTAGTCTCTTTTCTATGTTTTAGTAATATAAAACTAATTTTAGTATCATTTTAGGTAATGAGACCCAATGTTGTGTTTTTCATTTTGGCATAATTATCCCAACCCCTGAGTTACCCGTGTCATTTATTGTATAGTTACCTCAACTGTCCGTAAATTAGATTTATGTGAGCAAGCTCAGTTGCACTTTTAATTGCTACATCTCATTTTTTTTTTTTTATCATTGCTTATTTTGAGATCTTATAATGAATAAGATTATGAGTAAAGGATCAGTCTAGAGGTTTTCACATTCTTGACATTGCTATACCTAAATCAATTGCATATTTCAAGGTCACACTATAGATTGGGTCTTCCCTCTCTTCTGTTGCTCAAGAAGCCTTGTCCACTGTTTCCTAAGATGTCTTTATTAGATTATGAGTCATGTCAGTTTGTCAAACATCGTTGTCTTAGTTCTAGTTTTATAATCAATAGATGCACTAGTTTTACTTTTGAGTTGGTCTATCCAGATGTTTGGGGAACTAGCAGTATTGTATCTAAACTTGGTTTTAAATAATTTGTTATTTTCGTTGACAAATATTCTCGTATTACTTGGATATATTCAATGAAATCTTGTTCTGAGTTATCTTCTCATATTTATGCTTTTTGTGCTAAAGTTAAACTCAATTTATATTTTTGGGCGCACATTGCAAAGTGATAATGCCAAAGAATATTTTTTTGAGCCCTTTCAGTCTTACATGTCCAAAATGATATTCTTCTAGAGTGGTAAAGAGCAAAATACACTTTAAAACAACAAGAGCTCTTTTATTTCAAATGAACATTTCAAAACCATTTTGGGTAGATGGTGTTTTTACTGCTTTTTTCTTGATAAACGACATGCTTTTATTTGTTCTTAATGGTGAGATTTCTTGTTATATACTCTTTCTTATTAAACCCTTGTTTTCTATTGAACCAAAGATATTTGGTAGTACTTGTTTTGTTCGTGATATACATCCACAAGTCACAAAATTAGATCTTAAATCACTAAAATGTGTTTTTCTTGGATATTCTCATCAAGGGTATTTGTGTTATCGTCTTGATTTTGGCAGATATCTTATGTCAACTAAAACACTCTTTTCTTTCCTCCGTCCTCTATTGATGCAAGTCAAAGGAGGATGATGAGTTGTTAGTTTATACTTTCACATGTATTGTTCCTAGACCTACTCATCCAGTGCTTATTCCTCCTACGCCAATTAAGCCTTCTATACTTCAGGTCTATTCTCGATGCCAAGCTCCTCGTGATACATGTCCTATACCAATATCTTTGTCATCAAATCCAGTTGCAAGTTATGATCTTCCTATCACCTTATGCAAAGGTAAAACACCAATGTACTTATCACTTGTCACCTTCTTCTTGTTCATTTATTGCATCTTTTGATTCTATCTTTATTCCCACAACGGTTCATGAAGCCATATCTCATCATGAATAGTTTTAAGTAATGATAAAATAATTAATGCTTTAGATAGTAATGGTTCTTGAATACTTGGTTGAATTACCTTTTAGAAAAGCTATTAGGTGCAAATGGGTGTTTGTAGTTAAGATAAATTCTAACGGAACAGCTGCTCAACTAAAAGGCTGTCTTGTTGTTAAGGGATATGCTCAGATGTATGGAGCGGATTTTTCTGACATTTTTTGTCCTGTGGTTAAATTGGCATCTATTTGTTTATTTATCTTTATGGCAACTACTCAAAAATGACCTCTATGTTAGCTAGATATTAAGAATGCTTTTCTTCATGGTGACCTTCACGAGGATGCGTACATGAAGTAACCTCTCTGATTTGTTGCTCAGGAGGAGTGTAAGAAAGTTTGTCGTCTTCGCAAAACTCCATATGGTTGGAAACATGTCGTCGAGCTTGGTTTGGAAAAGTTATTCAAGTAGTTGAAAAGTTTGAAATGAAAACGAGCAATGAAAGAAAAAAATCATTTAGTCTTTTAGAAACAATTTGAAGCTAGTATCATTTCTTTTCATTGTATATGTTGATGATATTGTCATTACTGAAACTGATGCTACGAGAATCTCATCTCTTATATCTTTTCTTCACTCTCAGTTTCATACGAAAGACTTAGAGATACTTAAGTACTTATTGGGTGTTGAAGTTACAAGGAGTAAATAAGGTATCTTTCTATCTCAAATGAAGTATGTGCTTGATTTGTTAGGTGAGACAGAAAAATTGAGGGAAAGCCATGTAGTGCTCCGATGACTCCTATCAATTTACAATAGATGGTGAACTATTTGAAGATCTTGAGAAACATGGAAGATTGGTTGGAAAGTTGAATTATCTTATAGTGACTCGAATAAATATTGCATGTGTTGTCATTGTTGCAAGTCAGTTTATGTCATCTCAGTAGTTTATTGCTGGACAACTTTAGAATGAATTTTGTGTTATTTGAAAGGAGCACTTGAGCATGGAATCTTGCATGGAAATCATGGATATACTCAGATTGAGTATTTTTTTTAGATGCTGATTGGGTAGGTTTAAAGGTAAATAGAAGATCCACTATCGGTTATTGTGTCTTTGTTGGAGGAAAATTGGTTTCTTGTTGTATTTCGATCTAGTATAGAGTTAGAATATAGGGTCATGGCTCAGTCCACATGAGATTATGTGGATATATCAGCTGTTGAGTGAAGATGGTCTTAAGACGTCATTACTAGCAAACTTATGGTGTGATAACCAAGCTGCCCTCTATTTTCTCTAATTTTATGTTTTATGAACAAACTAAGCACATTGAAAATGACTCTCATTTTGTCCATGAGAAGATAAAAAATCTAAATGGATGTCGAATTTATTATCATTGTAACAAGCTGGACATGATTAATAACTATGCTCCAGCTAGCTTGGGAGTGTTATAGACTGTAAATAACATAGGAAGATATTATAGGCTTAATTGCAGAGATCTTGCTTACTTATAAGAATCTCCCACCTAATTGTTAGGGATCGTAATTTGTACCCATTCCTAGTTTAGATTTTGTAGTTTTGTGTACATCTCCTTTTTAGCATTGCATGTATATTAATAAGGACACATACCCAATTTGTATACATTGTTTTTGGCTGTCATCAGTCCCATAAGACGCTTTTTATTCATTCCCTTTGCACAACCAGGCAATTGAAAAAAGGATTTCTGTCTTTTCTCAAGTACCAGTGGAGAATGGAGAACTTATTCAAGTCTTAAGGTGGAGACTGGGACTGACTTATCTTACTTGTATTGTTGCAAACAAGAAAATAGATATAATTCAGTAACTGTACGAGCATCTGTTGCAGCACAGGTACGAGAAGAATCAGTTTTACAAGCCACATCATGACTATTTTTCTGACACTGTAAGTTATTTGCTTTTCTGAAGTAATGATTTATTCTCACCATATCTGCTTCCCTTATGTCACCTGTCCTTATATTTATTATTGTTATGATAGGAGGTTCAATTCCATTTTCTTGTTTCTTTTGTTTGTAGTTTAACTTGAAGCGTGGTGGTCAGCGCATAGCAACGATGCTTATGTATTTAAGTGATGATGTTGAAGGAGGAGAAACATATTTCCCTATGGTACTTATTTTTTGGTGTTTCTCTTTGTTTTTCTTTAGATCGTTGCTAAACTTCCAGTTTATCATCTTAAGCAGTGATGGTACAATTGGAACATTTTTACTCCTTTTTGCACTGCATATAGTGATGCATAATATAGTAATCTTTTGATGGATGTGTAGGAATTTCACTGTCAGAAACATGCCTTAATAACTTGAGACAATTGACTAAACATGTAACCTGAGCTCCATTGTGATGTAACATGATCTTAATTGTTCTTGAGTTGGGTATATGGGTGAAAAGCTACAATTAGTGTAGTGTTTGAATTTCTTTCATCGTTGTAATGCTATTATCATGGAATTTTGTCTTTTATGATTCTTATATTTTGTGTCCCATGTGGTATCATATCACCTTTCCTTTATGCTGTTTAAAACTATGAAAGGAAAACAGTTCTATGATGGTGGCCAGTTGGCTTGGCCTAAGTTAAATGTTTGTGCCCATGTACCTAGCTCATCACCTATTTGATGTTTTGCTTTAGGCATTTAGTGATTCTGTTATATTCGGGGTCATTGGGTGCTTTGGTTGGTTCACCATGGTGTGGCAGCATTTATACAACATTCCAGTTAGATCTCACCATTGATGGAGAACTGATGAAGACAAAGTGCATACTGCCTAATGCACTTATAATATCTTTTATATTTTTGGGATTTTTACATATTTAGAAAATTCCAGGGTTTAGGGTCAAGTAGATTCTAGTTTTATATTTGTAGATTGGAGTTTTAGTTTCCTTTTCTGGCGTATATTTGAGGCCTGTATTAGCGCAGCCTGGTATAGGTATAGGACACACTATTGATGATATATAGCCTATTCGTGAACATTGTATGATCTATTGACCATTCAAAAAATATTCTGAATCCAATTTTTTTTGTTTGTGTGACATTTTGAGAACTGAGGACTGCTTTCCTGTCTTCTAGGTACTATTCTTGATTTTCTATCATGCCAATGATCCTACCTCAACAAGATTGCTTATGTGTTTGAAAATGGAACATTGTTCCACATGTTTTAGCTCAGTTTGTTTAATTTCTACTGACATTTGTGGTCTATGGTATTCGAGGAACAAGTTCTGACATCATTGTTGTGTTTGATCATTAAAGGTGCTGCATCTTTTTCCACTTCAGTTTTCACTGTTATTGTTGACATAAGAGAAGGGACAAGAGTAAGCTCTTAAAACAAAGAATCTTTTCACTTAATACCCAACATATGTTGCATTTAGACTATGCCTTTGCTTTTCTTTTTGTTCTTTTGACACAAATGGGAATGTAGGATACGGAATAACATTCTCATCAAGTGTTTTTTATGTTCCCATTGCTAGCTCCATTACTTCCCTGAGGTTGTGATCTCATATCCATGACAAGGAGAGTACTCTACTCATACCCTCACGCATGAAAAAAATAATGAGAATTAACTTCCAGATGTGGTGTATCATAAGGGATTTGCCTTCTCTGTTGACCTACCGATTTGATCAAAAACAATTATTGAATGAGGTGTTCAACTTGAGGGATAATAAACGAAACTTTTTTTGGTTCTACCTCCTTTTTTTTAATGAAGAAAATGAATCTTTTTATCTAAGGATCAGGAAAAAAAGGAGTCCAGATCTCCTATGGGAATGATATGGATGATCCAAAACCAAAAACCTTCACCTCCGCACCCTGTCCCATCATGTAAACTATACTAACTTCAGTACTTAACTTTTGTCAATTTCTATGCATAACCATGGTTTCCTCTTTCTGGCTACTGTTCCTAAAGACAGTGATTAATAAAAAACTAACTATTTTCTTGCAAATTTCATTCTTATTCTAAAATTACGTTATTCAATGTAGGGATCCTAATGGGAAACCTGGTATAAAAAGAAAAAAAGCACATCTGTTACCAGACATGGGGTTAATATTTTCAGTTGTGTCCACTTTGTGCTTGTATTACTGTAGTCTATTGTCTTCTGGGAGGTAACCCATTGAGCAAAATATACTTGATTATGATACACTATTATGACAAGCACTTTTCACATTATCATACATTGGTGTATCGTTCTTTTGACTGGAAATCAACCATATTAGGTTTCTTCTTAGCTTAGATTTTGTCTTTATGATGCATATCTTTTAATTTTTTTTTTTTTTCTGTAGGCTGGATCGGGTGAATGTAGCTGTGGTGGGAAGATTCTGAAGGGTTTGTCTGTAAAACCCATAAAAGGAGATGCAGTGCTTTTCTGGAGCATGGTTTGTTTACTCTGCACTGCTTTGTGAATTAAGCATACCTAAGTGCTCTGTTTATGCAGTTACTTTTACCTTCATATTGTCTCCTTTAAATGTCATCATGTCCCCCCCTCTCTCACTCTCTCCTGCTCTCTCTCCGTTGATTTGATGTCTTCAGAACTAAGGTCATGGTCCTCTTAGCAGAACCAGGATTGACTACTTATTCCACTCTCGCATTACATCATTTGACTAAGGCCATCAAGAATCATAAAAATTTCATGATGTCTTCTTCAAGGAATGTATATGCATTAAATGAACTTACGTCTGTTTGATGCCTTGATCTCTTGACTTTGTTGAACTAGTCAAAACCGTCAGATTGATAGGTGAATAGATAGATAGATTAGCTAGAGACAAGATAGTTAGAGTTTTGTCTGTGTCCTTATGTTCTCTTTACCTCACATTGACGACTCGATGTAGAAAAATCGTCAGATGTATTGCTTGATAGGTATATAGATTAGCTGGCGAGAAGATGGTTTGAGTTTTATAATTTCTTCTTGAAAGAGAATGGTTTTTCTCTCTACTCTTTCTCACATTGATGCCACGATCTAGAAAAATTATCACTTACCCCCTTAGCCATCGTAGCATATCCTGATGTCCTGCCCATAATTTAACTTTCTGGATATTAGTGAAATGGTGAAACAGTTAATTGTCACGTTAACCTTTCGGGAAAATGAAATATTGAATATATATATTCCTTACCGAACTTGCAACATTTACTTTGTCTCACTATTTTCAATTTCGGATGAAGTGGCAAGTTGACTAGAGCACACTCAAAGACAGTTTCTTTAGGGAGACATGGGGGAAGAGTATAAATTCCATTTGTTTAGATGGGGTGTGACCCGTCAACCATTAGAGAGGGGGTCTTTAGGCGTTAAAAATGCTTATTGCTTTCAACAAAGCTTTGCTTGGTATGTATTTAGTGAGTATTGTAATGGGTGGACTACTAATGACTAGGAAAGGAACCGTATGGTTCAGTGGTATGGAAATGGATCAGAAAAGGCTGGGCCGAATTTTCAATGCTTCTGAATACCAAGTGAAGAGTGGAGAATCTTTATTTTTCTGGCTCAGAATAGGGATGCAATGGTGGTTGAAAATACATCATAGCATGAGGGCAAGGTGTCTTGGGAGGTTGCCTTTAACCGGAATTGTGCAAGACTGGGAGATCCAACAAGTGGAGATGTTTTTTACAACAATCTGCAAGTAGAGAGCTGCTTTAAATGCAGATGATAAAGTGGTATAGGTGCCTAACAAAGATAAATATTTTGTGATGAAGTTTCATTATAAGATCCTATTAGAAAAACATACAGTGGTACAACTTTCCATGGTGGGCAATTTGGAATAGTAGGGTATCCACTGAGGTGGCTTTTTTTGCTTGGGAGGTAACATGGGCAGAGATTTGACCGTGGATAACTCAGGGAAGAGAGAGGAAGCCTTAGTAAATAGGTGCTTTTCAGTCAATCATATCCTTAGTAAATAGGTTAATGGACATGTCCCTCAAAAACTCCACTGTTCTTTGATCCTAATTCTTTTTAAAGCTCCATTGCTACTAGTGTGAGCAGCCAGTAACTGTAAAGCATCTCATTACAGTAATCATGCCCTGTTTGGTTTTGGAAGTTTAACTTAGAATTCATTGAAAGGCTCAATACTCATTTACCTTTTTGAAAATAATAATAATTGATGGAACCAAATTGGGTTTTCTTCATCTGTTGGCAGTGAATGGTAAATAACTGTTTTACCCCCCCCCCCCCCCCCCCACAAAAAAAAAAAAAAAAAAAACAAGATGAACAGCTGACTGATTATTAGATGTATCCTCAGAATATTTTTGTGGGCTGCATTACATGATCATTGTTTTATGCTCGTTTTGAACATTGATTCTACATGTCTGGATCCTGTCTTCTCTTTGTCTATTCAGGGATTAGATGGACAGTCAGATCCAAATAGCATTCATGGGGGATGCGAGGTTCTGGCAGGAGAGAAGTGGTCAGCTACAAAATGGATGAGGCAAAGGACTACTTCCTGATTTTTGCAAATCATCTGGCAACGGGTCTTCCCTTTGTCGTGTCTTATTATATATATCTCCAATTTTATAAAATAGAGGATTTGAGTTATACTTTTAGGCACAAGAAAAAAATGCATGTTGGTGATCAAATTTGCTTAGATAAATAACAGTGCATGTTGACAAGAAGCCAAGTGTAGCATCCGATCTGCCATAAACATTTTGATTTGTCAAGATGAAGTGTTTTCTGTCATTTTGACTCTGATGCTCTAAGGGACATTAGTTATTTTATTCATTACTTGAAGGAGGAAAGATGGGGGATCAAATTTTGGAACACAGGACAGGATTAAAGTGGATATATTTAACTTATAATCTTGAGAAAATTAGGGAAAATGATGTTAGATTGTGAAGGCATATCCTTCATATTGATTTGAACAATTTTTTTAAGAAAAAAATTAAAAGTAAAGTTAAATTTAAATTAAAAATTCAAGTAAATATCATCTAAAATTTTTAAGTTTTATTTTTTAAACAAATTTAAATTTTAAAAAATTATATTATTAAAAATTTAAAAATTTATAAAAATAATTTATGAATTTAAATATTTAAATTTTAAAAATTAATTAAAAATAAAATTTATTTGAATAATTTGAAGTATTTTAATAACAAACATATTTTTAAATTTTTACAATCGATTCAAATTAAAGTCTAGTTTGTACTTAATCAATAAATCCTGAATTATTTAAAGATTTTTTTGAAAGATAAGATTTATTTTATAAAAGAGGTGAATCTTAAAGTTTTATGTGATATTTATTTAAAAATTTGAGTAAAGGTTATATAATTTTTTATGTTATTAGTAGAATTTGTATATTTAAAAAAATAAATCGATCTTTTATCTGTTAATTTAATTTAAATTGAATTTTAATTTTAATGGTTTTAAAAAATTAAAAGTATGTTCATTGTTGAAATAAATAATTCAAATAAATTATATATTTTATTTCGTATTTATTTGTTAAATTTAAATAATTTTTGATTTAAGATTTATTTTTTATGAATTTTTTAAAAATTTTAATACTATAAATTTTAATATCTATATATATATATTTGGTATTCCAAAAATTTTAAATTTTTTGGTGACATTAACTTAAATATTTATTTACATTTATGAAAATTTTCAAGTTAAAATTTGTTATATAAAAGTTTCAATTTGAATATATTTAATTGTTGATTTTTTTGATAGAGTTCAATTTGGTCCAAATTGGTTGGTCAATATTTGATTATCTCTTTTTTAACATAAAAGTTTGATTGATAATATGAAATAAATATCAAGGTTTTATTTAATTTTCATCTTAAAATTTTTTTGAGTAAATTAAAAAAATCCTATGGTTTACTCTTTTTTTGAACAAGTCCCAAAATTTTATCGAGGTATAATTTTGTCTTTAAAAAATTAATGATTTAATCCAAATTGAACCTTTAATCAATCTTCGTTAATGATTTTGGGGATTCTACAAAGGTAAATTGGGGTTTCCACAATTGTCAGGTCATATTAGACATTTACGTAACATAAGCACTTAACCTCTTAATTGGTTTTGCAAAATGGGTATTCATTTTACTCGCCACACTTTTTGGAATCACTCAACTTTAGATTATCGATTCTTTCATATTTTGCTAAAATTGATTTAATTCTTGCATGAATTGACAACCAGGTATGTCGATATTGATCCAATCTTATCTTTTCTTTGTGTTCAAATTGATTATTATGTGCATATTAGTTTATGAATGATGGTCCAGCATGTCAACATTGACATTGAAATATGGTCTTAGTGTTATTTTGTTGCCTTGTTGCTTTTTCTTATTTGTTGTGTTAATATTAGGCATGCATATTTAACACATACACAAATCGATTGATGTGGGCTCTATTACATCTTTTGATTTTTAGAGTTATTTATTTTATTTGGGTTGAAATGTAAGACTAGGGTTTTTTGTATTTTGTTTGAAATTAGTGTTAACTTGTTGAGTCTTGGCTACTTTTGCTTGTTAAAATTGGCTACTATGAGATTTTGCATGTTGAAATTGTGTGATTCTTTTACATGTTAAAGTAAGTTGCTAGGCTTGCTTGAAAATGTGTTGAAAATGGTTTTGCTAGTTTTGAAAGTCCATACACGTATTGATAGCATATACCTTTATTAATTTCTACGTATGCATGTCATATTCTCCTAAATGACATGGTTGACATATGATGTTTTTGTTTGTTACTTCTTGTGTCTAGGCCTACATAAATGTCTCTTTAATGTACATATGTTATCTGCATCATGGTGAGTAATTGGTATATGTGCCTAATAAATATTATAGCTCAATGTTGATAATGACAAGTTTTAGTATTATTGAATTAATTGACATGTTCAAAGATAATGGTGTGTTAGGAAAGGGTTTGAAGTTTTATTATGTTGTCCCTAGCTAAACATTTGAGAATGCTTTGGCACTTTTAGAAGGGGTTGTTTTGTGTTGGATATGCTAAGTGTGATGTATAAAAACACTAGGGATATTCACACACACACACATATATATATTGTGTAATCATGCACATCCAAACCTCAATTAACTTAGATGTCCAAATGAAGGATATTACGGTGTTCAGGTAGCTGTACTATACTTTGTAGGAGTAGAAGATGTCGAGGCCATTCTGTTGATAGAGATGCAATTCATAGGAGTTGCAGTAGTAAACTTAATAAGGTAAATCTTAGTGGGTGTAGCAATGATGTGATTCTTCCTCTTGTGTTAAATAGCAATGAAGATGCTCTATAACATGATGTAAATGCTAGTATTACAACTCCTGTAGTTGCACCTCTTAGGCCTAAGACACTAGTTGAATATGTTGCTAAAGTAACACTTAAATGATGTCAATGATGATAATAATAGTAATGGTGATGATAGAGGTAATAAGGGATATGGTGGTGGTTATGGTGGGCTATTTAGCTCTGACAATAAAGATGGGACTGATGGTGATGATAGTAGTCACAATGGGAGTGTTGGGCAAGTTAGTGGTGATAGATCTAATAATGGTGATGGTAGTAATAATGTGGGTGTTAATGTATTTAATGAGGATGATGATAGTGAAGAGTTTAACGACAGTAAGTATCATCCAAAAGGAAAAGTTAAACTCATATAAAAGGCTAATCCTAGTGTTGGTACATCTAACATAAGATATGGTATAGAATCTAGTATTGTAGGTGGCATAGGCAGGACAAACTTTGATTTATTTCATAAAGATGTGTTTGATGAGTTAGTCACTCTTGCTAGTTTTAATGATAATATGATAAGTATGAGTAAATCTATGTGTAAACCAAATGTAAATATGGCGAATCCTAAATTCTGGAGGGATATGATATTCTCCTCATTGGTTATTGCCAAGTCAGTTATTAAGGAGTATATTATTAAAAAAGAGTTATGATGTGAAGTTTATGAAAAGTGAAGCATATCGGTTGAAGGTAGTATGCAAAAAAGGTTTAAATGGTTGATTTATATGTTCTAAGTTGGTCAAGCAACGTCCTATACAGTTAAGATATTTTATAAATCTTATTTAGGCAGTAGATAATTTAAGAATAGGTATGTTAATACCAGATAAATTACTAATAAATATTTAAAACTTTTTAGACATAAGTCTAATTTTAATGTGCAAACCATTATGGATTTGGTCAGGTAACAAATAGTTTGTACTATGAATAAAAGAATGGTGGTGAGAGTTAGAAAGTTTACAATAGAAGAAATATATGGTGATGATACTAGGCAGTATAATAAGACTAGTGATTATTGTGAGGAGGTGAGGCAATAAAATATTCAAGTGGTATTATAATTGTCAATGTTGACAAGGCTGAGTTTCGTCCTATTTTTTAGAGAGTATATATGTGTTTAACTATGAAAATGGGTTTTTGGCTAGTTATAAGCTAATCATAAATCTTCGTACTTATTACTTGAAGAGGTATACTCAAGGTTAGTTGATATCTACTATGAACATAAACCCTAACAACAATACATACCTTTTAACATATGTTATTGTAGATGTTAAGACAAATAACAAGTAAACATGGTTCATACAGTTGCTACTCAAAGATATTGGTTCAATCAGAGCTAATGATTGGATATTTATGTCTGAGTAATAGAACGTAACTCTTGGTTCATTTTATTGATTGTCTACTATATAGTATAACTATCTTTTGATTGATTATATTATTGCCTATTTGCAAGGTTTGGTACTAGTCTTTGAACAGGTTGTTTCAAAAGCAAATATTAGGCTTTGTACCTGTACATAGAGTGTTTGTTATCATCAAAAAAGGAGAAATTGTTAGCCTATGAGTCTCGCATGATTGAAATGTGATGATTTATTTTGATGACAATAAGCATGCTTAAAAATTGATATTTAAATGGGATGTGTAACTTAGATTGAAGAAGCTTAAAGTTATGCAACAAACAAAAAAGCTTGAAAGTCAAGTAAGCAAATTAAGATATCTAAGAATTTATGTAAATCTCCTTGAGATGCTTAAGATAGTTTCACTATTGTGTATGATAAAAAAGTTTAAAATAAAACTATGTTTTATAAATTTTTCAAATCATAAAGAATCTATTGAAAAGATGATAGATGCATATGTTTTTCAATGTAAAAAGAGAAAAAAAAAACTTAGATTTTAAAGAACTAATTAAAAAATACTAGGATAAAGTAAAGAAAGGCTAAAGACTAACCTTGGTTAGTGTAATTATCCAAGTCGTTGCCTTGACTAGTGATGTCGCACAAAAGTTGGTATCACCATCCTAGTGATTGTATCGGTCGATGCCATCTCTTAAGTGATTGTCTCGGTCAATGCCACCACCCAAACGGGATGAGTTCAAATTTTTTGAATCTAACGAATGTTTAACTAATACAGTGACCTTGTGACTCGATGCCATCACTCTGATGGGATTTTTGAATTTTAAATAGAAAAAAGATATGTCTAATATCATATTTTAAAGTGAAAGTACAAAAGAGTCTTTAAAAATATTTGAACATTAACTATTTACTTAATATTATCTTGCTATAGCCTTTTTTCTTTCAAGATTCAAAAAGCATTCACTTTTTTGAACATCAAAATTTTATTGAGCATTTTATTGTAAGATCTAAAGCTTCTTCGTAATCATTCGCTTTTAAAGAGAGTTTTGCTCTTATGCTTATTCATGTTCCTTGTAAAATTGGGTTAATTGGTAAAAAGATTTACCAATATTGTAAAAAATTAGTTAGGGTTGAACCAAGAAAAGATTATTAAAAATCTAATGATTAAATCTTTAAGTTAGTAAACTTAGAAGCGTAAACATTGGTGATGATTGTCAAACCACGAAATATCTCTTGTGTTTAATTCTCTATCCTTACATTTTTAAATTATTCAATTTATTTATTGATTGTATTATTGTAGTGTGATTAGTTTAGAGCAAAAAATAGTTAAAACTTTTGTTAAATAAGTAAGAAATTTTTAAGATTTATTTCACCATTTTCTAAATTGCCTACCTAGAACCAACAATAACAATGTTTGATTGACCTTTTTCTATACCTAACCAAATGCCAAAACAACCTCCCATCAGGCCATTTAGTAATTCAACCCAATTACCCCAAACAACTCATGCTCCATTCAGTAAACCACCTCGCTACCAGCTCCTTTTTTGGCCATCAAAGCAAACTTTTTGTGCGATTGACTCATGTTAAGTAGTTGTAGCCAACTAATCCACAAGCAACCTAAACAAAAGTTCATGAACACATAACCAAAACAACTTTAGCTCAGCCACCACAAACAAGGAAAAAGAGAATTAAAGATGTGGAAGATAACTAAATTTAAGTTGAAGCTAGATTGTGTTATTCAGAACTATTGATGAAATTTAATACTTGTTTAGTTGATTATAAGAGTCAAAACAATATTTAGAATTATTGATGTTAGAAATTATTATTTTTTAACTTGTTTGATTGATTATGGGAGTTAAAACAATAGGATTATAATTGTGAAAATCCATTGAAGGATACAGTTTTATGATATTAAGATATGTTTGTGAGTACAATTTATATGAATTATGGTAAGTATGTGCACTTATGAATCTCGTGATAATGTTAAGATGTGTTTGTAGTGATAAACATATTGTACAATTTTTAAACATTTATAAATTTTTGGTTTGTGTTGATAGCTATTTGAATGCAATGTAATGTATACTATGTATCATTAAACATTTAGCTATTTAACATTCAACTTGGATATGTTAAGATATGCATATTATATATTATTAGACATTAAGCATCTAATCATTTAACTTGAAAAGAGTCATGCAATAGTATGAAGTATCAAACCTTTTATAGAAGTCATTGTATAATAATACCAACTATCATGTTGTATTACTATAAACAAAATCCAAAATGGATCCCTTAAATACAAATGAAATTAAATCAAAGCAAAAGATGATCACCTAAATACAACAATGATCAAAAGCAAGTGTAAAACCCTTAATTACAACCTATATATAATCAAACTCATGATTGATCAAACCATTATTACAACTATATCATCTTTCTTTGCATCTCTTTCTGCATCCATAATTGCATCCAAATATGTTATACTACCAAAGTAATATGACAATCACCATTAGAACACATGAAATAGATGACAATAAAAGATTATCTGACCTTATAATGTTCACATTATCTGATGTAATATTGATAATATTTACATTCATTGGGGACATATTTATGCATCAAACTATTGAAAGTAATCACAGTATCCATATTTTTGCATGGAACACACTAAGAGTTACATGAATACCCATGTTTATGCATTCACACAAGCAACAATAATAATAAATATATACACATAAACCAAATCAAATTAGAATGCCTTGTAATCAATATTGATTTTATATAATTTGATGTTTGAAATACATAATAATTTTGTCAAAGAATTGCTTTACTCAATATGCTTGCCCATAACCCAATGTCTACTTCCTTCTTAAACCCATCAATTAAGCAAAAAACAAATGAAATGTATATTAAACATGTGCATTAATTTTGTCCAATAAATATTATACCTAGAATACTTACCCATAAGAATCAAAACCCACTACTTACCCAATAAAATCAAAACCTAGTATGTTCACTCATATGAGCCATTTGCATTTAATTAAAAATTCATAAAATTAAAAAAAAATTAACTTACCCTACTTTTCTCACATCCCTAATGTCGTTTTTTCATATTTCTTCTAGTTCATGACATACATAATTCAGCCAGAATATCATGATCTTTAGAACTCTAATTAGTTGAAATTATTATTATTATTTTTACTCTCAATTGTAAGCAAAGACACAACAATACACACGGTGGATGTCTTCTTCTAGTATTGATTTTTCTCTTTAATCACTGGTCAAACACACTCAACAAAAAAAATTAAAATAAAAAAGAGTAAATAAGTCAATAATATATTGATGAAAAAAGATTGTACTTTTATCAAAAAATTTTCATAAAAATTAATAAAAATATTCAATTTATATCAAATCAAAAATTTAAAAATAAAAATAATTTGGAATAAAATTTTAAGACTTATTCAAGAAATGAGTAATGATAAGATTTTTCAACATTTACTCAATTTTTTATGTAAAATTAATTAAAAAATTATAAAATTTCAAATAAAAATTAAAAATAATATAAAATATATTTTAATATCAACCTTTTCAGCCTGCAAGTTGTAGGCCCGTCAATCCGAAACGTCTTGCTTAGGAAAGGCTGAAAGAAGGGAGTACTTCAATTTCAGGCGCGGTTTTTCTGCAGACATAAAATCTGCCGTCTCTTTAAATACACGTGCGCAGCAACAACCAACGCCCTAAAAATATGGGGAGCCGTAAGGCAGAGAAGGGTCCAAAGCCATCTTTCAGAAACCCTAAAAGCATTCCAAACCTGCTTGGCCCGAAGAAAGCCAAGAAGAGGAAGCTGATTGATAATACTCATAATGCCAAGAAGAACAAGAAGAATGATCGTGAAATCAAAAGCAACGGCAAAAATCAGAAGAACCATAAGAAAGAAAATGGTAAAGGCAATGATGCACAACCAGCAACAGCGTCCCAGCAGCTCAGTTTCTTTCTCGATCAGTTTCAGTCGGCCAACGGAGTCCGGCTTTCTTCTCTTGAGTTGGAATCAATTAGAGGTTTCCTTTTCTTTCTTTTCTTTCTTTTTCTGTTATTTTCGCTCTTATTTGTTGATATCTGCAGTTTTACTTAGTTATGTTTGGCTGCTGGAATCAGATATTTTGACGTATGTAATCTGTAGCATATGTGTTCCAAAGTTTTGGTTTTAAGATTGGAAAGCCTTGCAAACGGTTAGACTGGTTAAAGTTGTACAGCGGTTTGGATTTCTGAAAGCTTGAAGGAGAAGTAAGGAAAGTTGTGCTAATGATGGAGAAATTTTCTTTGAACCTCTTTGTAGTAAGGAAAATAGTACAGCTCTTCCATAAGTATGTTTTTTGGAGAATGAAGATAGGCAATGTGTTATGCTGATGAAAACTTAAGCTGTCAGGCTGCTTTTGTAGCTTGGCTGCTGCGACTCTTGAAATTTTTATGCTTCTCTTAGGGAGTCCCATGCAAGTTTCTAGTTGGAACTTACAAAATTGATTGTAGTTTACTAATGTCTGATATTCCAAACATATGTATATGTGAATTTTGATTTCATAGATGTTCGTAGATGCTTCAAAGTCAATTGGTAATTTGTTGTTGTATTTTGTAAATTAAGCAGATACATGCATGTTGGAGCTATCTCAAGATTTGGTGCGAGATATCAAAAATTTGGGAGAACTTGTGAAGGCAAATTTTGGCTCTTCGTGGAAAGAACTTCTTTGTGAAGGACAGGTCCTGGAAGGGAAAATTGATCCAGGGAGTCCAGCAGTTCTCATTATTACTACATCTGCATTAAGATCTTTAGAACTTTTAAGGTGTGTAGTGGCACCTTTCACTTAAAATCAAGAGCATTTTGACTGTCATTAAATGTAACTATTACTCTATCTGAATGTTATATTCAAATTAATTTAGGAACATACCTCACTTTGCACTCCACAATAATTAAATTATGCCCAAAAAAGTTCTAATTTCCAGTTTTCCTGATTAAGAATTGTTTTAATATTAAAATTTCTGGTTGAAAGTCAGGAACTGAAATAATTTCTTATGCATTGTTAGGGGCATGCGTTTATCGATGGGTGAATGTCATGCTGTAAAGTTATTCTCAAAGCATATGAAGTTAGACGAACAGGTATTTCCCTGGTCCTTTTGAATTATTCATGCTGCTTCCTTTTCATGTATTCCAGTTAGGAACTTCTCTTTATAAAGGCCAATATGATGTATAAGGAGAAGAGGCAATTAAAGTGCCTAGGTTGATTCCCTTAACTATTTTGTGGGTGGTATGGAATGAGAAGAACAGGAAGGTGTCTGATGAATGGAGGCTTCTCCTTTGTTTATGAAAGACATAAGGTTGTTTGCTCAACTTTTCGATTGATGGACATCATTAAGGAAGCTGATTATGACTTGTAGATCAAATAGATTTTGTCTTGTAAATAATTTGTTGATGGACATGTGTGCATACCCTTGGTGTTGATGTGAATAAATTTCTTCTATAATAAAATGAAGGGGTGAAGATTTGGTAACTTCATTGATTGTGCTATGACTAAGGCCTAATAGTACCGTATGATCCTGCAAAACAAAATATTGGGTTTCAAGGCCAAAAAATAAGTTCATCCTCATGAAGAAATCATGATATGGATTGTTGATATTTTAATGGTTGCCAGTCCGGAACTGAAAAGAAACCTTTGACTAGATGTGTTTGTAGAAGAATATATGATCTTTTTTTTTTTAAATGTTTTTCATTTTATCTTTTTTTGTAAGGCAGGAGAGGGATGTTGGGAAGTAACGTTCTTTTCTGCTTTTACAGCACCTTTTATGGCTTTTCTCCTTTTTCAGTAACCTTTTTTCCCTTCTGTTGGTTCTGGATTTTGTTATTATTTTCCTTTTTTCCTTTGACAAACATTGAATTCAGGTTAACCTTTTTTCTTTTATTTTTCCCATTTCTTTTCTCATTTGGTGTTATTGAGTTTGGGGGTGATGCTATGATAGATACTGATGTCAAAACACACTGGCACTGCTGAAAGTATCCATTTGCACATCAGTCTGATTCCACATTCTAAGAGATTATGGTTTTTTTCCTTCTTTCTTATGGCAAGTTGGTTTGATACCAGATCCTTATTGGTGGTGGTTCTTTTCACATTTCTAGCCGTACTCCTAAGGACTTATTTTGTTACTGGAACTTTTTTGTTGACGAACATCAATTTTAGCTTATTTTCTTGACATTTTTCATGTTCACTTTTTTGCCAAAAAATTTGAGATGCCTTTCATTTTGAAGTTCAGGAGATGGTGCTATGATAGGTTGAGATGTCAAAATGTATTGGCTTTGCTGAAAGTTTTTATCCGCTTGCTCATCTTATTCTAAGTCACACTAGTCATGGTTTCCTTCTTCATTGTCATTTTGTGCCAGTCTTGTAGATTCTTACTTGTTATGGTTCTTTTCACTTTTTCCAACAGTGCATATCTGCACTTATATTGTTACTGGAAATTGTTGACAAACATGAATTGGGATTCATTTTTGTTTGTCCATATTTCTTTGTTCCTTTAAGAGTTGCCTTTTGTTCTGAAGTTGGGAGATGATGCTACCATAAAAACTGATGTTAAGGCAGTGCTGAAAGTGAATATTTGCACGTCAGTCTGATTCCGACTTCTAACTGATTATGCTGTCTCTTTTTGTTACATCAGTCTGATACCAAATTCTTGTGATGGCTCTTTTCATCTTTTCTAGCAGTACTATTTTGGTGCTTGTGTTGGTCTTGCAATTTATTTCTTCGTTTTCTTTTTGGGTGATAGAGAACGTGAGTTTGTTGACGAACATCAATTTGGTTTCACTTCTTTTTCCTTGTTTCCCTTTTTCCTTTTTGGAGTTGCCTTTCATTGTTGAGTTTGGAAGATGATCCTATGTTAGATGGCTACAGATTTCAATTGCATTGGCAGCGCTGAACTATTAAATTTGCACGTCAGTCTGTTTCCAAATTCCAACTGATTATGGTTTCTCCTTCTATCTTATGTTACGCCAGTCTTATGCATGATTCTTACTAGCAATGGTTCTTTTCACCTGTTTCAGCAGTGCTTTTTCATACTTATGTTATTATTGGAATTTTTGTTGACAACATCAATCTGGAGTTGCCTTTTATGCTTTTGGGATTCACTTTCCCTATTGCTTCCACCCCCGCCCCCCCCCCCCCCTTTTTGGAGTTACCTGTCATTCTTGTGGTCGGGAGATGATGCTATGATAACAACACATGCCAAAATGCATTGGCAGTGCTGTAATTATTCATTTGCGTGTCAGTTTGATTCTAGATTCTAAGTAATTAACGGTTCCTTCTTCCTTTTTATGAAATGTTGGTCTGATACCAAATTCTTACTGATGATGTTTCTTTCTACCTTCACCAACTAGGTTTTGCACTTACGTTGTTACTGGAATTTGTTAGTTGACAGACATCAAGCTAGGCTTCACTTTGGTTCTTTTTCTTTTTTCCTCGTGAAATTGTCTTTTATTGTGGAGTTTGGGAGATCATGCTGTGATGGATGCAGATGCCACTATGGCAGTGGTGAAAGTACTCATTTGCACGTCAGTCTGAATCCAAATTCTAACTTATTATGATTTGTTCTTCCTTTCTATATAATGTCAGTCTGATACCATTCCCATTGGTGATGGTTCTTTCTTACCTTTTTTGTTTAATTTCTATTTCAAATGAACTTAAACTTTGAACTTCTAAGTGGTCTTTATTTGGTCTCCAGTTGTCTTCAATATGAGGGTTGAATTTGTTTTTCAGCATTTTATTTGGAAGAAATGAAAAGATTTTAGGTGATGCATTGACTTTGTTGAATCATCTTGTTTAATCCTATGATAGAAACAGATGTCAAAAATGCATTGGCAGTGCTGAAATTATGCACTTGCTCTTCAGTATAAATCCAGATTCTGACTAATTGAGGCTTCCTTCTTCCTTTTTTTGTATAATGTCAGTGTGACACCATTGCTTCTTTGTACTTTTCTTGCCATGCTTTTTGCATTTGATAATGTATCTGGAATTTTTTAGTTGACAGACATCAATGTGGGCTTCACTTTAGTTTTCTTTTTTTTTTTTTTTTCCTTTTCTCGTTTTCCTTTTTTCCTTATGTAGTTGTTTTTCATTGTGGTGTTTGGGAGATGATGCTATGATAGATATGGACGCCACAATGTTGTGGCAATGATGAAAGTATTCATTTGCACGTCAGTCTGATCCCAACTTGTTCCTTGTTATGTCATTTCAGTCTCATACCAAATTCTTTGATGATGATTCTTTAATTCTTTTTATGTTTGTTTTTTTTATTAAACTTTTTACTTCTAAATGTTCTCTAATTGTCTTCAATATGATGGTTGGATTTGTTCTTGAAGCATTGTATTTGGAAATAGTGCAAAGATTTGATTTGATGCACTGACTTTGCTGAATCATCTTCTTTTAATCTGTTAGATCTCAATTTCTTGCTGGATTTATCTTCTCGTTGTCAGTTTATAGTTCAATCAATTATTAAAGTCAATCTCATTTATAAGTCTTCAACTTTATGCATTCAATATTTTTTCTTCCCTTGGACCTGTCTTATGTTTTTTAAGCCATCTTCAAAGATCCAACTTGTCAAGGGAACACCAATTAATGCATTTTCTGGGTAGAAAAGGTGCCTGGATTTTTAAAATACTTTACATTAAAACTTGCAATAAAAGGGGAAAATGGAAAAGTATGGGCAATTTAAGAAAATTAACCAAAAAGTCTTTGTGAAAGGGGACAAATATTCTGGGACATCCTGAAATGTAAAGTAGGCAAAAAAGATGGGATAGAGGGGCATATATTGATATTAGATTATTCATCTCTCATGTTTTAATCTGATTGTTGAGATAATTTATCTGTGCCCTTAATTTCAATGTGCGTCTTCTTTTTCTTTTTCACATTCTAAGATTACATGTTTTAATTGAAGAGTAAAAGTGTTTAGATTAATGTAGTTATTTTAATGAGGAGTTTGTGAAGTCTTAACATACCTCCTTCGGTCTCCAACGCCTTTTGGTTTCTCTCCACTATCATATGTCCGTAATAGTAAATTGTAGAGGTTTTGTTTTCATCAACCAGCCACTGAAGGAGGTCAATGTTATCTCCAGGTGAACAGGCATTTATACAAGATCTTCACTAAGACTTGCTTTTCCTGGTTTTGTTATTGAGGCTAGATGCGCTAGATTTGACGTACAAGTACACTGGAAATGTATTTACGTGATGACCGGAAGGATTAACTAATGCAACATAGTTAGTGGAAAAGGGGTATCTTTGTTTAGAACCTAGTGAAGAACATTGCCCTTCATGGAGCAAAATGGCGTTAAAGGTTAGGCTAAGTTGAAATAGTCAGCATTTATATGAGTGAGAAAGGTTAATTAATTGCCTAACTAGAGCGTGCTTGATATTAGTCATTTTCCATTAACAAAAGTTTTTGAGAAAATTACTAATTGACTATTTTATTTTACGATATAAAATGGTAACGTTTTTTCTTGATTTGTAATTGTACAGGTTAATTGATGGATGTGTATTTTTGTTATTCCATGTAATTTCATAACCAGCCCAATTGTTCTTTCATATGTATGTGATTTCCTCATGACTGATGCAGGTGTCATTGTTGAAGAACCGGGTTAATATCGGCAGTGGTACTCCAAGCAGGTTAGTAATCATAGTTTACTTTCAATATAATAATTTAATCAGTACTTGGCTTTAAAAGAGCATCCCAAGCTTGAGGCTTACAAATTTCCTTATCAAGGGTTGTTGTTGAATCTTTTGGTTTAGAACGTCAGCGTCGTGTATATTAAGGCTGATACCCATTTATTTTACTCCCTCTTTGGCAAGAAATGTAGGTTGGCATCTGAAGTGTTAGATTTACTTTTTGCATCTGTAGCTTGTATATTTATGTTAATTGCATTAGTTTATGACACATAACCTGGACTGCATGTTGTACTATCTTCCATCAACAAATCACTTCTAATGAGAAAGGCTTTCTATTGAAAGATAGAAATTTTAAGAAGGAAAACTCTTTATTTTTAAAATAAATGAACATATATGTTTGATCAATATTGTTGTTGTTTTTCAAAATATGAGTGTTTTCTGTGTTAATGGTTTTGCCATGATTTTAGGCGGTGTTTGGTACAGAATTCTGGATTCTTACCTTTTTTAGGATTCCTAAGAATCCTATACCCAAGAATCAAATGGGTGAGGACGGACTTATCCCATCTTAGGTTCATTGGTGAATAAGAATTCCATGTTTAGTTCACCTATAAGGTTTCCAAGAATCACCTGCCTTTTTGCTCCTGTTTACCATTAAGACCCTCTCAAATATATTGACTAAGATTTGAAATTTTTTACACTTACATTGCTATAAAATATTAGTTAACAAATGTAAGTTGAAATTTGAGTTTGATGCTATCATTTTTGCATCTCTTCTTCAATTGCTTGTATTGTTTAAATATATGTACGAGACTAGATGTGCATTAATAAGTTTTTCTTAATAAGTGACTAAGATGTTAGCAATTATTCAATCAAGGTTCTTCACGCGAAAAAAAAAGAGTAAATAATTTGAAAGAACAGAAGCGACAAAAAGTCTTTTGGAAGAAAAAAACAAAAAGGATTGACATAGGATGAGTTGGAGGGGTGTTGGTGGTAATGATAGCTATGCAGTGCTTGTGAAGAGCAAATTGACGTGGGTTTACTAGTTCTAAATGGAGTAATAAAACTAGTCCAATTTGGAGAGGATATTTACATGATTCTTAAATGGAGGTTTTCTCCATTAGGGCGAACAGAAGCTCTTCAAACTTCATATTGTAAGTGAAATCGAGCATTGGCTCAAGGTAGTAGAATAGAATAGGGGCAATAGAGTTTCCATGTTCTTTAGTAAGGAAGAAATGAGATGGATTGCAGCAGCGATGGATAGCTTAGTGAATAGAAGGTGGATGAAATGGAGGAAAGGGGAGAATGTGATATTAATGGAAGTTAGAGCTAATGTTATAGGAAAATTTTTATGCTTGTCTAAAATACATTCGATAGGTGTGAGGTCGATGTTTCAGTTGGGGGGAGGGGTTATGATTTTGGGTGGTGGTATAAGATGCAGCCTTTGAAGGTCTAGGAAGGTATTATTGAGAATAGGCAAAGCAAGATTGTAGGGAGAATGGTATACTATTGGGCGGGGTGGCCATTTGCAACCTGATGGGCCTTGTTTGCCAAAATTATGGGGTTCCAATAACGCAGAGGATGGAGGGACGAACACATCAAAAAGGTGGTGAGGTTAATAATTAGGAATTCTTCATGGATATGTTAATGGGAGATAGAGTTTGTGGCAAATCTAGGTTTTCAACGAGCTTGGGGTTGTCGATTGGGCGAAGGAAAAGGTACCAAATAGGTTTGGGTTAGGTTCGGTAGTTGGACTTGGGTCAAGAGTCTTTGGCTTGAGTTAGATTCGTCATGGGTGGGCTAGCCCAAATTTTATTGGGTGAGGAAGACTGGGCCCCCAAATTCAAGAAATACCCATGACATTTTAGGCCAAAATGTCAATAGCTAATGGCTCGGTTCATTTGAACCCCTCCTTAGATCTCAAGCAACCTAAACCTGAATTGTGGGCAATCGAGTCAATTTGATCCGGTTATCATTTCCGATGAAACAACCTCATGTTGACAAGGAAGTCGCCGTTTGAGATGATAAAAATGTTTGAGTTCATCTGTCATCCTCTGACACACACCAATTGTGGTCAGATAAGACCATGGAGTGGAGATATAGGAAGTTTGAAAGGTGGGCTATTGGGTCTTTTGATCCATTGGTTGAATTGGGCTTCGTTGGCATGGTTCCCCCAAGGGAGAGAGTTTTTTTCGGTGTCAGACAAGTTCGACTGGACATTGAACATAGTAGCAAGCAAGGATTTGTGAGAACTAATGAGGATTGGGTTGAAAGAAAAGGAGAGATGCTCATTGTTGGATAAGGCTAGGACAAGGTGTAGGGGAGCCAAATCTTTGTCCGTATCATACTTAAGCAGGCTTTTGAGGTGAGGGATACAATGAGGGTCAGGGTTGGGAGTCAAAATTGGGATATTGACATTGGTGGGGCTAAAGATAAGGTTATAGATTTGGTGAAAATAGGGGCAGGTACAAACAAAGTAGAGATGAACAAGCTTTTGCAACTCTCAAAGATATTGAAAGGAGGAGGGGTTGAGGAATTGAGAAAGCTCTCCATGTTTAGAATCATTATGTGAGAGGGCTTAATAATATAGAAAAGAGATTGCTAATCAAACATGCACTATGTAAATGGAGGACGAGTGTGGTTTGGTTACAGGACACAAAGATTAAGGGGATGATGGGTTTGAGAGGAAGAGTTTGTAGGAAATAAAGTTCATTGCAGGACTTTGCCATTAAAGGGGAGTTTCGGAGAGATTTTGGTTATGTAATAGGAGGGTGTGTTGTGTTTTGGAATGGAAAGGCAAAGTGACTGTATCGTACATCCTGAGAATAGAATTAATGGGATTTAATGAGTGTTCATTGGTGTGTACGGCATGTGGAGGTGGAGAGTAGTTCATAACTTTGGGAGGAATTGAGGGAGTAGTAAAAAAATTGAGCTTACCATGTGTGATAGATGGAGACTTTAATGAGGTTCTTTGTGAATATGAGGGAATGAAGAGGGGGTGGAGGGTTGGGTAGGAATCCCTTCCTAGAAGTCATTGCAGAACTTGAATCAAATCACTATCAATTGGTGCTTGGTCTAATATGAGTGACTATCCCTCATTATCAAGGATCGATAGATATTTGATTTCGTGAGACATACTTGGGTGGGAGCCAAGGAATCTTACTAAGACCAGTACTTGATCATTGTCCTATATTGTTAGAAGTGGAGGGCATACAATGGGGATTCATTCTTTTTTTATTTGAGAACATATAGCTTAAGATTAATGGTTTCAACCGACTAGTGCAAGAATGATAGGAAGGTGACAGGGTGATACGGAATACTAATAGTGGTGGAGACTAAAATGAAAAATCTGAAGTAACAACCCAAAAGATGGAAGAAAAGGTGGGTAACTTGTATCGAATCAAAGAAACCTCATGGGAAGAGTTGGTAGAGATAGAGAATATAAAGATGAAAAGGAATAATAGTGACGACATGGCTAGTTCACAATTTTTAACGAATTCGCAACTCTTATGACGTTAAGTAGAGTGGGGTATAGGAAGAAAGGTGTTAGTGGATAATGAGGTGCATAACTACTGCATCTTTTCCAATTTTAGTGAATGGAGGGCCAACACAATTCGTTAGGGCATCTAAAGGCTTGAGGTAAGGAGGTCCCTCGTCTCCTTTCTCTTTTCATCATTTTCATAGAGGTTCTTAATCATATGATGAGTGGAATAGTACGAGATAATCTTGTTGAAGGGTTCAAGGTGGGTCGGGAGAGAAGAAGATGATGGAATCACAATGACTCTTTGCAAATGACACTATTTTGTTTAGGAGGACAAAAGAAGAGCAATAGGTGAATGTGAGATGTGTTTTTGTTGTGTTTTAAAGTAGTCATGGGCTTGAAAGTAAACTTGGGGAAAAGTTAGTTGATTCCATTGGGGGAAGGAGTGGATAGGGAGCACTCGGCAAGGTTGTTGGTTGTAAGGTGGGGTCACTTTCAATATAGTACTTGGGTTTTTACCTCTAAGGGCAAAGCATAAGGAGAAAGCAATATGAAAATAAGGTGGTGGAGAGTAGAAAAAAATTAGCAAGATAAAAAGAAGGGGTATTTATCGAAAGGGGGAGCTTGACACTGATAAAAAGCACATTACAGCATATTCGTTTGCTTTATGTTCACCTTTTTGATCCCTAAGGATGTGACATTAAGATTAGGATAGCTGTAAAAAGAGTTTTTGTGGGGTGGAAGTAATACTGACAAATATCATTTGGTAAGTTAAGAGGTAGTATAAAAACCATTAGAGGCAAGGGATTGGGAATCAAATTAATTTGATTCTTTAAAACTTCAAAGAATAGAAAATTGACTTAGATTATGAAAGTAAGATAAAATAGATATCTAATCAAAATAAGACACTATGTTAGTGTGTACTATATCAATCCCTTCTATTTTGGAGGAAACTTGCCCCCGAATTTTATGGCTGCAAAGAAAACTCATCTCGGGGAGTAATCGCCTTTATAGTAATTGCGTTATCTTGGGCCAAGTGCAAACACGCTGCTTTTTTTGGCGTTGACGATTATATTGAAGTTGTTCCCACCAAGCAGAGGTTTCGTCTTTTACATCTCACGAGCTTGACTTGGTTTTCTTTTGAAATATTCAAATAATCAAAAAAGTTTTCAATAGTATTGATCCAATCGAGAAAATCTTATGTTTAATCGACCATCGAAACTTAGTAAATTCATATTCATCTTAAATTCTTGATTGTGTGGGTCTTGATTTTTATCCCTAAAACGAAAATCTTCTTTTTCAAATGAATAATCCAATCTCCGTGGCTGCCTTTGTTGAAAATTATTCCAACCTTGACATCAAAAATCACCATCTCGATGAAAAATAGTCACCTCAGTCGTCAAAAGCCTTGGCCACCCCTCGTGGAAGGACATCTCTAACCTCCAACTCACCATCATGTTGCCATATGGGAGCCCCTCGATTTTTTCATTCATAAACCCATAATAGAACATGCTTATGAAAATCATGATTCATGACTGGTCTTACTTGAATTGAGCTTTATTGTCGATTATTGAGCCAATTTGGTGTTGGTATTGATCGTCGTGGCCTACCATAAGCTGTTGTAGACCTCTTAAGTCCGAGTCAACAGGTAGTCAGTATCTAGATTGCAAATCCACATGATTTGCTACCTTAGAATTTCTTGAAATAAAATCTGTGTGACTTAAGTCTTGTTGGCCATCATTCTCTATACTGTCATGTTAATTTGATCTTTACTCCATGGATCACGTCTTCCTTCCATAGTCATTGCAGTCATCATCTGCATGAGTTTGCGAAGGGTTCCTTCAATCCCATTAAGTTGTTGCTTGATCTTATCTAACCGTTGTTTGTTGTCGGTGGCTTGTATCCCACTAGAACTATCATTAGCCATTAGAATAAGGTAAAAATCCTTACTTTAATATCAATTTGGTGCAGCCGAAGATTTATTTGAAAGAGAAGCAGAATAAAATTAAAGAACAAACTCAAAGGTAAAACTTTTAGAGGGAAATTTGATAAATTGTATTGAATTCTCTTTAACCATTACAATAAGTTTTTAAATAATACAAGAAAGTAAACTAAGAATAGGAAACGCAGAAAGAATAGGAAACTGACTTACACTAAAAATGGAAAACCTAAAAAATAGGAAATTAACTAAATGAGAAACTTGAAAGAATGGGAAACTGACTTAGATTAAGAAACTAAGATAAAATAGATATCCAATCAAAATAGAACACTATGTTAGTGTGCTTTTTTTGGCTACTATGGAATGAAAGAAATAAAAAGGCTTTTGAAGGGAGGAAAACTCCTTTTTTTTGGGGGGGAAGGGGGGGGGGGTTAGAGATAGATGGGTTAAAATATTGAGAACTTGGATTAAAGAGGTGAATATTATAAATAAGGAAGATCTAGTGGAATTCATTGAATTTCTTATCTGTAACTAGCAATCTTATATTTGTAAATTGGTGGCATCCCCTTGGTGTCATAATAGTAATATAACTATATGCGTTTCTATAATAATAATAATAATAATAATAATAAAGGAGGAGATTGATGGGGATGGCTACAATAGAGAAGGATTAGGGATTGTGAGAGGGGAAATATTTTTGATATGTTGAAGGGTATTTAGTCTTCTAATCAAATGACTACGTTTCTTGTGAAATGAAAACTAGGTGGTGTTTTTTTTTTTTCTTTATATATATATATATATATATATATGGAGATGGACGTGGGAAATTGATGCCCATGGAAATTTTAAGTTCTTTAAAGTCTTAAAAGATTCTAACAATCAAATGTGGAAAACTAAGTTTCTCATGTGAGCATTATGGGGAATCCTTCGAGATTAGTGAATTGAACGCCACCCTAACTACTATCTTTTAACCTCTCATATATTATTATGAGAAGAGTCTATATTTCCATGTTACAGATTTTTGAAAATCCTTCAGGATTTTGTGAATCAAATGCTACCTTATTACACTATCTATCAATTTTGACATATTTTGGCAAGACTCTACAGGGATGATTGAAATTGTCTCAACTCTTAACAGACATTTGCTATTGTTTGTTTAGATAGTTTAGTTGCTATTTATTGTGATAGGTCAGTCGAACTTTCTTTGGCAAACCAGGCAAATCAAGTGACCAGTTCTCTTGTTAACTATTTTATGGTTGTCTTTTACCATGTTTGTCATTTATTTTGTCTTCGGCTGTCTTCAGTTCTTCATGCAATTGAATGACTACTTTTGCTGCTTGTTTTCATTTAATTCCAGAATTAAGAAGTTAATTGATATGGAGGCGCTGGGACTTTCACGGTTAAGCGTAGTAGTGCTTGATGTGCATGTGGATGTTAAAGGATATTCCTTGTTTACACTGCCACAAGTCAGGTTTGGCAATAGTGTAACCTTTTTAGTTTCCCTTACTGTTTTGATTGATTTAGTATGTTCTTTTTGTTTTTGTTTATAATAATTTCTGTTTACTGCTGCTGATCCCATTGAGTTGCAAACTTGAAAAAGGAAATGAATGTTAGAAAATTTCTTGATGAAATCAATGTTTTTGTGAATGAAGCTGGAGTTGTAAAAACCAGATTGCAAAGCGGGGGAAATAGAGCTAGTTAAGACAGTAATAGATGCAACATATGATAGTGATTAGCTTTTTTTCAAGCATATCCCAAGTTCACTCCTTAATAGTTTTAGCCTACCATCTTGAAGTAGAATACATGCACAACTCTTACAGTTGCCTGCATTTTTATCTTTATCTCGTCTCTGAAACTCTAGCCTTCAAGCAAGAAATTTAGTTCTTGCAAACGTCATTCAAGCTGATAGGATCCAAATCAGACAGAAAGAATGGTGATTGTTGAAGTACATGTACATGATTGAATTTCAAAATTTCGTCAAATTTGCACAAGTAAAGCTCAGCTGATTGCTTTCTCTTCAATTTATTACCAAAAGATGTTAAACAATTGTGTTCTTTCCTCTCATTTTTCTCTGGTTAATTTCTGTTATATTGAACTTGAAAAATCTAGCTATTAAAGCTTGTTGCTGGGTAGGAATTAATTGCTAAGTTGGCCTAATGGCTAGTTTGCTTTAATGAATAATCAATTGATACTTTTATACTAACTGGTTATTGTTCTTTCTGCGAAGTCAAAGCTTTCTCTGCTACTCAATGGTCAGTTAGTGGAATGTGCTAACTGGTTAATAATAAGATGCTGTCTGACTTATTTGTCTTGATAGTCAGTTGCATCTCCGATGCTACCTGGTTACTTGCTTTTTGTTTATAAATAACTATTCTTTTTCATGCTCAATTGATTGTTGCTTTTTCAGATTTTGGTTTCTGATAATTGGTAATTGTTGATGCACTAAACCATTATTTGCTTTGGGAAAAGGTCTTCTCCTTTTAAACTTTCCAAATAACCATTATTCTTTGAATGTCAGGCCATTATTTAATCATAGAACCATGCTTGTGCAACAATTAAGGATATCTGATTAGGGTTAAACTTTACATATAGAACTATATGTTTTACACATGTGACAAACTTCATCTAAAATTCTCAAGACTTATGATAAAAATAAAAAATGGAGTCACCAATTGCTGATATGTAAATCTGCTTGAGACTCTTAATAGGCTACACATGCTCCGACTTGTACTATGAGCAAGCAGTTACCTTGTTTATTTTGATGTGGCAGAGATGAATTCTGGGACTTGTACAAGAACTACTTTCACCAACGAATTGTGCAAGGTGATCTGCGGATTTGTCTTTATGGGCCTATACCAAATGGTGTGAAAGTTCAAAACAAAGAGTTACTGATACAAAAGTAATTGCTAGATGCAAATTATACCTGAGTTGGCCATGCATGTATCCTTGTTAAATTTTTATTTTATTCATGTTACTCGGCAAACATATATGTACTTATGCATGTGTCTTTTCCTTTCATTTCTCCTGAAACTTTTTCTTATAGCTTTCTGAGTCAGATTACATTTTAAAAAGTGGCTGGAAATAGGGTTTTGTATGGCTCATGAGGATGAATAGATAAATAATATGCATGAAGTCAATTTTAAGAGGGATCATTGAAATTATGCAACGTTATTGAAGTACTAAATTTTCTGTAAATGAAAATGTAGGTATGATTTGGGTTAGGTATGGAAGAGTTTCTAGGAAGAACTAAAGATTTTAAGAAGAATGATAAACAGGAATTTCTTACAGGATTGTCTTTAGTAGTTTGGACGGATTCTGTGCGAATTGAGAAGTTTCGGATTTGATGTCAGTTGAGCTTTGTGACTTTGTTTTTTAATAGTTTGTTGTCTTGTAAGGTTGGGATTTTTTTCGAAGTTTATTATATAATAATGATTTCACAAAATGACATTATATTGAATGAATTTTTAATATTTAAAAAAGTATTGTTTTAGGTTTCTAAATGAAGCATTAGAAGTTCCATAAGAAATGAAAATGTAGCAAAGATGTAGGATTCCTGGAAAAGAATACAATTTGGGAAGAATGGATGAAAGAAAATAAAACTTGGATCTCAAATGGTAGAGATCTGAATTTCAAGTATTTTGTAATCTCACAAATCTCTTTAAATAATTAAAATCTGGAATGTTAAATACTTACAGTAATGAGTTTTAATAACTTAGTTTTAAAAAAAAAATGATCAAGTCTTCATGAACATAAAATTAAAGTTATGTTAAAAATGAAATTGAAGTTTTAATTCTCTTTGAATTTTGAATCTTACTCAAGTTATAGAACTTAAAACATCTATAGTGTAATTTTTCTATGTTTTGCATTATTGAAGATGCTTAACCAAAACAGATCATGTTAATTACAATGAATTTGTACAACTTCTTTTTCTTTATGATTATTGAAAAAACTGCTATCTCAAAATTTTAAGTTTTTGTGTAATATTGATCAATTAAAAGTAAAAAATCTCATTCATTTTACTTATTATTTCAAATAAAAAGTATATCTATGAATATTCGTGAGATTTTAAACATCATGGTGAAGGTTTTTATGCATCTTATGATTTTGATATGGTGGAGCATGAAACTGGTCTTGAAGATTTGATCAAAAGAAAGGTAGAAGACATTATTGAAGTGAAACTAGTTAAGATTTCTTCTGAGCCCTTGCTAAATGTACACTTAGCCTTCGGTTGCAATAACGGAAGGAAGTAAGGAGTTGAAGGGAAGGCTTGGAAAAAGATCATATGATTTCAACTAAGCAAAATATAGGAGACTGAGAAATCCAAGATGGCAAGGAGAATCATGATTTTGAATACACTTCTGGGAATATTTTGAGATCATTTTCCAAGGAGCCTCAAAGCACTAGATTGGTGTTAAAAGGTTATTTTTTTATTTTTAATGAAACATCAAATTGTGAGTTTGGAGAGTATTAAACTTTTTATCATTTTTAAAATTTTTATTAAGTTATTTTATTTTTAATTAAATTAAGTTTTTGATACATAATTAAATATATAAACTATATTATTAAGAAATAATTATACTATCAAAAATATTTTGTTAAAAACTTTCAAATGAGATTTATATTTAATATATAATTTAATTATTTAAATTATTTTTATAAATTAAATTTTTAATTAATATTAAAATTATACATAATATTTATTATAAAATATTAATTATATAATTTTGATGTAATATATTAAAAAAAATTTAATATGAAATTATTTTTAAAATATGTTTTTTTTTACATCAAAATGATGTAATTTTTGAAGTTTACTGTTGGAGATTTTGTCACGCTTACATCGATTCACTACCTTTTGAAACATTTATCTTTTGACAACGTTCATTGAGACTTTTATTTAGGAAGGATTGAGATTTTAATTTTTGTTTTTTTATTAAGACTTGATATTCCTTGTCATGATCTAATTGTAGACAAATGTTCATATAACTCAAACATTTAAAAAGAGTATGTTAGTAAATTTACATTTCTAATTCACAATATAGATATTCATCCACATTAGATGATATTAGCACGGACGTTCATTCAAGTGATTAATTCAAAAATTGCAAAATAAATTGCCGTCTGTATCTCCAGCCATTTGAAGAAAATCCAATTAAAAATTCAAATGATGGTTAAGGTTCTTTTTTCAAAATAAATAAATATATTAATGTGTTAAAAAAGTTTGAGAGATTGAATAATGAAAGAACGACAATACCTATTAAAATTTTAGATTAAAAATGTAATTTAAAAAATTGAATTTTTAAACAATTATTGCTTCTTACTAAATTTCTTCACGTTTTTGTATACAAGTATTTGTAACCAAATTGTTCTAATTGTGACAATAGTTCTAGTGTATGCATTATAACCTTGAATATTAAATTATATCATGTAACCTGAACAGTACAACATATAATTTAATTTTTTTGTTAAAGAGATGACAAGAAAAGAGGAATAATATGATTGAATTCATTTTCAATGCAAATGAATTTAATTATGTGGTTTATTTATAAATGATCATAAAAAACCCTGAAGAAACGTAATATCTGGAAAATTATATCATCTCAAAACGATGTGCAAATGTTGGAATAGCTGTTATATTAATATATTTAAAAATTATAACTATTGCTAAAAACCACAATAATTTATGAATAATTTGTATTATATATAAAATATAATTTAAAACATTATAATGACCTTTATAGAAACTTATTTGAAAATAATTCTAACCAGACATGTCTGTTAATTAACACAATTTAAATCTTTTATCAAGTTAAAAGCAACCCCACAGAAAACGCACTTTAAAAAAGGAAAAGAAAGAAAGAAAGAAAAAAAAAAAAAGGGTACTGAGCACCTTGAAATTTCGTTGACATTTTAGTGAACATTGAAGTTCTAATAGTCAAAGAGGGAAGCCAGCCTTTTCTCAAATATACGTATCCACTAATCTTCAGTGGCATCAACACCAAAGCTTCTAGAAGTTGACTTGAAAAGTTTCAAAAGATGATAAGCAACTTTCTTATTTATTTCAGTTTGCTACCCTTTAATCTGCAATTAATGCTGTGCTCCAAGTCTCAACTAAGGGCCACTCAATCAAATGAAGATGTTTAATTTTGTTATTAATTCTATACAATGATTCAGATTCAATCGTGTTGAGAATATGGGACTATCTATTCTAATGGGTTCGGTAAGTCTAGTGGTGCACAGATAACTGTAAGAATAGGAGATTAGGCAGCAGAGCAATATCACTTGCTCATAATCATTACATGGTTGCTTGATTTGTCCAAATGGATACGTTCGTTATCATGAGGCAAGTGACATAAGTTTTAGTTAAATGATTTTATCATTTTGTTGCTTACAGCTACTTATAGTTGTCATGAAATTGCAAGGTTGGTTTTGACCCACATGCTCTCTCTCTACCAAAAAATGCAACCATTGTTATAACTTAATGCAAATTGGTAAGTGATGAGGCACACTGACCCGAGCGAGAGGAGGGTTGACAGTGCAAACCACTGTACGTATATAGCCAACAATGGGAAGAATTTGCATGCAAGCGTGCAATTCCTGTAGTGGCCACTCTACAGGCAACACATCCAGATCTTTACTGATAGTGCCGTCTTATCATTATCAAAATGCATTTCCTGTATGCTATGCATGAACTTGCATAACTCTGGATTTTGACAAACATATACACACAAGAGGATGCTTTTTGATTTACAAGGATTTTGTTTTTATTGACCTGAATCAGTATTAATTTTTTTTAATAAGGAGAATATTTCTTATATAATTAATTATATTAATAAAATAAAAAATTTAATTATTGATTTTTTTTGAATTTGTATACATTAATATCCATGCAAAATGATAGCACATCTTAAATCAACCAAAAAGAAAACTCCAATCTAATATTGATAAAAAAATATTTTAAAAATATCACTATTTACTTATATTATTAAATTATGCTTTGTGTGAGAGACAAGTGAGAAAATAAAATAAAAATAAAGACAGCATTCAATTTTAGTTCTTTGCAGTGATTATAAGCAAGCTACCAAAAATTGGTTGCCCAGATTGATAGCTGGAAAAATGCATAATTAACTTTTTAGTAACTTTAAGTTACTTTCACTTAAACTAAGTAAATTGGAAAGTTTGTTGTCACATCAAGAAAGGTTAATTAAAGTAAACATTATTTTCGTATATTTTATTATTTTTGAAATTATAACAATCAAATTGTAAATTTTGACTGAATTCAAAGACTATTTTTTAAAAATATATTTTGATTTATAAAGATTTTTTTCTAAACATCTAAGTGACTGAATTGTTTTTTACAGAATAATCCAACATCTCCAATATTGAAAACGATATTCTGTAAATATTTTATATTATTTTAAATATTTTTGAAAATGTTTGATTGTTATTGAGTGTACACATCATGCTCATTATTTTTATTATATAAAAAAAATTGAAACCTTGAGTTGCAAAAGCAATAAAAATTTTTTCCTCTCAAAGGTGCTCTTCTATTTTTTTTTTCTCTCTCTATGTATTTTTAATCTTTCTTTAGTTACCTCGTTATTTACTTAAGTGGTTCTACGTGCTTTCTTAAACAATGAAACTTCTTTAAGTGTCACAGGTTGGCTTATGAGAATTTACGGTATCAATATTGGTTGATGAAAGAGCTCCAACTACTCGGAAGTAATGAAAAATAATTGAGACAATCAAAAGAAATTATGAGAAGAATCATAACCCAATCATGGAGTTAATGAGCAACATAAAATGCACTGTCTTAAACGTTCTAAAGTAAATTCATTTCTAATATTATGCTTTTGAATTTTGATTCACTCATGTTATTGAGGACTTATTTTCTTGCAAAAGGGATTGTCATCAACTGGTAATTATTTTTGTAAGATTTAGTAACTTTCACAATGTAGATGATATCCTTTATTCACTACCGTTTTGCTGGTACATCTTACACTAGTGTCTTGTGTAACTAAATCATGGTATGCATTAAGTTTATCATAAATGATCTTGGCTAAGCACACCTATCTATGCATCGTTATCTCACTCCAAGAATTAATAATACTCTATAACCCATTTAGTGACCAATTTACCATCTTTTTTTTTTCATGCACCCCTCCATCTGTTGGTTTAGACTTTGAAGAATTTTGTTATCAACAATGCATCAATGTCACCTGCATGTTAACTTACGCTTATTATACATATTGACTCTCAGCACATATTCTGTTATTGCTTTGCACAGTGGATCTTTTAACCTAGATTAACTTCGAGGCTTTATGCATGTGTTATTAAAGATTATTCAAAAAGAATGGCAAAGATGAGTGGACGTGCTTACTGTTTAAAGACATAATGTTTACCTAGGAGACGGATCATGGAAATGACGAGTGAACACATCACTTGATAGTTGAAGACATAAAATTCATTTAAAAAAAAAAAACGTATCAAAAACTTGTCAAAAAAATGAAAATTAGGTAAATACGATGTTGATAGAGTACAATGTTGATGGTATACTAATTACTGTATTTGTTGAAAAATGATCCGTTCAATCAAATAATAACCATTGATTAAGACTTAAGCTTTGATTTAATATTTTAAAAAATATAATCTAAATTGTAAAGGTATAAAAAATACCATATAAAAGTTTTATAATGATTATTTGGAAGTCATTTTATTATTTCACAACAAAACATGTTCTTTTATCTCATTTCATTCGCGTGGATTCGAAAAAAAAATCTTCTACTAAGATTTATTTTTAAGTATCGATCTAATATTTTAATATGATAGAAAATAAAATATTAATTCTCAAAAAACTTACTATACTTTAAAGATGTTTTTGATTTGTTTTATTAATACACAATATCAATAAAATTTTTTTATTTTATTATATTTTAAAAACTTAATTAATAAAAATAAATAATATTTCATATAAAAAGCAATAATATAATATGCCTTAAAGCTTTTCAACATAGATTTTTATGGCTTTTCAACAACTTACACACCCTTAAATCATTGAATTTGCCCCAAAGTTACGATGCTCTTGAGTGCAATACTCTTGATCCTCATGCTAGGCTTGTTATATCACGTGTTATAAATTATTATCCTTACATCTTTTGTACTTTTGCACCAAAATAATATTTTGTGTCACATTAATCACAATTCTCGTTAAAATATACATTCTAAACACCTTCAACATGCATTAATATTACTGTACCTCTGAGTATCCACACTCATCATATGTTACTTTTATCCCTTTTACGGGCTTGCTTTGCCTTGTTATACTTTGATTTAGTGCATCCCTATAGAGGTCTTTGTATGCAAAAGGTACCTACTTTAATATTGTTCATGCTTTCCATTCAAGGGATGACAAACCATAAACCTAAATAGGTCGACCTTAGAAGATATGGTTGGGCATCACCTTGCTCATTTTCCTATCAACTTGCCTTTCTTTTTCTTTTTAATTGACAAAATGCAAACATATCTCAAAACTTCCAACTTCTGAACTCAATTAAGTGCCCGTCCTCCATCAAAATATATATTATTAATATTACATTCTGAAATATTCACTTATAAATACCTAATTTTGCTCAGATCAATTTTGAAAAATAAAATCATAAAACATTTTTCCAGAGTTCAAAAAAGAGAACATCAAAAGGTAAAATGGCAAGGCCACATGCATGTTCATCTGGGCTCTCACTCCATAATCTCTTCCCTGCATCCCTCCATCCCCCATTTGGCAACTGAAGAATCGGCCGTAAGGTCAAGGTTTGCAAATGAAAATCCACCTTTGTAAGCTATTACATTGTAAATAAATATATTGGTCTTTGATAATGATATCAATGGATTCTGCAGCTAGCCTACTCTCTAAGCACGGAGCTATCTCATGGATTTCCTATACTTTATTCCTTTTCAATTCCGCAATACGTGTATGCTATCATGGCTCCCGAGTTCTTAGTTCTTTTGTTGCTCTTTATGGGAATGTTCCTGGCATTAAGGTTGCATCAATGGACGAGACATCTCCGCAGAAAACTGGAAATTCATCAAACCCAAAGAAGCATACCATTCAGCTGGAAAAGCGTGCGCTCATTCTCATGGGCAAGATCTCCAGAGAATTTGCTTCACCAGGAGATATATCTGGCTCTGGCTGCAACATTTGTGCTTTTGAAATTGCTTCATCTACTATTCCCAAATCTGCTTGCATTTTATCAGTTCACTTGGAAACCATGGAGAGAAGTCAATACTAGTCTCACTTCGTCCCATCTAGGTCCTTACGATCAGCTTCTTATTGCAGTGGCCGGAAGATATTACTGCACATTGCCACATGTGGATTATGATCTGTGGTCATATCAATTCCTGCACATGATTTTGATGCATATCTCCTTACAGGGACAACTACCTCCACCGGAATATGAGATAAGCAACGAGGTTTTCACGAAGATCACAACATCTCATATATCCAGCTTGCTTTAGAAGCAGGCCAATATATTCAGGAAGAGGGAGGCTGCAACTGTTTCCAATTTGCTAGAGGGGATGAATCCTGTACAATGTACAAGCGTGCTTGTAGGCATTAGGATCAACTATGTCTCTACGTACCATTCTTACAAGGTGCTGTATCAACTTGTTTATGGTGGCATGAACTGCATAGTACTTATTTCGGAATTGCTCAAAACAAATCCAAATTTGAATAATGAAAGAGCTCCAGCTGCAGCAGTACCGATGATCTGCAATTCATCCGAAACTTTGGCCAACAGCTGGGCAAAAGGAAACTTATGTGCCGAGCTTCCAAAAAGCCTTTGGTCATTTCTGTATACAGCTAGGGTCAATAATCGACGGTGTAGGGAGGAAACCCAGGCTTGATAAGGAAGATGAGAAGCTTCGAGGATGACATTTTATCGATTTGGAAATACACCATCTTCCTCTCTCTACACGAGCTCTACTACGGGAAGCAAAAGAGAAGCCAGAAAAGGAAGAAGTAGCTATTCCCACTCTCTCTCAACTACCTCCAGCTTTTTGCGGAGGTCGTTAACACTTTTTCCCGTCGTTGGGGTAAAGCCATGACCCAACCAAGGGCCAATTTTTTATGGGGGGCCACCAAAACGTTTTCGGCCCACTAACCATAAAGTCCGAGAGTTTAACCCAGTCACCCGACCCGCCACTCTCTTACCAAGAGCATGGGCACAACAAAGTGGGGCTGTGTCAAGGAATGTTGGTCGTATGTTTAGAGGAGGGCACGAATCTCAAGGAAAGGTGGTTGAGGTGTAAAGTATAAAGGAGAATAAAAACCATATGAGAGAAAGAGGATAAGTTAAGGGAACTCGGCTTTGTTCTACCATATTGGCATCGTCGATGGGAAACACTGACAAAAAGTTGTGCTTCTCTTCCAATCAATAACACGAAGGCTCTCATCAACATTAGTCGAGACAATGATGGAGCTATTGCTTCCTTTAAAAGAAGGTCTTAACCCCCATCGTAGACTACACAATAACTTGTTTTGTTGATAGAACAAATGTCGATGGATTTATAGAAAATCACATGCTTCCAATGAAGTGATAAAGTGAACATGTACCAAGTAACTAAGCATTGGAACAAGGATCTAACCAGGCAAGAGAAGGATGCCCTCCTCCTAGACTAGGGAACAACACATGTTAGTATGCGGATCACTTGGATGAACAACTAAAGCTCTTGGATAGGGTATAAGTAAGGAACGCAAATGGTGAATATGATCCCCGCCCTTTTTTTACTACTCATATTATGAGTGAACTAGTTCTAGAATAGTTGAGGAACTCCTAGGTAGAACCCTACAACAAAATAAAGGACTCAAAGGATCCCTTAGACCAATACCAAACCATAATGCTGCTTTACGGGGCCTTCGACCCCATACTATGCAAGGTGTTCCCCACCATTCTAGAGGGCGAGACTAGTTCACCTCTCTACGACCAAGCAGTGTATCCAACTTTGCACAATTGTCTCATTCTTTCTTGGGACACTTCATTAACTGCAGATGAAGTAAGAAGCAGGCCAATTTTATTTGTGCTCCAATGCCCAAATGAATTGGTTTTAGAATATATGTCACGTTTTAACCATGAGGCCTTGTAAGTTGAACGCCTACAAGAGTTGATTACTTTGGCTGCCATTTTTGAAAGATTGTAAGAAGGGCCAATTTTTGATGCCTTGCATTTGAGCTAGTGTAAAATATGGCAAAACTGTTGACCTTAGCAAAAAAATATATTAGAAGTGAGGAACGAAGTAAAAGAAAAAGATAAGGAAGGATGCGAGGAAAGAATGAAGATCAAGGACGAAGAAGCAATTTTAGAAGGAAAGGAACGAAAACTCAACAACTAACCCCAGTAGGGTCATATTCCTAATAAGAAGGATTTTCAAATAGAATAGGCCTCTAGCAACCTAGCCAAGTTTTAGGGCAATAAAAACATCCCGAACTAACATAATGATGGCAATAAAAAGCAATGGAATGTTGAAACGACCCTAGCGAATGGTGACCTCTCTCGCAAGGAGGGATTAAACCAGGTATTGTCGTTTCCATCAGGATTATGGCCACGATATAGAGGTAAGCAAGTAGCTCCATAAGGATATTGAAATATGGCCCAAGAGTAAACACTTCAATTGGTATGTAAGGATAGGAAATAACCACTAGGTTTCCCAAGTCAAGCTTTTGTGAGAGTAAGAACTGGCAATTCGAAGGGTCTAAATAGCAGAAAGGAAAGTTCAAATTGAAAGGGTTATGGAGGTAATTACTGAGGAACCCATGTTTAACTATGCAGAGTTGGCAATTAGGAAATCTTACATTAGAACCTTTTAAAATTAGGAAAAAGGCCTAGAGGCTTGGTGATAACTTTCTCAAATTAGGATTTGTAAGGAATTTAGACTCCTCATGATGATGTCTACTAATCAACTTGGTCATCGCAAACTTCATGACTCAAAAAGTGTTGGTGGATAATGGAAGCTTGGTCAACGTATTGTACGAACCAGCTTTTCTCTAGATGAAACTTTCAAAAAAAAAAAGGTTAAAATAGTATACCACTAGCTTAGTGAGTTTCGATGAAGAGGTAGTCCCAATATAAGGAATGATCTCCTTCCTAGTTGTAGAAGGGACGCAACCCAGATAGGCCAGTACCATAATAAAATTTTTAGTAGTGAAAGCTCATTTTGTATATAACAAGATCCTCGAGAGGCCAAATTTCAATGCTTTGCAAGCCATATCTTTGAGTTACCATCTTTTAATGTGCTTCTTTACACCAAACGTGGTAGGAAGAGTCCAGAGAAGTCCATAAGTGCTAAAGCAATGCTTCGTCAATACTCTTTAACATCAAAAACTCGCAAAATGGAAATGTCCCTCATTGACTAAGTGGATCTCAAAGACAACCACAAAGCATGCCTCAACGAAGTTATAGAAAAACTAAAAATCATGGAGATATGTTCGTAGAAAATAGTTCGAGTAGGCTTTAGTTTCATCGAAACTTTTAAGGAAAAGTTTGTAGACTTTCTCATAAAGAACTTAGAAGTATTTAAGTGGACTGGTGGGGACATGCTTGGGATCAGCTCGAAAGTAGCACAACATCGATTAAGAGTAGATCCTCATTTCAAGCCAGTATGCCAGAAGAAACGTAGCATCACTAGGCAAGGGATGATCAAGGAAAAAGTGCAAAAGTTGTAAGCTGTTGAGTTCATTATGCCCATTTAGTACTTGAAATGGCTATCTAATGTAGTCTTAATTAAAAAGGTAAATGAAAAATGGAAGATGTGTGTAGACTTTACAGACTTTAATGTGGCATGTGCAAGGATAGTGTTCCTCTATCTCGGATTGACAAGGATCGAGTTCTCTTTGAAAAAAAAGTAGTTTGTCCTTAAAAATTTTTCAATCCTAAAAAATAAATCTTTTAGTGGTCAATCATACCTAAAAATATAGGTGACAATTCCTATTTTTTGTCACACTAAAGGTTTCCTTGATCAGATTCCTAATTGTGACATTATTAATTGGGCTAAATCCTTATGAAAATTATTTGAAGTTTATCATGCATTTCTTCAAATGAACCGTGCACTTGTAGAATGAACACATCATAAAGCCTTGTAATTTCTAGTATAAATCCTTATAATAGTGATTAAGGATAAATTATTCCCTCATCATAGCCTTTATCTCTTCCCAAGACTTAATAAGTCTTTTATGATTTCTCTTTTATTCATCATAAGTTGATCCCACCATATGACAGTGTAATTAACTTCTAAAAATTTTCTATAGTTCAATATGTCTCTTTGAGGTGATTCAAGAAACCAAGAAAGAAAAGAGGAATCATCTCTCGTCCTTGACTTTGTTACACTTAAAATAATGTTACTCCCGTGGTTCATCTTACATCTCTCATCTCTTGTATACTTCACTGAATTTGGCTTTTTTTATATTAATCTTATACTTTTTTGCCTTTCTCCTCTTTTAGTCTTTTCATTTATTTTTTTACTAAATTAGATAAACTGAATCAAGAATTCAACTTATATTATTCAAATCAACATCTATAGAAGGTTTAAAAAAATAAAGAAAATATGATGAAATAATCTAAGGAAAACAAAGACAGTCTGATCATAAGGAAGAATTAAAACAAAAAAATATGGTTCAAGTGAGATAAGACAAACATAGTGCAAGATAATACCTTGTTTTAATTCTAGATTTTTGTTTGATATTTTTTTTATTGTCTTTTGTTTGCCCTTTTTTTTTTTTTAACATTCTAATCTCAATGTGCAAAAAATAAATAAATAAACAAGAGAACACAAGGATAGTTAAACTTGAGTTGTAGAATCAGGCTCATCATAATAATGTTAATTCCATTAAAGTTGGTTTTCACAATTGTTGCTATTAACCCTTGCTTATAAAGTTGAAATTGATCACATGATCCCAACACATTTAAAGTCATTTTAAAGCCTATTTAACAAAAAAAAAAAAAAAACATCTATAATAGATTTTAAAAAAATGACTAATTAATCTTAAAAATGGGAGAGAGTCGAACATGGCCATTATTGATCTAAAATTGATAAGTAATCAATATTTTTTCAGAAAATCAATAGTTAGAGCAAATCTTATTGAAGTTAAGGTAGGGTTTATACAACCACTTGATCTAGTCAAACTTTAGGGCATGTTCAGTTAATGTTTAGTCAAATGTGGATGGATTTGGGTTTAAAATTTAATATCATAATTAAATTCAGATCAGGTTGAGGTTTAAATTTTTAGATACCTATTACTTGAATCCATTTATGTAATTGTATTAATATGTTAAGTTTTTATTTAAAATTTAATTATATTAAATTTTTAATTTGAATTTGATTATAATAAATTTTAAAAATTTATCATCAAGTTTTAACTTTTTTATTTAAATAATAAAAATATATTATTTTTTATTTTCATTATTTTATTTTAATTTTTAATTACATTAAACAAGTAACTATATTAATATTTAACAAGTAAGTTACCTGTTATTTTATTAAAATTTATAAAATAGATAAATATAATAAACATGTTTGGATAATATATGAATAATTTTAAACGGATTTGAAAAAAATTCAAATATTAAAATTAATTTTTCAAATGAATTTAAAATAAATTCGGACATATATATTTAAATCGAATTCATGTTCAAAATTTTCTAAATTGACAAATACTCACTCATTATCATTTCTAATCCAAATTCATACATAAATCTTCATTAAATTTTCTTGAAATCAAACCCAAATTAGACGTTTTTATGTAAAGCGAATCTTGTAATCCACACCTTATATGAAAAATCTTTCAATAAATCTTGAAGAAATTCCATGCCAAAATCAAACTAATTGGTCCCGTCAATTGCTTGAGTTACATTTAAGTCTTGATTTGTTTTTTGAAAACTCTCCTTAGAATATTGCACCATTTTCATAAAATGCTCAAATCTCTTGAATCAATTTGTTAATTGCTTGTTTGATGATTTTTTTTTTAATTCTCATCAATATATTAATCTTCTTTATCTTATAGAAGATTCTACATTAAAAAAATATAAATAATACCATTAATTGATAATTGAATCCATAACATTACACCTTCTCGTATTAAATTGAAGATCAATTAATTAACATATATTAGGGATCACATTTTACTTTTTGATTCTAAGGGATTTCAATATCTTCTCTAAGACTTTAATACTGCCAAAGAATGCGGGTTATGCAATTGATATTTCCCAAAAAAAAAAAAAAAAACAGAAATTAGCTTACAAAGATTCCATGATAATTTTCCCTTCAAAGCACCAAGTTGAGTTAAACATGGAAATCTGATCAAAAGGTAACCACAAAGTCAGATTTTTTTTTCTCTCTCTTGTTATAGGTTTAACCCTTTGCCAGATCTAGTGAAGCTTTCTCAAATTATTTCTTTTCCAATATTCCCGCCTGTCATACCATTGAACATTTTCTTTCTTCAGTTCTTTCAATAACCCTCTAAAGGAGTAAAATTCCGAGCGGCAGCATATCATTCCTACTGTCCCAATTTTTTTTTTTTTTTAAAGCTTTTCCTCTCTTTTTGGCATGCCTTCATCCTTTTAACAAATTAAATTACAGCTGTTGTTGCATTTTTTTTATAGCAATATATCTCATAAAGATATATCAACTATATTTGCACTTTGCGAAAAATATTTGAAATTATATGAAAAATTATTTAGGAAACAACAATAATTAATATTTAGCGGATTAATTCTAGCTAAAATTTTAATTGATACTTAATAATTTGAACTCTTGAAGAGGCTTTGAACAGCTGGAGCCCCTAATTTCTGAAGTATTCCCTCCTCTTAAGGCACAAAGTTATTGTAAGATTTGCTTTCAACATAGCCATCATGTGTCTACATACATCAATCTTTGGAATGGTCCTTTGAATGATGATACTGTTTACCAAACTCAAGGGATTGACATTGAAATCCTAAAGAGTTGAAAAAACTTTGTATGAGATATGATATATGTGCATGGTGAAGAAATATAGAGATAAATTTAAAAAATCAAAAATCATCATTTTATTAAGACAAATTCGATCATGCCCATCTCCCATTGCAATTGTAAGAGCCAACATGAACTTCTAAAATTCCACTATTAAAATTGAGCCTAAACCCTGCAAATCAAAAATCAGAAACGACGTGACAAGAAGAAGAAGATCATGCTCCGTCAACCAGCAAAAGCCAACGTTTAATTTTGCAATCACAAATACATGATGATACTTATTAATATTATAAGCAAAGGAGAGGAGCAACAACTCATACAAAATTAAGTAGTAAAATTGACGTTTGAGAGGCCAACCCGAATTGTGAAATTAATTTTTTTATGGGGAGTTATGCGCCACTTGGCAAATGCCCACTTTGTCCAACAGGCACTAAAACAAAAGGCTGCTCGTATTGTGATTGGAAGAGCATACTGGCCCATGTGGATTTCCCTGCACAAGGATGTATAAAAAAATGAGCTCATTCGGATGAAAGGCAACGCAATGCTTAGGTGTGATGGATGTCATTTGGATATATGATGCTCTTCTCTGCCTTTTTGCGGCTTGTGAACTTGGATTCCAATTTTCGGCCACAAAGTCCAGAAACAGACGTCTCCGTTGTTAAGGTTGAAATACAAAACAGGTAAGAAAACGAAAGGAAATGAGAAAGTTGTCAAACAAATATTAGAGTTGGCATGACTCACCCATGATGTCCTCATGACATAAATCCTTCCTCACCACTCAGGGGCAATTCCACTCCGATTTTTCAAGGTTGTGCCATATAATGACAAACTATTTAAAATACTATATATATGTTGTCATTCCTGTGCTAAGGAGCTAAATGCGTAGAAGTGGCCTTTTGCCATTTACCAACTTTCTTAATGTTTACAAAATTAATGGCGAGGCTAATGATAGTCTCATCTGGGTCAACAACTTTGCACGTTTCATTTTTTTAATTTTTGGACGGACAATACTCTGCATGTTCAATGCACATTAATGTTGCAGTCAACCATAGAGGATTTCAATTTTTTTTCCTAAAAAAAATTAAATTTCATTATCATCATATTGCACATTAAGCAATATTTAATATTGTATTATTAGGTGCCATTACAGGCATTAAATCACATATGAAATGAAAAGTCTTGATTTAACAATAAATATGATTGGAGAGTGTCCGTTAATGATATTGATTTAAAATGTGATATTCAAATACGTTGGTAATATTCCTTTTAAAATATGAGATTGAATTCCCTTTTATAGTTTCAATTTTGTATCTTAAAAACCGAAAAAGGTCTTAGCTTGAAAGTAACAATAAATCAAATTAAAAAGGAAGTCTCTTTTTAGCGACAATTATAATTCACGTAATGTAATCAAGATCTTCTTTTAATTTGATTAAAAAGAAAATAAATTTGTGTTAACTTCTTCATAATTAATATTTATAAAAATATCCAAAATTATTAATTTGATTGTTTTTAGTTTAAATTATAAAAATAACAAAAAATCTTCATAATTTGAAAAATACCTATTGTGCCCTTTCTTTTTAACACTTGCAATGTTAGACCATTTAATATAAAAATGGCGAATAATGACCGGATGCACCTCTTTTTTTCCCATGGATACATTGATGTATTTTGATTTTGTCCTCAGACCCATCTTTTTTTTTTCCTCATTCAAATTACAGGCAAGAACTCATCCCTCTTATCCTTTTTCTTGTCGTTAATCCAAACCAATCTCATATTCTCTCTTTCGTCATTGATCGAAATCAATCTCCTCTTCTCTCTCTTATCATCAATCAAAATTCATCAATCCTCTCTTATTGTTGATTAGTGATCATATTTTGCTTATCCTTTTCCTTCTCTATTGATCACTTTGTCATCAAAGGCAAAGCTACTATTCTTACAAACCCATAAACATGAAATCCACACCCGTTTGTTCTTTCAAACCAATCTCGCCAATAAGTTTACCCTCATAAACCCATATACATGAATTAACCCATACCCAAAACCCATAAACCACAACTTAATCTCCACAAACCTGTCTCGTCGTCAATTGATTTGCTCCATCTAGTCTCCTTTACCAAAGTCATGGGAAAACTCATTTGATATTTGCATTAATCTTCTCTACATATAAGAAGGTATATAGTTCAAACACTAGGTTTTTGTTCATACATTTTAATCAAATTTAGAATCTTTAATGTGATGTTTAGCATTTGCTTTGTGTAATCTCATGTTTGTGACTATTAGATCTTTTTTATTTTTTATTTTTTTGGATAATCACTAATTATTTGATTTTTGTATTATTACTAAATGGTTGTTTATTTATTGACCTGCCATGATTTTCTTTTTTTATTTTAAAGAATTTAGAGAAAAACATGCACAGTTAAAAGAAAGTTCAGATTTTAAATACGATTGAACTCATAATTTATCTTTAATATATAGTATACTACTTTGCATTGGGTATGGCTAAGGATATGAATTCACAATTGATAATAAGTCTCTTTTATTTTTAACCATTCCTTTCTCTTCTTCTTCTTTCTTTTTTCTAAAAAAAAAAAACAAACACAAAAAGGGAAAAAAAAAGATATCATTAATGTATTTATTGCTTTTTAATGTGTGATTTAACGCATTAGATAATTATTGGAGATTGGACTAAATTTTATATATTTTTTAATTTTTGATTTTTTTTTAAAAAAATTTAAGATGAGAAAAGAAAATTTGTGATGTAACAACTTAATTACCCAATGAATAAAGAACAATAAAATAGTAAAATATGGATAAATTAAGATGTGTTTGATAAAGATAGAAAAGTATTATTAGTTGAGAAAATCAAGGGTTGTTTCTATTTGTTATTTTATAACTGTGTTGATTTGTTTTCTTATCTTGACTTGTGCTTATCTTGTTCTTTATTTTATTTTTTGGTATTCATTTGTTTTCTTATTTTGTACTAATTTGAATTAAACTATGTTTACTTGACTCGTGCTTATCTTGGTGATCATTTTGGACATGTTTAATTTTAGATTATGTAACTATTTTATCAATTAAACAACTATAATCATAGAATAAATATACTTCACAATGTTACACTTCATTATTTGTTAATTTAATAACTATACAACACTAGTTATTAGCTTAGTGCACTATGACATATACACAATACACTATAAAATTACAATATGTCACCATGAAGTTAAAATAATTCTATTGCTATTTCATGTTTTCAGTCTAAGCTAACACTATAATGAAATTACAAAACAATTATTAGTTAGCACAAAACAATCTATCATTAATTCTTGATGGGCCTAATAAGTTTGTGCAGATTTGTCAATTGTGACCAATAATCTCATTGGAGGATATCATTACTTGAATCTCATTGGTGATCCTACATTATTATCAAGATACTCGTTATTCACAAAGTGGTAGCTTGTATGAAATGTATATATTGTTTTAGAAATAATTACTCACTATATGAAAACAAATAACTATTATCATATTATATTGAGTCAGTATCAATAATTTTTATCACAGTGATGCTCTCACACTATAATAATTCACTAGCATTGAACCATTATATAACTAAGGATCTGCAAAATTTGAAGTGTAAAATTTTTTTCTACGCTGACTTAACTATAATTTACTATCATTAACAATAGTTCACTTACGAAATATAATAAGTTACCATACAACCAATATAGCCAAAGTAACATTTACCTAAACCTACATACAACTGCATCATACATTTGCAATTAAATCAACGTCACCAACTAATACTAAAGCCTCTCAACAGTTACTCATTTAATTTATATAGGTTTAACATGGAACATGAATCTTGCTAAAAAATACATACTACAACCACTCATTTCACATAAGTTCATATTATGCTTTTAAAATAAAATCTGGATAGCCTAAGTTTTGGTTGCTAAAACTTCACACACCACAACCACGCACCACATCCACACACCATAGTCACATAAATAACCATCCTTCTCGATGGGTTCAAATGGAACCCATCCCTATACATTACCAAAATTTTAAATGAGTGAAAAAATCATAGCCCATAAACATGGCTACACAAATAATACAAAGGAGAAACCTGAAAAAAAATCAACTTATTTTATGTAGTTGTTTCAACATACCTTAATATCTATTAAAATTATAAAAAAATATCTTACAAATTAGCTCATGTTTACACCAAATGCCCAAATATGAAGTCAAGTACAATCAAATCTTATTTTGTTGCTTTAATTCGTATTAAATATTTGTGATTATGATATGAAATAAGTTTGAAATAGAGAAAAAAAATTTCAATAACTTGATTAGAATGGGAGAAAAAAATGTAAAAGAGACGAAAGAAAACTGTGAAGAAGAAGAAAAAAGAGAGAGAATGATGAGAAAAAAAAAAGCTGACAATATAATACTTATAGTACTATGTTGTAGAGAGAAAAAAATGAGTATAATATTACCCTCACAATTAAAAAAACTAAAACTAAATAATTTAATAATTTTAAAAGCTTTCTAAAAAGTGAATATTTTTAAAATTAATAATAATAAATAACTCTTAGAAAAAGGGCGTTATCAGAATTTTATGTTAACAAAATCTATACAGACAGTTTTTGTTTAAAAAAAAAAAAGAATTAAACTGAAAGACAAAGGAAGAGCTGTGCGTTAGATCAGATCCAATATTTAGTTTTGACCGTAACACGCAGTGTGTTAAATGTGGAACATAAGATGATGTCCATCCCGTGTGTACCTTTGACTTGGCGAGATGATTAACCCTAAACAGCAAGGCAGCCATCATGATGACGCCAGCTTTACATCATCCCTATTGGTTCAATGTCGAAGTGGGTCCTGTCCAAGCGGGCCCCACTACCGTCCCAATATCTCCTCCCGTGCTTGATCCCGACCAATCCAACCACGCGCCCTTGTCTTCCCGTACTCCGCAAACCAAGTTGAGAAGTTGATCCCTCTCTCTGTCCCTTTGTATATATAAGCAAGGATCGCAAAGACTTATACAGACGGAGCGACATATTTATATATATGAAAGCGGCAATAAGCCATAGGCAACTGTTCAGATTATTCACAAGAGCCAAGAAAAGCTGCAGCATTACAGGCCCTTCCTCTATCAGAAACACCATGTCTGGCTCAGACCGAAGCCCTGGTTTCAACCGACCAAGATTGGTGTCCAGGAAGGTTTTGGCCAAATCTCAACACGAGGGTGATGGTGCTGTTGTGAGGAGAGGCATTGGCAGGTATTATTGTCGTATTCATTCTTTGCATCTATTCTTTTATTGATTCATAGGTTGTGTATTTTCTGGATGTTGCTTTGTCTCTGTTTGATTCTTCAGATTTTGATTTCGTTGATTTTTGTTCTGTGAAATTGATTTCCAGGAGCGAATTGAAGCGCTTGGACCCTTTTCTCATGTTGGATGATTTTTCAGGTATAGCTGATCATAAACGGGTCTTCTGTTTCCTTTCAGAGATGGTTTCCCATATTAACATTATGTCGGTTGGATTTTGCAGTGTCACCTCCAGCTGGTTTCCCAGATCATCCACACAGAGGTTTTTGACTCATTTCCCATCATTTTGCAGGGATCTTTTCCAAATTTATATGCTCGCATGATCACATATGGTGATCAAAATCCAAATAGCTCTTGTTTATTTTCTCATTTTCTGACATTAATAGTGTTTCTACAGGTTTCGAGACGGTCACATACATGTTGCAAGTATTCTTTTTCTTCTTTGTTCTTTCTTTTTTAAGGATCGAAACCCATTTATAGAATTGATTTTCAGAAAGTTTTGGTTTCTGGGTTTTCTGCGGATCTTAGGGAGGCATCGCACATCAAGATTTTGCAGGGCATAAGGGCACTATCCATACGGGTGATGTGCAGGTAAAATCTGAATGAACAGTATTCCGACAGACTGGACTTTCTCCTCGGCTTCATATGACCTTTTTATTTAATGCAGTGGATGACAGCAGGGAGAGGGATAATCCACTCTGAAATGCCAGCCGGAGAAGGACCCAACAGGGGTTTGCAGCTCTGGATCAATCTATCTTCTCAAGACAAAATGTAAGAACGGTTTCTCGCCTTTCAATTTCTTTATTCTGTTTATATTATTGAATTCCTTTGACTTCTTTTTTTTTAGTATATTGAAAACATTTTATTCTACGTGTCCTTTTCTTTTCTTAACACCTGTCATAGTTTCGGAATATGATATATGTTTCCTCGTCTTCAGTCCAAAGATAATGACGGCCTTTCCCTCACCAATTCAAGTTAACCCTGGCTCAAACCATTTTTTTTTAAAAATCGATTCCGATGGAGCCCTCACCAAGAATTACTTCTCACCCAAATTCCCAAAATTTCAGGATTGAACCGAGGTACCAAGAGGTGTCAAGTGAGGACATAATGAAGGCAGAGAAAGAGGGGGTCGAAGTTGAAGTCATCGCAGGAGAAGCCATGGGAGTGCGATCACCAGTTTACACCAGGACCCCAACAATGTATCTTGTTTTCACTCTAAAATCGGGAGCTCAGTGTCATCAAAGCATCCCCGAATCGTGGAATGCCTTTGTGTACATAATAGAAGGTGAGGGAGTGTTCGGGTCCCCGAACTCCTCGGCTGTGTCGGCTCACCATGTGCTTGTTTTGGGCCCTGGAGATGGTCTAAGCGTGTGGAACAAGTCCTCCAAGCTGCTCAGATTCATTCTTGTAGGAGGGCAGCCGCTGAACGAGCCCGTGGTTCAGTATGGACCTTTTGTGATGAACACACAGGCTGAGATTGATCAAACCATCGAGGACTATCACTACTCCAAAAATGGATTTGAAATGGGCAAGTATTGGAGATCTCAGTGAACTGGATTTTACTGGTTCCCAAATCCAAACAAAAATATAATAAAACACTGCTCTCTATCATTATCCGTCTTTATCTCTACCCATCATAGGTAATCAACTAGGAAAAGAAAAGGGTAATCTAGAAGATTGAAAGTGTGGGTGGGGCAGTGAAATGTGGCTAATATTTTTCTTTCAACTACATTCTTGTAATCTCCTTTCAATATTTTACTTTTCTTGAGGCAGTTAATGATTAGAATATGATTATTTTGATGTTTCTAAGATGTGGGTGCATAAGATTGATGGATGGTTTGTTTGTGTTGGGTGAGCTTTTCCTTGTTTCTCAATCGTATCTTCTAGACCAACATCTGACTCTCCACCTACTATGCAATTGCTTCAACCACTCACAAGGCAGAGAGAATTGAGAAACAAGCAATAAGCAATTAAGAGAACACAATAAATTCACTACAGCAATTCATTCATAAAAACAATAACAGGTTTTCCAATGGGCTTACAAAAGGCAAGCAGTTAACAGGATGTTATACATTCTTAATAAAATAATAAAATGGCACAAGAACAAATTGGTTGTCCACTTTATTTTGTGCAATTACAGCTTCTTTGTATGCAAAAGCACAAAAATTTTACTTTTCTGTTCTTTCTTGAATGAAAATCAACACTATCATTTCTATAACCAAAAAAAAAAAAAGAAATCTTATTTGTTAACCATTCAAACAAACTGACCAGACAACCAAATTTTGAATTCAACGGAAAGCCCTCAACTTGCACATATTCCGCACACAGGAAGAGATATCACCTTGAACAGCAAGAGTAGCTTTTCATCTGCCTCGACCCATCATTATCGTTTTTAACCAGAGTTACTCGGTTGACAGTCAGTTCAGCTTTGTAAGAATCTGAGTTCAGCACCTTCCTGCTCACGTTGCTGTAAATCTCTCGAATAACAATCTCAAAAGCCTTTTTAACATTTGTTGAATCTAAAGCAGATGTTTCCATAAAGAACAATCCTTCTGCTTCTGCAAGGCTTTTACCTTCCTCAGTGGTCACGTCCCTGATGCTTTCCAGATCACATTTGTTGCCCACAAGCATCCTCGCCACAGTTGTATCAGAATGGGCTGCAAAATTGTAATAATTAAGCACAAACCTTCAGAACAATCAACTTACAAGCAGATATGAACAGTTCATAAGAAGGCAGCAGACAATTGAAAGAAATCTAAAATGTACAAGTAATAAATTCAAGCAAATGAAAAATCAGTTCCTCAAGTTTTAACATGACTTCATCAAAAAGAAAATTCTTGTCAAAATGATGAAGTAGATGAAGTAGCTACTTTATCTTGCTCACACCGTAATATCTTCACTTGATGTCGTTGAGCTTTCAGCTCTCATAAGCAATGGGATGTCCTTGCATAAGAACACCTCCAATAGCAAAGTCAGTGGCATCAGTGCGTACCTCGAAGGGTTTGGTATAGTTGGGCAACGTCATTACTAACTCTTCAAAGATAGCCTTTGTCAACTCATCGAAGGCTTGATGACACTCGTCAGACCAATTCCATGCTTGGTTTTTCTTGAGTAGGTTGGTGAGCCGTGCGGCCTTCGCAGAGTATCCTTTAATAAAACACCGGTAGTAGTTGACCAACCCAAGAAAATATCTCAGTTCGGGAACTCTTGTGGGTGGTTCTCAATCTTGAATAGCTTTGCCTTAGCATGATCCATCATAAGTTGTCCATTGTGAATGCGGTGCCCTAGGACCTCTTGTTGCGCAAACACGCATTTCGCTTGCTTCACATAAAGCTCATTATCTCAGAGCACTTGGAAGACCTTCTTTAGATGCTGCATATGCTCCTCAAGTGTGATGTTATAGACCACTATGTCATCCAAGTATAATACCATGAATTGATCAAAGAAGGGATGGAATATCTTATTCATGAGGGTGGAGAAAGTTGCAGGAGCGTTAGTGAGACCAAATGGCATTACTAAGAATTCAAAAGCGTCATACCTTGTTATGCATGCCGTCTTTGGCTCATCTCCCTCCACAATTCGTACTTTATAATATTCCGATCTTAGATCAAGTTTCGAGAAGTAATGTGCCTTACAAGTTTATCAAAGAGATCTTGCGCCATACCTTGTTATGCATGCCGTCTTTGGCTCATCTCCCTCCGCAATTCGTACTTGGTAATATCTCGATCTTAAATCAAGTTTCGAGAACTAATGTGCCTTACAAGTTTATCAAAGAAATCTTGGATCAATGGGATTGGATATTTGTTCTTGATGGCGATCTTGTTCAACGCTCGATAGTCAATACATAACCGAAGTGAGCCATTCTTTTTCTTTTGGAACAACACAGGTGCCCCATATGGTGCCTTTGATGGCTAAATGTATCCTGCATCCAACAGGTCTTGAATTTTGCTTTCTCAACTCTGCAAGCTCTAGAGGTGCCCTGCACTAAGGGGACATGATGTGTGGTTTGGCTTCAGGCTCCAACTCAATCATGCAGTCCACTTGTTGTCTTGGTGACAACTTCTTCGATGACTCTTTGGGCATCACATTATGAATTGAAGTAGGTAAGAGGTCTTTAGGAGACATACCTTCATTATTGAGCTCACGTATGGTAGCAACAAAGTTTTAGCTTGATTTTACTCCTTTTGCAAATTGTAGTGCCGATAATGCTTTTGCTTCCATATGTTGCTCCGTTAGTACCAAGCATGCCTGATCTTTGCCCATGATACTCAAAGTGTTCGTTGTAGGAAGTGGGAAGGCAAGTGCCTCGTTAAAGAATTCCATGCCCAAGACAACTTGGAAGTCATCCATAGGTACTATCGAAAAATCTAGATTTCGACTCCATGTACCAAGTCATACGGGTGCTGCCTTGGCCATTCCATCCACAGGCTTAGCAGGTGAGTTGCTTGCATTTTCGAAGCCCTTTTTTGCTAGTAAAGCAAGGCCTAGACGCTTGGCCTTGCTAGCGAATATAAAGTTATGAGTAGCTCCCATATCAAGTGAAGCACGAGCATCGTTACCGCACGAACATTAACCCTTTCTTCATTGACATAGTGGGGGACAAGCTTCCTTTTAGAGCACCCAAGATGTGTAGTGAACCAACATGCTCTTGGTTGGTTTCCTTTCCTTGGCTCATAATGGCATTGAGAGCTTGCACCCTTGATTATTTTTGAAAGTCTTCTCTCCCCCACCTTTGTTGTAGCTTCCGTTCTTGTTCTTTGATGGGCGATAATCGATAAGTTACTCAGCTTCTACAATAGCATCATCAAGCGTCCTTACACCTCATCTGTCAAGCTCGACTTGGACCCAATCTTTCAACCCATCCATGAACTAGAAGAGAGAATCTCTCTCTAACATGTCTTTGTACTCAAGGATAAGAGTGGTAAACTACTTGATGTAATCCCAGATATAACCAGTTGTTTTGGTTGACGAAGACGACCACGTGCTTCCTTTTCTGTGTTGCTTACGGAGAATTGCTTCCTTAACTCCCACTTGAAATCTTTCCGAGACTCGATTATGCATAAGCCCTTGGCTATGTCATTGTGCTTCCATCGCCACCATAGTTGAGCGGAGTCACAAAGGCAAATGGGTACGGTGCCTATCCAGGAGGCATTGCCTCTTACACTCTTAGCCTCAAAAGGCTCAAGGCCAAATAGGAAGTTCTCCACTTCAATAGTGTTTCATGCACCATTGAAGCTAGTCGACTTGGGAACTTAGATGTTGCATATATTGCCATTGCTCATGGAGCTCGATCTTCCACAAAGTGTGGGCTTATCCACGGCTTCCACACAAATATCCCAAAGCTCTTGTTCGATGAAAGACCATAGACTGGACATCTCCTTTGTGAATTCTCAAACGATCGATTCCATCTCCTTGCGAAAGGTTGGACTAAACTCATTTATAGTCGACTTTGCAGCTTAGCTAAACTCAGAATATTTCTAGGCCATCAAGACGGTCACTTAGTCCACGCATTGTTGTGTAAACACCATAAAGTGCCTCCTCCATTTTGGACATGGATTGTTCCAAGTCTACAAACACAAACATCGAGAGCATCAAGGTTATTCTTAGACTTACCTTTCTTGTTTGTAGGCCTAGTCTCCTCGACACCACGAATTTGCTCTTAAACCATCTTTACGTCACTTGCCATACTCCTTGCGTGCCCTTGGTGTATGCCAAACCAAGGCTCTGATATCAATTGTCATAGGCTGATTGTTCGAAGGCTAACCGGTGCGTTGCTTAGGCAACTTTTCCGCTAATTAGTTGCTAAGCAAGCCTGGAAAGGAACTTGAGACTTTGCAAGAGAGTTAAAAGACTTATAGAGTATTGGAGAGAAAGAAATAGTTGCTAGAAGAGGACTTCTTACTATTAAACTTTTAAAGTTGCTTTGTACAAATGAACCCATGAGGTATTCATAGGAGGCCACCTCCACAATGGACAGTTAGGATCAATTTAATTTAATGGTGGCTCTATGTTTTCTAAAAGCTTCCTGATTCATGCTACAAAATATCTATATCAAATATGATAAATATAATTTTAGAAATGATCTATACATCCTTTGAAGTTTCTAGATGATGGGCCTTGCAAGCAGATCAAACCAAGAACGAACTTCATGTGCTTATTTTTGAGCTTGTGACATCCTCCTCCACCTATTATCGTGACGTCTTCGACATATTCTCGGCTTTGTATCATTAGATGTATTTTTCAAATTGCCATAAAGTGCTTTCATGCTCCCAACTTATATCGTTGTCTGAGAGGTTTTTCCATTTTACTAAGTATTCCATGCAATTCTCGACTCCCTTTTTTTGAACCTTCCTATTCCTAAATATGCATTCTAATTACTTGTCAAAGGCAGTGAAGACAACGATTGGTGCTCACTTGAATTGTCCCCAGCTTGGGTCTTTCTTATCTGCATTATAGGGCCTGTGAAAGCTTACGTGAAAGATCGGGTATATCTTTAAATTTGAAGAAAGTTGCACTTGATCGAAGCTTTTACCCACACGCTTGACAATTGAAAATAAACATTCATATCTTCGGATTAGTCATTCATGAACTTTGTGTAAAAACTTGTATTATTGTTATGACAGCTTTACCAGTACCAAGACTCCTATTTGAAACTCGAAACTTCTTCTTTGTGGTCAATCCATTTCTCTATCTTTTTCGTTGTCTTGTCTAAGCATGTTCTCATGATACTAGCTTGTTCGTAACATTCTCTTGCAAGCTTGTGCGCAACAGAATTCTCAACTCCATATGATAAGGCAATAGAGTTCGACGTTATCAATTGCTGCTTGTAACAACTTCAAATGAGCTTTTCCCCATAGTCTCACTCAGTCCCTTTGATAAGGACTCACATAGTGCCTTAAGTATAGCTCAAGTAGACCATTGATCCGTTCTATTTATCCATAACTTCAAGGGTGAAAACTAGTGAAAAAGTTGAGATCGATACCCATGAGTTTGAATAACTCTAACCAAAATTGACGTGTGAATCGAGGGTCTTCATCACTCACTATATTTTGTGAAATTTTTCGTAACTTTATCACATTCTGAAGAAAGCCCGAGAGACTTCAAGTGTATAATCGATGAAAACAAGTACGAAGGTGGCATATTTGCTAAATCGATCAAATCACAACCATTATTCTTCAGTATTTGTCAAACTTTGGTAAGGCCACGATGAAGCCTATTGACACACTTTGCCATGGTCTTTCGATAATGGGCAATGGTTCTACTAATCTAGCGGGCTGCTTATGCATTACTTTATCTTATTAACATACTAGACAAATTAGTATGTATACTTCTATATCGTCTCGCATCTATGACCAATAATAAGAGTTTTGCACTAAGGCAAAAGTGTTAGCCATACCTGAATGTCCAACCCACTTGAAGTCATGACATACTTTAATGATTTCCTTTCGCATGCTCCCATACATTGGTGCATAGATCCAATGGCTACTTCCAACGACACCGTATATCTTCGCTCGATGTCCACCATACTTGGCTCGGGTTGCACTTTCTCGTCTTGACAGATATTGTTGCCCTCAGCTACTTCCAAATACAAAAAAAGCTCACACCAAAGCAAGCATGGTGGCACAACTTCTTGGCTGAATTCGACTATTGCCTCGATTATAAGCCAAGCAAGACAAATATTATGGCAGATGCTTTGGGTTGCAAAGCTAAGTTGGCGATCTTAAGCATAAGTCAGCCACAAAGCTCCCTCATCAACCAAATCACGAAAGGCATGGATCATGAAGCAATGGCCAAGAACTTACTCAAGCTAGCAATGGAAGGAAAGACAAGACGCTTTTGGCGGTGTAATGGCCTACTCATGACTACTAGGGATTAGATTTATATACCAAGGTATGGGAGGCTTACGAAAGAAAATCATCAACGAATGTCATGACTCCAAGTGGACTGAACATCTAAGTATAACTCGCACTTTAGCTTTAGTGTCGAGCTCTTATTATTGACCACAAATGCGAGACAGCATAAAAGCATACGTACGAACTTGTCTGGTGTGTCAAACTCATGGGTGCCGATCTCAACTTCGCCACTAATTTCTACCCCCAAAATGATGAGCAAACAGAGTAAATCAAGGGGCTACTTGAGCAACACTTAAGGCACTATGTGAATGCTCATCAAAGAGATTAGGTGAGGTTGCTGGACATAGCCTAATTTTTCTGCAACCTATACAAAAACAACACCACAAGTAAAAATCCATTTGAAGTTGTCACAAGACAGCAACCAATGATGCGTTATTGCCTTGACATATGGAGGTAAGGATCCTATTGCACACAAGCTTACAAGAGAATAGCATAAATAAGCTAATATCACGAGGGCATCCTTATACAAGGCAACAAAGATGATAAAGAAATGGGCTGACCATAAAAGGAGATGTCTCAAGTTCCAAATAAAATACTTGGTATTGGTAAAGCTACTCCCACAACAATACTAGCCTTTATGCAAAGTTCACAAATGACTAATCCGGAGATAAGAAAGTCTATTTTCAATTGTCAAACATGTGAGTAGAATCTCCTACCAAAGTGCAACTTCCTCCAAAGTTAAAGATACACCTAGTCTTTCACATAAGCTTTATCAAGCCTTACCATTAAGACAAAGAAGACCTAAGTTGACTACAATTCAAGCGAGTACCAACCATTATCATCACTACCTTCGACAAGAAGGTAGAATGCATACTTACGGATAGGAAGGTCCAAAGAAGGGGAGTCCCGAACTACATGAAATACTAAGTCAAATGGAAGAACTCCCGACAGTAAAGCAAGCTGAAAGCATCAAGATACTTTGTGACAATTTAGCAAACACATCCAATGATACAAGGACGAGAACGCATCTAAGACAATGTAATAATAGGTAGAGGAGGATGTCACAAGCCTAATTTTAAAGCCCAAAAAGATAAGCACATGAGGCTCGCTCTCGATCCGATCTACTTACGAAACCCACTTACAAGGCCCATCATTTAGAAACTTCAAGAGATGTATAGAACCTTTCTAGGATTATCTTTATCGTACGTAATGTAGATATTTTGTAGCAGGACGCTTGTTGAAAACAAATAACCACCGTTGGATTAAACTGATCCTAACCATCCGTTGAGGAAGTGATATCTTATTAACCCCCCATGGGTTCATTTGTGTAAAGTAAGTGCAAAAATTCAATACTAATAAGTCTTCCTCTAACAATTGGCCCTTTCTCCCCGATACTCTCCAAGCCTCTGAACTCCCTTGCAAAGTCCTAAATTTCTTCCTAAGCTTTCTTAGCAACTAATTAGCGAAAAAGTTGCCTAAGCCGCACGGGTTAGCCTTCGAACAATCGACCAGTGACGGTGTATTGATAAGCAATAATTTAAACAAAAGAGGACTAAAGGGTGCTCACTTAACTTAGAAAGTACAACTAATTACGAGGCAAAAAAATTACAAGGAATTCTAGAAGCTTTTTTTTCCCACACAATATAACATCCATTAGACCAAAAGTTTAATGCCCTAAGTAATCCATTCTTCAACTTCAAAAGAGAACCCTTTGCCCTTTGAAAAACCCCCCTATTTTCTCTTTCTTCACACCACCCAAAAGCTACCCAATTGTATTAGAGTAATTGCCCTTGTTGGCTTCCCTGAAGACATGCATCCCTGATGAAGCTCAAATTTCCTTTGCAACTGAAACAACTGGCCTCTTAGACAATCCAAAGATTGAAGAAGTGCGTTATTATAAGAATAAGAGATTTAAGCACAAAAACCTATATCTATAGGTTGTTTTGCAGTTCCAATTAATAATCATCCCCATGCTTTCCTAGTGGAACTTTCTAGGAATCAGGGAGCGAGGCATGAAAAAAGAGTGGACCGGGAAAGCATTAGTTTCAAGCAACATTTTTCCATTAAAAGTGCCCCCTCCCATTTAATCATCCAAACATAATTGCTTAAATAAATTATATCAATAGTTCAAAATATGAATTATTCATGTTTTAATGTCAGATAGAAAAAGATGCACACAATGAGCTTCAAAAACATCAGACGTGAGGGCATCATTCTTGACATCATATTAGTCTAACTCCCAAATCTAAGGGCACAGAAAATAAAAAAGGCAACATCCTCAAAATGTTTTTGATGAGAATCAATAAGTACTAGAGGATCCATTGTATATTCCAATTGGGCCAATTACAAGAGCAAAAGCCAAAAGGATGCAAGAAGCACTTAATGTGAGGGTTGCTTCCTCTTTGGTTCTTAAGAAAACTATTCTAAAGTTCTTCCTTATGGCGTTCAAAGTACATATCTATGGTTCTTGATGCAAGTAATCATTGAGTCAAGGTTTTCTTTTCATTGAATCTGAATTTTAGTTTCTAGGGCAGGTATCCAAATTGCTTGTTGGATTTTAAGGCAAGTCCTTTGGGGTTCTTATCATCTTTCCCCCCGGCAAGATGCAGTTTTTATTTGCCAACATGTCCAACATAAGGATTTTGCTCAAGCTTCCACAACAAAAGAGTCAACTCATTATCCAGATGGTGCTTAATACATTAGATTGAACACTTATCTTTAAGGACATACTTGGTGGATATCAAAAACCAGTGCACTGGACCCTTTCAAGCAGAACATTTACATCACATCAACAGTATACCATGCATATCAGGAAGTAAATGTGTAATTGGGTTCTCCTGCAACGGGCTCAGTGTCTACAACAATGACCATAGCGTTCAATTTCTATAGCCATATTCAATGGTCATGACTTACTAACCTCCTTTTATCTGCTGCATGACTTGAGAGAATAGTGAATTACTACACGGAATCACATTTGTAGTTGAAGCAATTATACACTTAATTTCTATAGTGTCTTGGATCACGAAAGTTGTCACTCCAAGGTCCCAGGAAGAGCTAAAAAGTTGGAGAGCTGATGTATAAGCAAGATTGGAGGAACTAAATTCTGCTTTCAAATAAACAAGTGCATCTAAGCACACATTTGCAGATACTAACCTACACTACATTAGCAACCACAAAAGGAAAATTGAAACATTCTTCTTGAGAACTATTTAAGGCCTAAGTCATGCTCAGTAGGGGGGGGGGGGGGGGGGGGGGGGGAGCAAAAAAAAAAGAGGAGAAAAGTTAGCTCTGAAATACTGTTCCAAATCTGGAGTACTAATTCCCATATCTGCAGCAAGTACAATAGAACATCATTTATGTGAGTTGAATCATACCCAACTGATCCAAAAAAATGGGCTGGGTTAAGGTGAAATTTTCATTTTGTGCTATTGGATCTTCGCAAAATACCAAGAAGACCAGCCATACCCAGGTGCTCACCATCCACAAAGGTAGACTTGTTGGAGATTCAGACATGAAAAAGCATTAATAAATTGCAAAGCAGACAAGAACATCTACAATAGTAAAAGCCAAAAAACTCCAGCACAACAAACTTAATGGAGATGCAGGTATGTTCACATTGGACCCTTCAAACCCAAAGCTAACTGGGTTGAGATGTGGCCCACTAAGTCAATAACAGAGTGTACGCTTGCTTGATATTCCCCTCAATCCAAAAAGAATTATTTCAAGCAGTAAAAGACAAAAGAAGAGAAAAAAGCAGTGCTATGCACAAAACAAACCACAAGCCAACTGTAATAATTTTTGCAACTGTTTTCTTGCTTAAATTACCGAAAATACAAGACAAAATGCATCATAGACATTAATCATTAAAATGCAGTATTTGCATGTCCAAGCAATTGATGAGAAAAGAAGGGGGAAAGGTCTCTCAATAATCACAATGAATCTAGAAAATCCAAGGGGATTTTACTGACATGATTCACCTTCAATGAAACAAAGATGGTTCCCCTCAGTTTTTACCCTGCATTTCAGAACTTTAAGTTTTTGTTGGGATGAATGTCTGGACACTTATTGAGCATATAAATCCCCACAAATTCATGTCCATTTAACATAAGTATTCATATTTTCAGTTCACTGGAGTTCAAAATCCAGATTAAGCACAATCTAAGTCATCAGAAACAATGTCGCACTTATCTTAGAAGGCCCACAGCATCACAGTCTACAAGCACATTTTGAGAGGGAATGAGAACAGGGGGAATTAGTACACCCAATTCCATTGAGCTAACTTAAATAACGCGTATCAAGACACCTTTTAAAATATTCTAGTTTCTCAACACAAGGAGAACTTTTTCTGTTTAAATCCTTTTCTCTATCTTTCATGATGAATTCAGATGTGACTTTCTAACATTGACTTGTTCCTCAGTTATCAGTTACCAAGTTGAAATCCTTAGTAAGCTCAAGTAAATGTCAAAAAACAGTAGCACATAGCATAACACCGACTAAGAAAAGTTACAAGATGTTTAAGTTAGCCTCAAGAGAACTCATAAATGTTGGACACTACTAGGTCAAAGCGATGGTGCAAGGGCCTGTAGGTGGACCGAAGGAAATTTGTCTTAAATATCCTTTATGCAGGCAATTGAATGGCTGGTAATGAAGAACTCAATGTTGCAGGATTGTTGGGAACCCATCTTGATTATTTGAAAAATTAATAGCTCATATGTTGGTATATGGTTATAGATCTTCATATGAGCATTAACGATTGGACAAAAAATCTGGACATATTCTGGTAACATGAATGAGTCAGATCCACCTATACTGTGTGTAATCGTCTTCTCCATATATAGCCAGTTAACAATGAATATGATGATCACCAATAGAGAAACATATAGTAAACAACACACGAAAGTATTAACTCAATTGTTTTGATGTTTGGGGCTTATAGGTCAATGGTTCAATGCAGGTATGGAGAGTGAAATCACTAAACTTTAGACTAAATTTGGTGCATGTTGTGGAAAATCCATAAAAATTTAAAGTGATAGCTCAGTCAGCTAAATTCCAGATTTTATCACCAGGTAGTCAGAATTCTAACATGAGCTCCTAAATTCTGAAACCATTTACCACATAAAGTAAAAAGTAAACTGAGTGCAGCAGGGAAACAATCTATGTTTGCATGATAAATGACTAGAAAATCTACAGTCACAGAGAAATGCACAAAAAAGGGAATATACCACCTCCCTCACCAACAGCGTTCTTCTATTTTCCTTCCTTTTTTTTTTTTTTTTTTTTGTTGGCCACAGAAAAAGAACATCTAAGTTTTCTTCAAATTGAAGTCTTACAACCCATCATTATACCTTCAGATCTAATCCTTCTAACCATGGTAACCACCCTAATCAAGACAAACCAGAACCAAATCCACCAAAAATACAGGAAGGAAGACAAAAAGCCACCAACTTATACATATCCAGTTTAATATAAAAGTTCTTAGAACACTCATTTTAAAGCCATATCCAATTCCCTCAATCAACCACTACTACTTATCACAGACACTTACTTTTAAGCTACCAAGCCAACAAGGTCAATTCAGGATACACCAAATTCATCAAACCTGAAAAGGGTGAAAACCAAATGGGTATTGCTCAATTCACTGAATTCACTCAATTACTTTACTCTTTAATGAGCTAATCTAGCTTGCACTGCCTTTTTAAGCAAACCACAACCAACTCCAGCCAACCCAGAGAGTAAATTCCATATACCATGGGTACTCTTAGATGCATTCAATCAACTATCATTACGCACCAAAACATCTTCTTGAGCTCATCAAACGCACCCAATGACAAAATCAAGCGAAGAAACCAAATCCAGGGAAATCCACGAATAAGAAACTGAAGTATCAATAAACTTACTTTTGAGCTCATCAAGCCAGCGACCGACGCTGTCGAAAGTGGTCCTGCGGCTGATATCGTAGACAATGAGGGCGCCAACAGCACCTCTGTAGTAGGCAGAAGTAACAGCACGGAAGCGTTCTTGTCCAGCAGTGTCCCAAATCTGGGCTTTCACCTCCTTGCCGTCAATTTCCATGTTCTGAGTCTGGAACTCCACGCCAATGGTAGCTTTCGAGTGAGGATTGAACTCATTACGCGCGTAGCGAGAGAGAAGGTTAGATTTTCCCACTGCAGAATCGCCAATTATCACTATCTTGAATAGGTACTCTTCGCCTCCCTCATCGTCTGACATGGTAGTCCGTTTCTTCTTCTTTGCTCTTAGTTTCTTTTAGACAAGATAGAGAGTTCGGGAGAGAAAGAAAGAGAGAAGGATGGGAGAGAGAATGTTGTCCGAATTCACAGAGAGAGAGAGAGAGAGAGAGAGATTATGGCAACGGTGTATCAAGCTGGCAGGGACACACTGCGCATGTAGTGGATTCATCATGTAGCTTTGCCTTTCTTTTGAGTAAATATCTATAATTCTTGAGCGTATCTTCTTTCCATTATTCACCCTAATAATCACACATTACAAATAGAATACCAAATTACACATTTTGACCCTTAGAAATCATCAATTAGCATTGGATGCAAAGCATTTTGATTGATTGATCATCTCATTAGTTTCCTCAATGATGATTATATAAGAGTAATGAGCAACTATAACTGCTGCCATTTAACATTTTAACCATTATTTTAGGCATTTACTTCTGCTTCTGTCTTCCTAAATTATATTGTTTAAAATAACATGTCACATGGAATCAATTAAGTTCTTAGTTGGCTCTTCTGTCCTTTTCCTCTTTCTGTTAGATTTTGTATCAATTCTGCTGGTTCATGTAAAAGAAAGAAAGACCTACTGCAAATGGTTTGCACAATGGTCAGTAAATTTTAGAACACACAAATTTAACTTGAAATACAGCAACCCTTGGAAAGATAAGAAACAGAATCATTAAAATATACATCACTTTATTAAAAAGAAGATCCAACTATATTTTAAGACCTAATGATTGAAGAACTTCGGAGCAAAATTTTTAAATTTCAAAATTGATGGATTCAAGAGAATATTTAAAATTTAAAACATCCTCCTCCATAATTGAGCATAATATGCTTTTTTATATAAATAATTTGCACTATATATAAAAGAAAACTGTTACTGGTATATGCATGCCATCATATTTTAATCTTCAAAATTTTTTTGAATGAGATAATAAATTTTGTTATTTTATATTAATTCTTAATTTTCTTTTTACAATAATAATATTATATCTTTTGAATTTTTTTGTTTTTGATAGTGACATTAATTTAACTTGATAAATAGAGGTTTAAATATATGAATAATAACATAAATTGAAAGAGAAAAAATTTCATTTTTATTTTTTTTTTACTATTCTTAATCTTCGTATTAGTTAACTTTCAATTTTCTTTTATTACCACCAATCTTTTTTATTTGTTTGTTTCAGGAAAACTTGTGAATGGGAACTGAATTCACTGACTTTTAATTTTTTCTAATATCTTTTATCATAATTACTTTTATGAGGAAAGCTTTTCAAATCCAATAATTAACATGAATAAAACACATGGGAGAGCAAATCTTCAAGCACCTAATTCACCGAGAGATCTACCAAATTCCTTCTTAATATTCAACATTATTTTAACGGTTCTTCAATGAACTTTCAACGAAGCATCAAAATGGGCATTACACAATTTTAGTTGTTCAAAAATGTGATCATGTTGTCATGTATGTGAAAAATTTGTAAGTGTTACTGATGCAACAAAATTTGGTTTAGAGGGAAAAAGAGAAAAATAAACAAACTAATGGATTAGTGAGAAAAAATATAGTTTTAATGGGAGAGCATATAATGGTGAAAGACCTTTCTCCAAAGTTTTACATTGCAAAACTCAAAGGAAAGTGAGTAGGCGGTGTTCTTGGAAGATCATTTTAGCTTAAATGAGTAAGCAATCGGGCCACGTTAGAACTAATGGAAAAAAAAAACTTACTCCCTTAATAAGTGTACTTATGTATTTATAAAGGTGAGATTGCACAATTGTCCTTTTGTGTGGTTAACGGGTGAGGTGTCCTAATACTACTGAATTGGGTAGAAATTTGTTAAATAGAGTTTTCAATATCTTTTGCTATTGTTTTAGCTAAAGGTTGAAGATAACCTTGATTGGTGCGCTAGTCCATTTTTCTAACTGGTTGGCTAAACATAACGAGCATCTTTTAATTAGGCTCAAATTGTTGTGTTAGCCTTATATAGTGAAGGTTGATTTTTAATGATTCTAGACCAAATACTTTGAGGATAGGCTTCTCCTTTGAGCCCATATAATGAAGCCTACTATATATCTAACAAAAGCCCTTTACTCTTTTATTTTAAAATTTTTAAATAAAATAGTAGATTTTTCTACTTGCTATATGTTATTTTGTCTCATATGTATACCTGTTTGCACAATTTAGGTAGGTGAAGGGTGGTATTTTTTTCAAAAACCTAATCACGTACCTGCTTTTATGTCCAGATGGATCAAGTTCGTTGAGTCTCCTTAATACCTATTTACAGGTCCATAATGACCTTTTAAATGATGGTACTTCTCCATTTCCCTTTTATGTCCTAAGGCCTTGTAGAATCTCATTAAATGTATCAACATAACTTTTTTTCCTCCCTTCATCGAGCTACTTGGGTTCCGCTTAAATACTAGTACTTTTGTCTTTGATATCCTCTTACTTTAAGCGTCAAGTTCCTTATTTTTAACCATTATTATGGGTAAATTTCATTTTTTACTCCGTTTTCATATGCCTCATTCTTCATCGGTATCAATGGCTCTTAAGATTGATTTGAAAGGTGCGAAAAAAGACAAGACCTATCGAGATTCTGGTTATAAAAAAAATGGACTCCCTTAATTCTAATTCTAATGTGCCTACTATGAGGCCTTATTCTAAGTCTACATAATCTCCTATGCATCACTCACCATCACTTCTAGAAAAAAATGAAAGAAATTTAGTCTTTTAGTAGATTCTTCGAACCTTTTTTGTTGAGCCCCACATATTCTAATGGGAAAGGTTCTTCACAAAGTAAAGCTAAATCAAGTGATTCTCGCCTTGCTGGTCATTTGAAAATTCATGCTTTTGATTCAATCTAGAAAAACATTATGACCTCGGAGGTTGCCAGTAATGTACTTTTACACTACAAAAAAAAAAAAAAATGGGCCTTAGTTTACACTTAATAGCTCATAGTTTTAAGTATAACTATGAACAAAAAAAGATTAGTTCACAATTTTATAATTATGGACAAAGATCAAGAATAACTATGAACTACGTTCATCTTTATTCATTGTTTTAGAACTGTAAATAAAAACTTCAATAACTATTTTTTTATTCATAGTTCGAAAGTTATGAATAAAAATTTTAATAAACTGTAAACTATTACTGCTTTTATTCATAGTTCAAAATCTTTGAACTATTAAAACCCCTTTTTGTTCACATTATTGTTCATAATTTCAGAATAAATACCTTTTAAAACTATGAACAAATAACTGTTTTGTCATAGTGTTGCTTAGTGATAAAGCCCATCCGAGCAGTCTTATTCTACGAAGAGTGGCTACAAAAAGGTGCTTGTTTGACCATCAAGGTGAATATCTAATAGCTTTTCTCTTTTTTCTTTCTATGAATCATTGTACTAATTTGTTGATGTTTCAAGCACTTTTTGCTATCAATGTATCTCTAGAACAAACTTTCCAGAATGCTAAGGAGCTGGTTATTGTTCGTTAAGAAAAAGCTAAGCTGTGGAAAGAACTTTTTGCACTTCATAAAGAGGTTAATAATATTAAAGATGTTTTTAACTTCGTTGAGCAAACAAAAAGTAGTTAATGAGAAAGCAAAAAAGTTACAAAATAAATTAGAAAACGTCATTTCATTATGATTTGCTTGAGAGCTTATTAGACTACTAGGTCTAAGATGAATAGTTTATAGCAACAAATTTTCGCTATGAAAGCAGATTACAATCAATTAATCATAGATAAAATGAAAAAGGTAGTCGAGTTGTATAAAAATCTAAGGACTTCATAAATGAATGCATTTCATACTCAGTTGTAGTTTATGATTAAGCTATGAATGAATTTAGGCAACAAATTGCATTAAAAGATCCAAAGCTAGACCTTTTTTTTTTTTTTTCAGATTGTGATCCCAAGTTACACAACCAGAGCTAAAGATGAAAAAATGATAAATACTTTCACTAGTGAGAATGTAGAAAAAGCTATTTTTGGGGCTGTGAAAACCATTATTAAAACATCCTTAGGTGACAGAATTGTTATGGTTGGTATGCTTTTTTTTTTTTTTTTGCTATAACTAATTTATACTTTTTTTTCAAACTAATTTTGGTTAATTATTTCTTTGTCACTTGTCATAATCAAATTTTTTTAAGGTGCAGAGTTCGAGTGTGAGAAAAGTTTTATTTTATTTATTTTTATAAAAGAGTCACCATATGTATATATATATATATATATATATATATAATTGTGTAATTGGTCACCAATCCCTTTTGAAAAACTTTAATTTTTTTTAATAAAAAATAAGCGTGAACTCTTTTTAAAAAAAAAAAATCAGACACAAATTTACTTTGTTAAATGATTCAGATCAGTTATGTATGGAAAGGATTAATGGTACCCATTTTGTACTATATAAATGATATATATATATATATATATATATATATATATATATATTGTTCGATTTGGGTTAATTAAATTTTTTCAATCATGCTTTTTCATCTTTAAAGGAATGCAATTGTATTCTTAATTTTTATACATAAATTCAATCATGCTATCTTTACGTATTTATTGCATTATATATTAATAATATTATTTTTGAAATAATTTTTAATATAATATTGCCTAAAGTATATTGTTGCTTTTATTTTTATAAGTATAAACTTGTAAGAATTTATTCTACTCAATACCATAAAAGTTTTTATTAAGACAATTTGAATCAAATCTAAAATGAATAACATACAAGAATTACAAAGGATTTTTAATGTCTTACTTTTTTCACTATTAATTTTTTCTTTATTTATTTATTTGCAAAAGAACGCAAAATTATTTTTCATCTTATTTAATTTAATTTAAACATCTTTTTTACTTTTTTATCTATTAATTTTTTATTTATTAGATCATCTTCATGTATATGACCATTTAATTTGTATCACACTACATTAATTTTTTATTTATTAGATAATCGTCAAAGTGAACTTTTCTGTTTTATTTAAAATATAAACTTATTAATCCGTTGGTTTGAGAAATTTGAAATTATATTTTTAACTTATTACAACTAGAATTGTATTATTCATGTCCATAGAAAACAACAACCTTCTTTGCGATTGAACTGATTAGCTAATGTTTTGGAGCTTAGTGAACAGTGTTTCAAGCAAAAATCTGAAAGCATTCTTGTAGCAAACTGATAGCAACAATCATGAAACCTGCAAATATTCTGTGAAAGATTTCAGCTTCAGCCCACCAACTAGTCATTTGGATTACATATGGTCGCCAGAACTCAAATAATTCAAGAATGTAACAAACTTGCAAAGACAGATCAAACTAAAGGACAAAATGTACTGCATTTTACATTCTCTCAGTACAAATGATGATCTCATCCTCTGAGGTGAGCAACAAATAAACATTTCATTTCAATATATACATTTTGTCAAGTTCTAATCCTCTACATTGAGTTATTAAGTTAGGCTTGTTCAGATGACAAAATTAGCCTTGACTGAGTCCCTTACCTTAAAAATCCTTGAATCAAACATTATTTCTTTCACGCATTTCCCATCAGGTGCTCTGCTTGCATCCACAAGTACAATTTTCAAGTTCTTTATGGAGTTTCTGCAAGAAAAGAAAAATGTCAAGCAAAAACTCGGTTCAACTTAGTAGTACATGCGCATGCCTCACTCACTTACATATACTCACATATACTACATTTCTCCAGAAAATAAAATAAAAAACAAAAATGCAAAAGCCAGACGAGTCGAGGGATTCTTCAATCTTTTAGAACAAATACCTTAACATTTATCACAAACCATATTAGAATGGATGGACGAATATGTAAAAAATGGGATTGTTTCTAGAACTTAGATACATGCGATTGCCAACGACTAGAAGAACATGGTTCAACAGCTTAAGCATCCATAAAGTAGGTAGACTGCTACTTTAGGGAAGTAAGGATGGCATACTTTAAGCTCATCTAATGATCAAGATTGTATTATAAAAGCCTATGGAGTTCTTAACTATAGTAAAACGAGCCACATGGATTATTGTGAAATTTTTTTAAGCATCATTTTATCCAAGGATGGTGGCTCTTCAATAATTATTACATACTTTTAAAACTTCTAATCCTAAGATCAAATCTAATATACAGCAATCTCAACAGCCAATCTTTTTACCCTAAATCATCCATGACCACTTGGCAACCACTGAAATAAACATAGGTTTACTTATTATTTTCTCTGCTCCTATAGCAATTAGGATAAAATGTTACAACAGGGTTAATCTGAGTTTCCTACTGGGATTAAACATGAACGAGAAACATGAAGAGTTGATTGATCCAAATATCCCACATAGGCAAAGTCATCGACTGAGTAGATTTATACTCTTAGCTGCAATAGATAGTAGACACTAGTACTTGCTAGGACTCCTGCAGGTCAGAACAGGTGGTGACAAGCTTCGTCTACAAGGATAGAGTATAGTAATTCCCAAACTATAGATCTTCCAGTATGGGCCACTCAAAAAAGCAGGAAGAGAAAGCCAGGGATATGGGTTTTCCTTACAGGAAAAAAGAAACTATAAGTTGTTTTTGTCAACATGGAGGAGCCTTACCGAACAATCCATTTCGTGTAACAAGCTTGAAGACTACAATTCTTTTTTTTTTTTTTCCTTGGTGTATTTTATATTTACTTCGTTTACATTTCATGCATCTTATTGGAATCTAAGAAAATATTTATGATTAAACGAAATATAATATTTATTGGGTGCGCAAACAAAGTCTCATATTGGTTAGACATGAAAAAGATAATCGGTTTATAAGGGATTAGATCACTATAATCAAATAGATAAACCTTTTGAAATGGAACCCGATATCCTATAAGAGAACCCAGGCCCTAATAATGGTATCAGAGGTAGCTCATGGGTTCACCACTAAGAAAAGCACTTGTAGGCATGTGCTGAGAGGGAGAGATTGTTGATCAGATGGCCCAGCAACCGGCCAGTTGATGTGGGCCAAGACATGGTGAGTAGTAGAGGTCAGATGTCAAGTTGCACTGGATGACAGAGGTCGAATTGAGTGAAGTCACTATGGGTGGCGAAGGACGGTTAGGCCAAGTCACATTTCAAACCATGGCCGCCAAGCTGAATGGCTTAAGAAAATAAGGTTGTGCCCCTCACATAAGCTACAACATTTGGCACAATGGTTAGCGCCTAACCCTAACAATAATTATTTCGACATTCTAATTTCTAGTCAACTATCATCCAAAGTTTTAACGTAAAATTCATCAAATCAATAGTGCTCGGATCTCTATCAAATCATTCTCTAATATTAACTCTAACCTAATCATGTCTAAAGCTAAAATCTTTGCTTGACATAACCTAAAAAAACTCTAGGGCTAACACAATGTTCAATTTTATGCCATTCCTGCAGCATCACATAGAAAGGATATTTTACATTCCATTTAAAATATAGAGAAGTAAGATTATGGGGGAGGTACATATAGGTTTCCCTTATTTTTAGCTAAAAAGAAAAGAAGATTCTCCATTATTAGAGGCAAATCAATTTTTCAAACAATTTAAGACTGATCAGTAGCATTTAATAGTTGCTAGATACCCATTTCTAAGGTTTTAAAGATTTTATAAATTAATCACTATTAAAATAACTCAGATTGGCTAAAACTAAAGCACATAGAATCAGTTCTATGGTACTGGATTTGAGTTGAAATTTTCATTTCCATATTTGCAGAGTCTTTTTGTTTGACAAGTCATCTTATTTTGTTATAACAACTCCAAGTAAAAATAGCAATCAATAATTAGGTTTTATGAATGATTAGGATGAGATGCATGCAATCGAGATCTCATTAAGTAAGATAAACTACAGTAGCTTGTGCTGCATGAATACATTATTCAACATGATTTGAACTTCTTAGATATTTTACACAATAAGAAAGAAATTATATTTTCATTTGAATTAATGGTCAACTAAATCGATGTTGACATGTTTGATAGATTTTTTGTGTAAGAAATGATATTGTGAAAATGCATACATCATTCTCTTTTCCTTTTTTTGTCTTTTTCCTCTAAATGGCATGTTTACGCACCTGCACTTGATTTTGAAGGCCTTTGATGTGCTGCACTGCCAAGTCAAGCATATCTGCATAGCTTGTTTGCTATGAAAATTACAGAAAAGAAGTTACTACAAATTATTATAACAATTGTTTTCACCATAATACATATTGCATCATTTCACTGTATCCTGCACAAATCCCCGGCATGAATGTAAAGAACATCTCCTAACTTATTTATAGATTCTTTAGTAACGTTAGATATTACAAAAGAAATGCAAAGCAGTCATTTCCTAGGAACAAGGAGTATCATGTTTTTACCTTATCCATGTTTGGAACAAGTTCTTGTAGCTTCTTCAGTTTCCCACTTATTCTGGTCCTTCTCTCCTGTATGTATGCACATAAAGAAGAAATTGAAGTCAGCATAATGGAAAATAATAGTTTTCTTCTTTCCTCCTTCTTTGATCACGATGAGTGACAAATTTGAGGTGCCTAGTAATTAAGGATACTTTTAAACTGGCCCCATATCTATCTTCCTAAATAAAAAAATTATAAGTATGCAACACCTTTCTAAAAGACAATAATAAATGAGTGGAATATAGTGTATTTACCTATAGTCCATAACTCTCACTTAAAAAACCAAATAAAGGGATATCTCTTGTATTATTAGAGTGAAAATACTATTGAAATTTAAAAATTAATAAGTATACATGGAGGAACTTTATTGTGCCCGACATTGTAAACTACAAAGAAGAAGCAACATAATTAATAAAAAACAGAAAACTTACATAAGAAAGAAAACTGAGCAACAAATGAGAAATTTTAGTATCATCAAAGAAAATGACAGTAATATATAGTCCTTCTATAAAATAGTGGCAAGACAATTAACCTACTGTAACAAATAATTATCGTCAATTGTACTAGTATACATCCCTATAAATAATGTAACAGTTTTATTTATTAGAGCAAGATGGTTGCCTCTGAGCTGATAAAACTCAAGCTTTAGAAAGTTCGCTGGTGAACCTCATGGTAAATAATGACAAGAAACAATAAGTTTGATGAGAGCGAACAGGTATGCTGAAAGGAAAAGGGGAAAAAATGCCATATTGTTATGCCACATATTTTAATGCTGTATGCCATCTAATATTATCTAGACTTGTCAAGTTGCTAAACAGGACAATGAAATCCGAGGTTAAATATAAAAGACCTAATACAGAAAATGCCACCTTTATGTGTAGATGTCAATTAGAGAGGCCAGGAAAAATCCAGGTCAAACGTTGGAAAGCAAAAACCCTCCGTTTCAAAATCATATGTTAAAAACTTTTCTACATGCTGAAACACACTAAAATTGCAGTTTAAATGCCTGTTATTGCGGTAACTTCAGGTCATATTCAAAGGATCACATGATAATCCAAGATGGCACATGAGATTCATGAAATTCATTACTTAAAGAGCCCACTATGAAGAATTTTAGGAACTGGTGAGTATAGGCAACTTCAATTTGTTGAAGAATTGTGACTATGGCCAACAAGCATAGTTATAACTCATGCAATAATGCAGTCACATAGGAAATGGAGCCAAACAACACTAAGCCTCTTTCCCACCTACATGGGGTTGGCTATATGGATCTTCTTTACAGCATTCTGCTTTATTTAAAAAACCATTTCCTCTTGGAGATCACACCAGATATGAAAAATCAACCGAAATGGAGCAATTAAATCTCTATGCGATTTTAGAAAAAAAAAATTAAGTTGAATAACAAACCCTTTCAGCAATGCTGCGGGGATGAGTGGCACAGCCGCGCTTGGCACGGATCTTGCATGGGACAGAATCCTCAGGGATGTGTAGTAACTTCTCCACTGTAGCCATCTCAAGAGATGTATGTGGTGGGCTCAACTGAAGAAAACAAGAAATCAGAAACGTTGACCTGGAAAAATGAATTATTCATGAATCAAATACAAAAGAATATGGTTATTATCAACATAAGCAAACCACTTAATTTCATAAGAAACTAATACGTATAATGTTATTAGTTGCAAACCCGTGCTCCTAGCCACAGATTTAAAAGTTATTATGGGTCATAAATTTATCTTCAAAGGTAAATTTCAAGCCCACCATTGTTTAATTGGCAGGAAGCTTTGGAAACCGACGTAAGCATCTTCCCTCTATATACTCTGTATTTAATGCTGAAGATGTGATTGCTTATGAATGTTTTGCATTCAAGATTGGGATGTTTGGGTGAATGTGGGAACAAATTTATGACGTTTTATTAAAACCGATATTAAAGAGCTTCACATGTAACTTACACCATACATGCATGCCCAAGTATATTTGTAAAGCTAAGGCGTAAATATGAAGCCAAGGTCTCTTCATCTAGTTGGCTACATCAAAATATTATCTTATATGAGCTGACAGTGACGTAACTTTTGGGTTATCATAAAAACAAAGACGATTAACTAGAGCATGATCATGATTCATAAAAGATGATGGCCATGTTGCATCATGAATATATGAGTGTAATAGGAAAATGGCACAGCTCCTTTTACATTTTGAGCCCTTAGATGGGATAGCCTTCAGAAACATTTTCAGTGAAGTACTAATCTATATAATCCAAAGCTTACATAGAGGGTAGTTTTGCAGATAAACTGCAAAGCTGAGAGGGAGTAAAGGCCTTACGTGTGATGTTATGCTTAGAGTGGTTGCTACTTGAAATCTTCCAAATGTGTATTGTGTATTGAGTTCCATGCGCCCGTAGCAGCTTTATTGGTGCCTATCACTATATTTAGCCTTGATGCCATTTGATAGTTGAAATTATTAGATTACCAAGTGTACTAACTCCTAGAACTGTCCTTTAGAACCTAACAAGTAATAGGCAACATTTCAACCATGCGAAGTTTTAGTACCTGAGTTTCCAAGGTATTGAGACAATTGAAGATATCTCCATCAATATTCTTAGCTCGTTTGCTGGGTTGAGTGGAAAATGCAATGGAATTGGTATCATCCCAGGAATCTATGGCAAAGCCAGCAGTAGAATAAGAATGTGTTGTATTATGACGCCTATTGTTTGGAGCAAGACCATCAATAACACTCTCATTTACTTCAGAGATCTGAGAGAGGGAATCTTGTCTAGTGAAGCTCAACTGAGACTTCAATCTTGATGCTCCACAACCACCATTAGAGCATCCTCGGGAACTATAGGTTTCAGTCCCGCTTGTAACAGAAAATCCTGCTCATTGCGTTGTCCACAAGAAAAGGGAAAAAAAAAATCAATCTAACATTAAGAAAAATCATAACCAAAAGAAACAAAAAAAAGATAATAAAATGATGAGAATTTTAAGTTTAAAGCCCACCTAGCAAGTGTACAGATAGAAAGTAGATTGCATAGAAACTTAATTTAGAAAGTGTTGGTTTAGAGTCTGTACATGCTTATTTGCTCTGTCATCATATATGTTATTTTTGAATCGATTGATGATATATAAATAGAAAGATTTACAAATTTAATGTTCCATCATGAGAAAAGCCTACATTTGCTGATGGCATAACCTTATAATCAAGTTATTTACTTCAGATTTATATCATTATTAATTCATAGGTATAGCTCTGGAAGAGAAACTGAGACAAAAAATAACATTTAACATATTAAAATCTTTTCTAACATAATAAGTTTTGTACATCCTCTGCTTTCCTTTTTATTTCAATTTGTTTTTGTTGGCGACCCATATAAAGCATGCACTGAAAATAGAAATCTGATAAATGTCAATTTATGCCACATGAAGGCCCCAGTGAACTGACAGAAGAAAAGATCACGAGTCAGGATTCCAAAATATATGTTTCTAAAATCACCCAAAACATGCATTAATAATATACAGTATACGTCAAAGTAGTTCTCTATTTGATTGACAATCTAGGTAATAAACATTTACCATAATGTAATTCTTACAGCTGATGTATTGCTGCTTCTAACATTTATATGAGCTCCACAAAAAGCATTTCACATAAATGTGAGAGGAAAAGGTAATGCAGTAGATGTACTGAATAATTTCCTGTGATGTTAAATTTCCCTCCATAGACAGTATATTCATGAAGTCTTTAATTATTCAGCGGAAGTAAAGTAGTGACTAGAGTTCCCTTCTGGCATTCATCCTGCATTTTATAAGCCTTCTTTTGGTTTCTTATTCTATTTAGGGAAGAGCACACTGCATCATTTTTTAACATCACCCAACTTCTCAAACCTGCAAGTGTTGGTTCAAGCAACCTTCTGAAGAACTAAGTACTGCACATTGCATTCAATTTATGTCGAGCAAAAATGAAAAAGAAAAAGAGACAAATAAAGAAAGAAACCACTCTCAATTCCATTGACAATTTTGCGTTCAACAAAATAACACTGCCAGATGCTGTATTCTCTTTTTCTTTCTTTTTTTTTTTTTTTCATGTAGTTAGACAAGGTTTGCTTTTGCCATCCTTAAAATTTTCTTTTATTTAAAAAGAAAACAAAAACAGAAAAAAGAAATAATAGAGAGACCCGATAGGGTTATAATGACTGAACATGAGTCACATGAGATACTGTTGCAAAGTCTCACAAGATAACAAAACCACTGGTGTCTTTCCGGGCAATCTATTACTAAGACCCTCCATATGTCAGCTTGTGGAAAGTATTCACCATTCTGTGGTATCTAAGTATTTTAATATGATGTGGTTTAATTTTATCAATAATTATCATAAGGTAAATAATATCAATGACATTACAGAACAAAACAATTTATATATAAATAACAAATTAATGACGTTAATTCTATTATCTCAAACAATTTAAATGACTCCCTAAATTTTATTTTCTGAAAAAGGAATAATTTCTATTTCTACTGAGACAACAAAAAAAGATAAAATAGGAATTATAGTATAATGCATGGTTTTAAAAACGTACCACATGATGTTAACCTGGGCCATTGGGGGTTTAAAACCACCAAGAAAAAAAAAGGAACTAAAAGCTGAACCAACCCTGACAGAAGTTTTGATGTGTCATCCACGGCAGTGTCAGCTTCCACAAACAAACCCACTTGCTCCCACATCTACAATTTCTAAATTTTAATATTTAAACAATTCTAACATTAAGCACTGCATTATTAATAATTTATATTTATCACTTGGTATATGTCTATTTCATGATAACTTAACCAGTACTAATCAAATTTTAAATAACACAAGACATCCATTCCACCCAGAGCTAACACTCACAGTGAATTCAACAACATAAGAAGACACCAAGCCAACAAACATGCGCATGAGGGTAGTTACGTCATTTCGGGTAAATCAAAATGTAACATTTCTGTCCATTCACATGCGAGTCAACGCCTGCCAGGAAGACTGAGAAGGCCAGCCAATCAAATGAAACCTCCCTTTCTACGAGCAAAAGAGGGAAAAGATAAAAAAAAAAAAAAAAAAGGAGTTTAGGTCCACTGCACAGTCTTAAGCCCCCTCAAACTCAAGCAGTGCCTCGAGTACAACATACAATATACTAGATAATGTTCACAGAACCGATAAGGGCAATACCGTCATAATACCAACAAAGAGTCCATTGCACCCGAAAAGGAGCGAGTCGCGTCCAAACAAAGAAGATATTTAAAAATACAAAATATGAAGAAAAAAATATATAGAAAAAAAACATACCGTTTTCAGCTGAAAGATGGCTAAAGAAACCAGCAGGAGAACTTTTTTGCCTGACCAAAGAGGAGGATCCACCACCACTACTGCTTTGCGGAATTTCATTGAAGCCGAAGGATCTATGCAAGACGCCTTTAGAGGGCTCTTTTGGACCAGTGGATGAGCTCACTTTGCACGTTGACTCTGACGCCAGCGAGGAAGAGTCGCCGGAGAAGTAATGGCCCACAAAGCTTGGCGGGGGGGTTGATCCAATGGTTGGGAATTCATAGTCAGCTCCAATCACAGAATCCACGGCAGAGTTTAGCAGGGAGCCTGGGGCTGAGCCGTACCGGATTAGACCGCTTGCAAATGTTGATTTCTGCGATGATGAAGAGGACGACGAGGGGTACATGATTATTCCTTTTCCCTTTTTATTTTCTTTCTAGGGACAAAGCAAATCAAGAAAAGAGTGCTGATGCGAATGTTAGAGAGACAGAGAGAGAGAGAGAGAGAGAGAGAGAGAGAGAGAGAAAGAGAAAGGGAGGAGGGAAGAGAGAGAGAGAGAGAGGCTGAAAAGTACAAATGAAAGTTCGTCCAGGAAGGATGCTTCTTGGGGGAAGTCTTATGGGATATGGTTCTGTTACCGGTAGGTGATAATTGCGCGTGACGTCTATTTTTTTTTTCTTTTTGTTTTCTGGAAATTAAAAGATTTTTTAAATAAGAAGATAGAAAAAGGAAGATTCGGCCTTTGCTCGTTTTTGTATAATGATGCGACAACCTTTGACCGCCAACTGTTCAGCTGCTTGCCACATGTAGAGGACTTCGACGTTCTCTTTGTAATACATATGGGTTCTTAGCTTTGGACATAGAATTATGTTCATTAATTTTAATTTTAAAAAGTAAATTAATTAAGATTGGATTAATTGATCTGGTTCTAAATTTATTTTTGACTTTTAAATTATAAGGTAAATAAAAAACAAGGTAAATATTATTTAAAATTTTAAAAAATATTTTTTTATTTAATTTTTATCATGAACTTTAAAACATTTCAAACATATCTTAATTAATGAAAAATAATTAAATTAAATTTTATCAAAAAATTTAAAAATATCATATTAAAATTAAAGATTTTGTATTATAAATTTTGATTTAAAAATTATTAAAAATTAATGAATCAACTTGAAATGAAGTTTAAAATTTATGCAAATTACTTTTTAGATATTTCAATATCAAAAATATACTTATTTTTTTATATCAGTTGAGTAAGGTTTAATTTGATTATTTTTCATCAACCAATGTTTACTTTGAAAATGTTTTAAAATTTAGAATAAAAATTGGAAAAAAGATTTTTTTTTGTATTGTAAATGATATTTACTCGAGAAAAAAATACAATAAATTTGCTTTTTTATTTAAATTTTATTGTATGAGTAGACCTAATTTTACTTTCTCCCTTTTCATTTGAATCAACATAAATTTTTTAAAATTTTTTAATTTTGTTAAAAATAATCTAGTAATAATAAGAAAAATGAGAAAAAGAGAAAGAGACAAAAAGAGAGATTCAAAAAGAAAAAAAATAATTGTTAAAATTTTTTTAAATCAATTTTCTTCCACAAACCATAGTTTTTTGTTATTCAAAAAATATTTTCAATTTTTAGAAACATTGTTCAATTTGATCAAAATTAAAAATTTGAATATAAATTAAATTAATTGATAAAATATTATTCAAATTATCAAGCAAACTTATTATAATTCTTTTTTTATATATTACCCTTTATTAATACCGCAAATGGCCAAAGAAGAAATGTGCAAATTAAAGAGATACCAACAAGGCAATGGCTCCTTTGAGAAGAAGTAGGGGTTACAGTGACAAGATGTTGAGCTTGTATGAAAAGACAATTTCTGCACAAAGAGAACTCAGAGGAAGCAAAAGGTGTCCCTGAGGGATCACTCTGATGCTTTTGTGAGAATGAAACCTGACAGTAAAACGTTGTAAATGGAAAATGAGACCTTAAGTTCTACATTACCTACGCCGGTATTTATAGGGAAAGATAATAAAGTTTGCTAATAACTCTGAGATTCTCAACGTAAACAGTGGGTAAGACGTCTACCTGTGTAGATGACATATGTAGAAATATGTTATTCTGATATTCCAGTAGCTTGTGCTACTACACTCACTGAAAGATGAAAGGAACCTTTCATGGGCAAGTCAGTTTGCGAGAACGTTCAATTAAGTATCTGTTAAGGGCTATATGGGCCAACTAATCCCTTTGGAGCCATCACCACTGATTTATTTTCATTTACTGCTTTGTAGTTGGTCACATGGGTACGAGCTATGTCAGCATTTAATTATATGAGCCAAACATGCAAGGTTAGAATGTGACATCCAAAGGCTTTTATACCAATTATAAGTAATTCTTTTCAGTTGTAATTTGAAATATTTTCTTTGACATTACAGAATGCGGATAATTATAACTTGGAATGGTGAGTGGTCTGAGTCCAGTGGTAGTTTTGAGTATGTTGACAGAGATATCAAAACTAAAAGGTATATTGTTCGGAGGGGTTTGACATATGTGCAGTTACTGGATTTGGTTAAATCTTGTGTGGAGGCTGATTTCTCTATGACTGATGTTGTACTGCATACCATAGTAAGATCTGAAAAAAAAATACTATCAAAATTGAGTTAGTGAATGCTGACGATGTTGAGCTTATGTTGTACTATGACAGCATAGTTTCTCGTGTAATTATTGATCTAGTGGAGAGAAATTTTGTTGAGAATAGACAAAGTTTATGTAAAGGTGAAATTTCAAGACGAGTCAATCCTATTAACATAAGTTGTTTTGGGAGTAATCCAACTATTGAATTAGATGTTTATGGCATCGAACCATTCATCCATAGTGAGACTCCCATTGACACTCAGCATACTAATGAGATCCATACCGATGAGATCAACTTGGATAAGCAGATGGACTATGATATTAGGTGTAAATACCCAATCATGAAAACTCATCCTACTCAACCCACTAGTGAAGATCAATGTGAACCCATTCCAGAAGCAAAACTCGACAATGAAGAATTGAATGAGAACCTACGTCCTGTCCCACCTTATGTCCTAGTTACATGCCCAGAAGTACATAATAATTCAAGTGATGGTGTTGTCAGAGGGTATGGTGTGTTGGGTGCTGAATTACATGGTCTTGTGTCAACTTCTACTATGAAATCAGTGACTCTAATTGACACCCTTGCTAGAGGTCAGTTTTTTCCAAACAAAAAAGAGCTGAAGCGATATTTGGGTATGCATGCTTTAACTGAGAACTTTGAATTTAGAGTCACTAGGTTTAACAAATCATTATTTGAGATTGCTTGTAGAGAAAAAAATTGTGCATAAAAGATTCGTGTTGTGAGAGTTGCACAAGGGCAATTCTTTCAAATTAGAACATGTGATTTGACACACACTTGCACAGTTGAAGAGTTGCATCGACGGCATCGACAAGCAAGTTCTACCATTATTGGAGAAATTATGGCTCAAAGGTTGTCTACTAATGCTAGAATTATTAAGCCGAAAGATATCATGGGTGATATGAAAGAACTCTATGGCATACAAATTTTATGCAGTAAAGCTTGGAAGGCTAAAGAGTATGCATGGTCTCTCTTTCATATGGTAACCCAATTGAGTCATATCAACAATTACCGTCATACTACCACATGTTGCAAACAATTAATCTAGGAACTAAGGCTCACATATGCATTGAAGATGAAACTAATTAATTTAAATATTTATTTGTGGCTCTTGGATAATCGTTGAGGGGGTTTCATTTAGTAATTAGACCAGTCATTGCTATTGATGCCACTCACTTAAAATGGAGGTTTCACGGTGTAATATTTATAGCTGTGTGTAAAGATGGGAATGAACAGATATATCCACTAGCATTCGGTTATAGTGACTCCGAGAACTATGATGCATGGGAGTGGTTCTTGCGGCAGCTGAAAGAAGCTACAGGTTCGTTTGAGGACTTGGTTATTATATCAGATTGTCATATCAGCAGTGCAAATGCCATTGTAAAGGTCTTCCCTAATTTTTGTCATAGTTTATGTTTGTGGCATATTGCCCAAAATATAAAGAATAAATTCAAGAGGGAAGATATATCTAAGATATTTTATAATGCAGCAAAGGCATATCGAGAATCAGAATTTAATAAATTGATGACTGAGTTGCAAGCTAATCACCCTAAAGCATTCGAATATATCATGAAGAAAGATCTGAGAAAATGGTCACGTGTGTATTGCCTCCGGAGACGATATCAACTCATGACCACTAACATAGCTGAGAGGTTGAATTCATGTCTGCGATTTGCTCAAGAGTTACCCGTGACAACTCTATTGGAATTCATTCGAGACATGATGCAACGTTGGTTCTATAATCGACTTGAGAAAGCTAAGGTTTGGAAGTCACAACTAACAGAATGGGCTCACTCATTGATGACTGAGAGACAATAAGTTTCATTACAAATGACAGTTTTCAATGTTGATTGAAATGTATTTTTAGTTAGACATAAAAGTAAGGAGGCAATTGTGAATCTTATTGAACATACTTGCACTTGTAGAGAGATTCAGGCTGATCTTTTGTCATGTGCACATGCACTAACAGCTTCCAGGTGACATTGATGGTTCTACTGGTAATATTTTTTAATTATTCATTGTCATTGCTTGTATTAACTTCACAAATTGGTTATTTTTTTTACAGGGAACGCAATATTGACTTCATAACTCTTTGATCTAACTACTATAAATAGGATCAACTAATAGCAGCATACTCTGAGCCAGTATATCTAATTGGTGATAAGTTTGATTGGGATGTACCTAAGGACGCTAGAAGAGTTGTGGTATTACCACCAAATAATGGTAAGTCAGTAGGACGTCCTAAAAAATAGAGAATACCCTTTGGTGGGAAGAGGATGGTCCAAAAAAAGTGCTCTAGATGCATGCAATATGGACACAATCGATTGATGTGCTCGAATCCATAATATTGTGATGGAGTGAGTCATCCTCGATTGTCTAAGGTGCCTGATCAGTTGCATCGTAAATGTCATAATTATGGTGGAGTTGGGCATAATTCACAAACTTGTCAAATACCTCTCAATTCAACTTCACTAGATGATGACACAATTGACTTATCATAATCCTAATGTTTTGATTATATTATTATTATTTGTAAACTTATTTTTCATTACTAATTGGTATCCTATTTTGAGATTTTTAAGTTTTTATATGGTATCGATTATTTTGTATAGGTCAATTCATGTAATGGTGGCAATATTGGCAATGCAATTGATGGACAATGATTTCGCACCTTCAATTTTCAACTTCATTACTAAATCATACCTACTGACTATGACTTCATACCTTCAATTTGCACCATTATTAGTAAAATCATACATTGTATTCGTATCTTAAATAATAAATCATACCTTCAATTTGCAAGATCATTTTCGCACGCACCTTTAGTAAAATCATATCTTATATTCGTATCTTAAATAATAAATCATATCTTTAATTCATACCATTATTTTCACAAATGCAACACTAAAAATTGTACATTAAATATTGAATCGCACAATCATTTCGCACCTTTATTCGTAAAATCGTACCTTAAATATTACATCGCACTATTAATTCGTACCTTTATTAGCAAAATCGTACCTTTAATGGTAAATAAATCGTACCTTTATTAGTAAAATCGTATCTTCAATGTTAAATAAATCACGCCTTCAATAGTCTTCAATGAACACTCACAATATATTATTGGTAGATGAGGGAAGAAGCAAGATGATTACACAATGTACTAAAAATAATTCCTTCCTTGACAAAAAAAAAATACTATACACAATTTTTGGATGTATATACAAATGAATACAATGCAATGTAGAAAGAATAAAACAAATTAACCCTTATCATCTACAATTGAGTTAGCGAATACATGTATGGTCATATGCTTCCGTATCTTTGGCATGTCTTTGTCATTGTATTTAAGTGCTTTCCCAGCTAGTAAATGCTCTATTATGTACAGCATGTGAGGCCCGCAATTGCCACTGAAAAAAAATAAAAACACAGTTAAAAGAAATTGACATTAAACAGACAACTTTTAAATAAGGACAATAATTAGCAAAAAAGACTCTTACCTTTTTTTCTGCTGAGGAACTTGTTCTTTGGCTCTAGTGTGCATAAGAGTGGAATATTCGGCTTATTAACATCTGATTTCCGCATGAAATATCCCCCGCTAGCTATGTAACTAGGTAGCATATATCTAAGGGGGTTTTGTTGCCGAATACGTACCTCAGTAGGGATCTCTTGTCGGAAAGAGTCAAAAATTCATAAAGAAAATGTCTGCAAATCTATAACCACTAGCAGCCAATGAGATCCCCCAACGTGGCATGAAACCATCAACTACATTGAAAAATATTGTTTAAATGTCAGTTATAAGTTCTCATAATATTGCAAGAAAATAGTTAAAACCAATGAAGATATATATACCTTATTCACAGTGTGTCAAGCTGGACAATCATGACAAAATTTACCTCTCACATGATCCAAGAAGTCTGGTTCCCACTTATGTGCTTCAAAATTGAAGTGTGGAGGAGGACAATCAGCATTTGGATCCGCTTGATATTCATTTTAAATGTAAAAAATTGCTATCTACAAATTTGAGCAAAACAAAGTCAATAAACAAATTGAATATAAAGCATCTAAATAATTAAAGTTCAAAAAACTTACATAGAGTCAAGGATCGCAGATGTAAACATCTTATGCATATTGTTGAGGAAACTCCCCCCGCCTTCTTCAAAAGAGACTCAAATATGCTTCCATATGCTGGTTGACATAACAAAAATAATAATATAATATTAAATCAGTATACGAAGTAAAGGCATGAATGCTAATTCTAGTATGGTAAGAATATAAAGAACAGTAGTTTGTAAAATGACTAACTTACAGAGTCATCGACCCATTCATCATTGTCTTTGAAGGCTTTAAACCATTTTATACTAATCGAATGACCGATACCTATATTGCGGCTAAAAAAAATGAAAATAAAGTGTGAAAAAAAGTAAAAAAAAATGAAAATTCAATCTAACTAATGAAACATAAAATATAATTATAAATGACTTACTATGATTGGCCACTCATGAACTTATTGAATGTAGTGATGATCTTGTCTGTGAATTTGGCCTTTGTACTCACCATGTGAGAATACTTGGCTTTCTTTTCCCCAGTGTTAAGGTTGACATATGGGTTGCACAGTTGTCTTGACCTTTTACGAGTCCTAACAACTGGCAGCATACTGTTAGTTGCCTCAACTAGGGTAATAGCCAAGCCTCCCACTTCTTCATTATGTGGACCTACTGCAGGGGCTCTTCCTCATCCATTGGCCCTGCAGTGGCCACTTCCTCTGCAATTGGCCCTGTAATGGCTTCTTTTTCATGGAAATACACTGCAGGAGCCAAGATTTTCTCTACGGAGTCTGCAGAGTCCCTAGCTTCCTCAATGATGTTATGATATGATGCGAAGCCTGCATTGACACCCTGAAAAAAAAAAGAAAACAATTAAAGATTTTATCTTCACGTCATAAGTTGTATAATATTAAAGACCAAAAACTAAAGTAATTGTTACACACGACATTACTTACATCATTAGGAGCTGGTTCTGACATAGGGCGGGGAGGGTCTCGGCCACCAAATTCATATCCTTGTAGGGAGAGCTGGATAGATTTTAAGATAGCCATTTACTCCTCATGGCGTCTTTCGTTTTGTGATTCCATTTGGTTTACCTTCGCCTCAAGGAGATTTAATTTCGCCTCCATAGCAGTGAGGCGACGACACACTTCTAAATCCTCTGCAGTTCTTTCTGCGCCAAGTGCTTGACCCTCAATGTTATACTCCCGCACCTCAGGTGCCATCCTCTGTGGCCTCGACTCTCTTCTGCCACTGACGACTTCATCAAATTCATAATCCCTTAGTCGCTCGATAGGAAGAAAGCCAACTCGTCACTGCATGTAATATAAGTTGTTAATTATAAAATACAACAACAAAACTCATATCTATTATGAAGAATACATACCTTGTATTGCTTTGTCAAAGAAGAAGACAATTTCGTGGCTTGAGCATGTGGCTGCAACAGCATGACTGAGTCTTCAACTCCAACATAGTAAGGGGCATGGTGCTCAGTAATTGTTGGCTCCAACTTTAGCTTAGCCCCCATCTGAAAATACGAAATAAAGCTTCTAAATTGAAAAATGAAGGTACAAAATTAAAAAATAAAGACACAAAATTAAAAATGTAGGTACAAAATTAAAAAATCAAGACACAAAATTGAGAATGTAGGTACAAATTTAAAAAATGAAAACACGAAATTGAGAATATAGGCATGAAATTAAAAATTGAAGACACAAAATTAAGAATGTATGTAGGTATGAAATTGAGAATTAAGGTACGAAATTGAAAGAAGAAGACACGAAATTGAGAATAAAGGTACGAAATTAAAAAATGTAGACAAAAAATTGAGAATATAGGTACGAAATTGAAAAATGAAAACGTGAAATTGAGAATATATATACAAAATTGAAATGTACTACATGAAATTGAGAATATAGGTACAAAATTGGAAAGGTAAGTACGAAATAAAAATGAAGATACGATATTACTTATAGTGTTAGTGAAAATCTTCTTGCAACCTGCGACATATGGCTTCCGATGGAACCTCCATTGGTAAATTCGAGGTAATGGCAGGTTCGAGCTTGTCAACCTACTGCCGTGCATGTTAGTAGCAGGAATCACTTCGAAGGAAAAAATTTATGGAAAAAGAAAAGAAAATCAAGTTAGGCTTCATGAAGATAAAACATGAATTAAATTAAATAAATAAATAAATAATAAAAAGTATGATCCTTACTTGCAGTGCCTATATGAAGCTATAGGCATTATAGTTCACCCTTTTAACATCCATGGCTTGATTCGCAACAGCTTCTTGAAATGCTGCAAGGAGTTGCAGTACACCCATGTGCCCCATGTAAAGCAGTTGAAGGCTTCAATATTATCTACTAAATGGAACTGCCATGTGGGTACACACTGGCGCTCGTTATGGCCTTTGATGAAGTCATTTAGCAAATACAGTAAGCCCAATTTCAGCGTGTCATCTTCATCTTCAAACTCTCCTTCGAGCAGCCTTGTCTTGATGCCATTACCGCTGACGTTACCCCTCCCCCTCCCCCCCCCCCCCCCCCCCCCCCCCCCCCCCCCCCCCCCCCCCGAAGTATTTAGCGAGAATACCAGATGGATTTTTTACAATTTTGTCTGTGTCCGGTAGCTCGCCAAACTTCAAGCCAATGATTAGGCAAAATTCGACTTTGCTAAAACAAACTTCATTCTGCCCAAGTCTAAACCACATTTCATCCTCACGGTTTTGTTGAATCTCTCGAAGCAGAAGATTATGGACAATAATCTCAGAGAAGTTAAAATCTTTGTGCAAATATAGAAAATGCCCTAAGCAGGTCCCTTCAAACTTCTCCTTCTGAGAGTCATCCAAAATTTCCTTCAGGGTAGGGATGACATCATTGTTGCAGTGTTTTAGTATCTTTCCAATCTTGCAGGACTCTTTGGGGATCATATATGGCTTTTGAGAAGTAGAGCTGGTTGCCATCTACAGTTGGGCGAAAAAAATGTCAAAATTAGAGTAAACAATAATAAGGTACGATTTAAAAAACTTGATACGATAAATTGGTATGATTTCAAAAATTAGGTACGATTTACAAAAACTAGGTACGATTTACCAAAATTAGGTACGATTTATCAAAAATTAGGTACGATTTATGAAACTAGGTATGATTAATTGGTGTGATTCCTAAAACTATGAATGATTTGCCCTAACATGGTACGAATTTGACAAACCGATGCAAAAATACACTGCGATTTATCACCCAAACATCGCAGATTGGAAAACTAATACCAAAGCCCAAAAATATTAAACAAAACATGTATTTAAGCTATTATACCCATAAACCAAACTCAAAAATATTTAAAAAATAACGAATGAAAAACAAAGGGAGGATTTCTTCAGTCGATATTCAACAGAAAGGAATGAAGAATTTGAGTTGAATATATTGTATAAAAACATACTACTATTGATTTTTTTGTCACTCAGTAGCTTGTGGATATTTTTCAAAGGTCGGTTTACAACGAAAGCGAAGAAATGAATAAACACCGAATGTAGAGGGACGAAACTAAGTGATGAAGTTTAGCACCAGAGTAATAAGAGAGGAAAAAAGAGACGTTTGATATGTTTGACTTCTCAAATTCTATATTTGGACAAATAAGTAATTGCACATGTTCACAAAGGATAATTTTGTCTTAAATGTCTAAAATGTGCTAAAAATAAATACATTACTAATTTTGGTTATTTACACAAATATCTTTATACGGACGGCTACAAAGACAAATACCCCTTTATAATTTGTCAGTATCTTTAACAAGTAGGATGTGTTGGCAGCAAACATTTCAATTTGTAATCATCTCCTCTAATGGGCCTTGAAAAGAGAAGTTGGCAGTAAAATTGATCATAAGGTAAATTTTGCCTAGTTTTTCTTTATTTTCAGTTCTAAGGATAGCTATTGTAATTATTGAGATGGCTTGGTTTGAGCTTATATTAATATGGATAAATGTGATATAAGCCTATAAGATTATTGTTTGTGATTTAAACCAACTGTCATGTTTTACTCTATTAGTAATATTAATTAATCTCACATTTTTTTGACAAAGTGAAAGGTAAAAATAAAATAAAAAGATATATATTATTTTTATTTTCATTTCTAATTCTATTATTTCAATTGTTTTAATTTTTATTTAAACTCTAATTTGATTTCAATTCAATTGGATCTTATTTTTATTTTTTTAATGAATGTCAATTAAATTGAAAATTTTGAATAATAATTTAAAAATAATTTTTTAAATATGCAAGTTTCTTTAGAAAAGAAAAATTAAAATTTTCTTTCTCTCTCTCTCTTTGTTATCTTTTTCTTTTCTTTCTCTTATTCTCCTTTGATTTTCTTAAAAGTTTTTTTTGTTTCTCTTTCTTCTCATTTTTCTCTCTTCCCGTCCCTATTCTCTTTACCTCTTTCTTTTTTCATTTTTTCATTTTTTTATTTTTCTCTTAATTTCATTTTTTTAAGCATATCAATTATTCTATTTTGCACATAAATTCTTTTCAAATTAAATTCTACCTTTAATAACCATGAATTAAATTGACATGATAATATCAAAACTTTAATACTTTACCACACATAGACTTTGGTTGAGTGGGAACAAAATTTGAGTAATATTTCTGATTTATATACATTACGTATAATATTTTTTTCTTAAATCTATAAGTACTTTCAGTATATAATAGATTATGTAATCATTTCGTAATGTAAATGTTCAGCACAAATTACATTTCCCATGCTGGCAATGAAATTGTTTTTACACATTTTTTTTTCCTCATCGCTAAACTCAAAAATTCTCCTACCACCAAGTTTGCTGCTTTGACATGAGGAGCTATGTTATTAATTTTGTTTCTCTCTTTACATTTCTCATTTTTAGCAATAAAAAATTTTGAGGACTAACAAATTTTAAATTTTTTAAGGCAAAAGGTTATATAAAGTTCTGAAGTTTATTTTTTTTTGAAAAAATAAATTTTAACTTTTTAAAAAGCTTTAAAATAAATTTTAGTTTATTAATTTAAATCAAATTAAACTTTATCAAAAATTTTAAAATTTAAAATATTTAAATTAAAGACATTTTATAATTTAATTTTGATTTAATTTTTAAAAAAAATTTTCAAAAATCAAGATTTGCTTGAAGTGACATGGTAAACCTTACAGTTTTGTAAGGTATTTGTTTTTTTTAGGGTAAATATCATTTAAAACTTTGACCTTTACATTATCTCTTCAAACAGACACTAAGCTTCAACATGTATCCAAACTAAACTTGACTTTTTAATTTTGTCCAAATTGAACCTTAATTGCAAACGTCGTTTAAATTAATTTTTTCTGTGAGAGCATTATCGTCCGTTAAATCTTTCATTCTCTTCCCTTCAGAGAAAACGCAGAGCCCTGTTGCTCGAAGAGAGAGAAAAGAAAGATAAGAGGAAAAAGAAAAGAAAAGTTGTAAATTAATCAGGATTTTCTTGTTGAAGAATCGAGTATTAGTGACATATATACTAATTGAAGCTAAATTTGTCAATGGAGAGTGAAGATTCGTTTGAAGGCTCATTCTATCAAATCTTCAAATTTGTCGTTGCGGTATTAGGACAAAATTACATACCTCATGAACAACAAGAAACCCAAAAAGAAGATTTTGGAATTATAGGAAGAACATTATGCAATCAAACCTTCAAATTTCTCGATGCCGAGTGACGAATTGAGAGAGAAAAACGAGATTTAGGTTTATGGGGAGAAGACCAAAACGGGGAGAAAACCAAAATGGGAAAAACACTGTCATTTACCTCTATATATTCTACTGATATAATATCATTTTTGCCCTTCAATAAATCCATTTAGGTTTATGGAGAGAAGGCCAAAACGGAGAGAAGACCAAAATGGGGAAAATGCTGTCGTTTCCTCTATATATTCTACTGATATAATATCTTTTTTGCCTTTTAATAAATTTATTTTTTACAAACATCGTTTAATTGATTTAGATGGAAGGTTCAATTTGAACAAAATTAAAAAATTGAGGTTAGTTTGGATATATTTTGAAATTTAGTGTCTTTTTGGAGAGATTGCATAAAGATCAAGATTTTAAATGATATTTATCTATTTTTATTATATATTCAAATTTTATCAATATATGCGTGCCAAGTATCATGTGAAACTCTTTATATTATATTTTTTTTTTAATGATGTTTGAAGCTTTTCGTAGTTTATAAAAAAATATATTTGTATCTTTAGTGCTTATAATGAATTTGAAATGGTTTTTTCTGATATATTAAAATTTTATTTTTAATATTATGTTTTTTAATCAAATAAAATGTTAATAATAAAATAAGGGTTAAATTTAGATGAAAGTAGCTAATCTACCAACAAAATGACTTACATAATTAAAAACATATATAATTATTAATCAGGAAAAAAATTTACAAAATATAAATCATATTAAAAGTAAAATTTTTATTTTTAATCATGTAAATTATTGAAAGAAACAGAAAACATGATTGGGCAACTAATTGATGGGTGTAATTTTGACCAATATGAATTTTCTATTACTTTGAATTTTAATAAATTTTTAATAAAATAATAAGGTATGATAATTTAATAAAATTGATAATTAAAATGTATTTATTTATTTTTATATTAATAAATTAAATTATTAAAAAATTATTTTAATTTATACTAAAAACTTAACATCAATTCAAATCAATAAAAAAATTTCATGAAATTCAAACTACAATAAGGATCGGCAGTTTCCTTGGCTTGGGACACGGTAAACATTTTTCTAAGCGGCCAGCCACTTCCCGTGATTTGTCACTGTAGCTCAAATTGGTCGCTTTTAAGAAAAGGGGAAATTAAAATTTACATATTAAATGCTAATAATTGTTTTATTACTATTCCAAGGTTAAGTGAACTTTGCCTATGCCAGAAAGTCGTTAACACCCGTGACGGTACTGATGATTGTTGATTATATTATTACTTCAATTTAATTTAGTTGGCTTACTGTGGCCATTTAAGTTTAGCTTTTTCAAAAAGAATTTGGGTTAACTCAACTGAAGTGAGACTGATTCATACGAATTTTTGGGAATTATTTTGAAGTGTTATATCTATATTGTGCCCCTATGTTACATTCCTTCCATGAAAAGAAAAATGAAAATGACGTGTGAAAGTGATGTCAATGTATTATATTATACTATGTTATATTCAACATCATATATATATATATATATAATAATAATATATATTATTAATATATTTATAAATAAACATACAAATTATAAAATTTATATGAATTTTAATTTTAATTTTCTTTTTTCAATTTTTTAATTATGTATTTAAAATTTTTTATTTAAGTTAACTTAAAATTTATATTATTTAAATTAAATTTTTATATAATAAATTTTGACTTAAAATTTTAGATGAAAAATATTTAAATTAATATTTTAAATATTTTAAATATTAAAAATATTTTATTTAATTTAAAATTATTAAAAATTTATAAAAAATAACTCATAAATTAAAAATATTCAAATATAAAAATAAAAAATAAAAAATTATTTGAATTATTTTTTATATATTTTCAAAATAAAAATATTATTAATTTTAAATAACAATTTCAATTAAATTAAAATTAAAATTTTAGATACATAATAAAAAAATAAAATAATAATACTTGTATTAAAATTTAAATAAAATAAATTTTTTTAAATATTTATTTTATATTTATTATTATTTATTATTCAATATGATTAAGAATATTAAATGAAGTGCCATCTTTTTTCCGTGGAAACACTAAGCAGCAATAATGCTTATGACAGGACCTTGAAGACATGCTTAAGATTTCAGTCAGGCATCAATTATTATTCTTAATTAATTTTAGAGGAAATTATCAAAATTGTCAGTACGACGAGTTTTTGTTAAAAAACATGTTTTACTAAGTTTGATTTTTTTAGCACTTAAATATCTTAAAAAGACAAAAATACCCTTAAAAAACAATGATACCCTTAAAAATTAAATGAACTCGAAAATTCATGAGATTTGTTTGAACACATTTCTTTTTTGGAGGAAAATTCTTTCTCTCTTTCGGCCTCTATCTTTCTTCGAGCTCTATCTTTCTTTGCCATTCCTTTGAGTTTTTTTCTTCTAATCCTTGTATCCAAGATCTATCAAATAAATATCCCAAGAAGAAATCGAAGGCTAGTTATCTTGTGCAGAGAAAGAAGCTCGTGTTTTTAACAATATATTCTTCTTCATAATCAGGCCGTGCTCGAATGGGTAAAGAAGGTGACAAGTATACTGTTTAAACTGTAACGTAGCTTAAAATTGTAAATATTTTAATTGTATCTATTTATATCGTGATCTCCTTCTTTGTATTTCATAACTTTGGTTGAGAATCGTGTCATAATCTTAGTTTCATACATGTTTAAAAATCGTATCTTACTTGGTTTATCGTAACAAGTTTTCGTAATAAGTTTTCGTAACAAGTTTTTCAATCGTGACTTATTTTATAACACCATTATGAGATTCGTAACATTCATAAAATTGTAACAAGTTTTCGTAACAAGTTTTTCAATCATGACTTATTTGATTCAATCGTGACTTATTTGATGAAATCGTAACTTATTTGATGAAATTGTAACATGCGAAATCATATAGTCGTATCTGTAATAGTTAATTCATTTCAGTTGTTATTTGAAATGTTTTTTTTTTTGTCATTACAGAATTCAGATCATTATAACTTGGAGTGGTGAGTGGTCTGAGTCTAAAGGAAGTTTTGAGTATATTGGCAGAGCCATCAAAACTAAGGGATATGTTATTCAGAGGGATTTAAAATATGTACAGTCGTTGGATTTGGTTAAATCTTGCGTAGAGGCTGATTTCTCTAATATTGATATTGTACTGCATACCATAGTAAGATCTGAAAAAACTACTGTCAAAATTGAGTTAAGGAATGATGAAGATGTTGAGTTTATGTTGTACGATGATAGTATAGTTTCACGTATAATTGTTGATTTGGTGGAGAGAAATTTTTTTGAAAATAGGCATGGTTTATGTGAAGGTGAAATTTCAGGAGGAATTAATCCTTTTAATTCTTGTACGGAAAGTAATCTTACTGTGCAATTAGACGTTTATCGCACTGAACCATTCATCCATAGTGATACTCTTCTTGACACTCTGCATACCGATGAGATAAATTTGGATGAACAGGTGGACTATGATATTGGGTGTGAATACCCAATCATGGGAACTCAACTTACTCAGCCTACCAGTGAAGATCAATGTGAACTCACTGTAGAGATAGAACTCGACAATGAAGAATTGAATGAGAACTTACGTACTGTCCCACTTTATATCCCAGTTGCATGCCCAGAAGTACATAATGATTCAAATAATGGTGTTGTCAAACGATATAATGTGTTGGGTGCTGAATTATATAGTCTTGCTCCGACTCCTACTATGAAATCAATGACTCCGATTCATACCCTTACTAGAGGTCAGTTTTTCTCAAACAAGAAAGAATTGAAGCGATTTTTGGGTATGCATGCATTAACTGAAAACTTTGAATTTAGAGTCATTAGGTCTAACAAATCAGTATTTGAGATTGCTTGTAGAGAAGGAAATTGTGAATGGAAGGTTCGTGCTGTGAGAGTTACATAAGGGCAATTCTTCCAAATTAAGAGGTGTGATTTGACGCATACTTGCACGGTTGAAGAGTTGCATCGACGACATCGACAAGCAAGTTCTGCTGTTATTGAAGAAATTGTAGCTCAGAGGTTGTCTACCAATGCTAGAATCATTAAGCTGAAAGACATCATGAGAGATATGAAAAAACTATATGGCATATAAATTTTATATAGTAAAGCTTAGAAGGCTAAAGAGTATGTATTGTCTCTTATATATGGTGATCCAATTGAGTCATATCAACAACTGCCTTCATACTGCCACATGTTGCAAACTATGAATCCGGGAACTAAGGCTCACATATGCATCGAGGATGGAAATAATTGATTTAAGTATTTATTTGTGGCTCTTGGACAATCATTGAGGAAGTTTCATTCAGTAATTAGACCGGTCATTGCTATCGATGCTGCTCACCTAAAAGGGAGGTTTCATGGTGTAATGTTTATAGCGGCGTGTAAAGATGGGAATAAACAGATATATCCAGTAGCATTCGGTTATGGTGACTCGGAGAACTATGAAGCATGGGAATGGTTCTTAGGGCAGCTAAAAGAAGCAATTGGTTCGGTTGAAGACTTGGTTATTATATCAGATCATCATGCCAGTATTGTAAAGGCCACCGCAAAGGTCTTTCCCAATTCTTGTCATTATTTATGTTCCTGACATATTGCTCAAAACATAAAGAATAAGTTTAAGTGAGAAGATGTATCTAAGATATTTTATAGTGCGGCTAGGGCATATTGAGAATCTGAATTTAATAAATTACTGACTGAGTTACAAGCTAATTACCGTAAAGCTTTTAAATATATCATGAAGGAAGATCCAAAAAAATGGTCACGTGTGTATTGCCCCCAGAGATGTTATCAACTCATGACCACTAACATTGTCGAGAGCTTAAATTCATGTGTTCCATTTGCTCGTGAGTTACCTGTTATGGCTTTATTGGAATTTATTCGAGATATGATGCAACGTTGGTTCTATGATCGATTGAAAAAAGCTAAGGCTTGGAGGTCACAACTCACAAAGTGGGTTCACTCATTGATGAATGAGAGACAAAAAGTTTCATTACAAATGATGACTTCTAATATTGATTGGAACGTATTTTTAGTTAGGTACAAGGATAAAGAGGCAGTTGTGAACCTTATCGAATGTACTTGTACTTGTAAGGAGTTTCAAGCTGATCTTTTGCTATGTGCACATGCCCTAGCAGCTTCCAGGTGATACTGATGGTTTTGTTAATTTCATTATTCATGTTATTTTTTTCATTAACTTCATAAATTATGTACTTTTTGCAGGGAACGTAATATTGATTTCATAACTCTTTGCTCCAACTACTACAAATAGGATCAACTAATAGCAGGATATGCTAAGCCAGTATATCCAGTTGGTGACAAGTCTGATTGGAATATACCCAAAGAAATCAAAAGAGTTATGGTATTATCACCGAATAATGGTAAGTCAATAGGGCGTCCAAAGAAGCAGAGAATACCCTTTGGTAGGGAGAGGGCGCGTAAAAAAAAATGCTCTAGATGCGGTCAATATGGGCACAACCGATTAACATGCTCGAATCCATAATATTTTGATGGAGTAAGTCACTCTCAATCGTCAAATGTCTCTGATCAATTTCGTCGTAAATGTCGTAACTGTGGTGGAGTTGGTCATAATTCACAAACTTGTCAAATGCCTCACAATTCAACTTCACAAGATGATTGCACCATTGACTTATGATAAACCATAATATTTTGATGATATTGATGATTTTTAACTTCTATGTCACTACAGATTCGAATTTTAGGTTAGGATTTTATATAGTTTCAATTGTTACATGCAGATGAGTATACCTTATTTTTGTCCATTGAATTCATAACTTGATTAGTAAATCGTGAGTAATATTCGTAACTTGATTATGAAATCGTGCATACTTGTATAATGAAATCGTTAGTAAAATTCGTAACTTGATTAGGAATTTGTAACTTGATTAGTAAATCGTGAGTGATGATCGTAACTTGATTATGAAATTGTGCATACTTGTATAATGAAATCGTTAGTAAAATTCGTTACTTAATTAGTAATTCGTAACTTGATTAGTAAATCGTGAGTAATGTTTGTAACTTGATTATGAAATCGTGCAAACGTATGGCTTGAAACCATAGTAAAATTCGTAACTTGATTAGAAAATCTTACATAATTATGATGAATCGTGATTAAAGTTCGTAACTTGATTGATAAGTTAGAAACTTATGAAGGTGTTACCAAAATGCATAACATTATTAGTACATCATACATCTATTGACAAAAAAAAAATGTTTCATAAAATTTTGAACTGTATATTCAAAATAATATTATATACAATTGTATAATTTCTAATGAATTGAAAAAAAAGTTATATACAATTGCCAAATATATATACAAAATAAATATATTGAATAAGAATAAAAAAATTGAATCAATGACTATCATCTATAGTAGAGTTGGCAAATATATATATTGCCATGTGATTTTTAATGACTGACATATCCTTGTCAGTGTATTTTAAATGTTTCCTAAGTAGTAAATGTTCCATAATATACAGCATGTGAGGACCACAATTGCCACTTTAATATATATATATATATATATATATATATATATATATATAAAATTAAGATTAAAGAAAGACATTCAGCAGGAATTTTTTGATAATAACACATACTAGAAAAAAGACTTACCTTCTTCGTTGTTGGGGGATCTTGTTCTTTGGCTCTAAGGTGCATGAAAGTGGAAGATCCGGCATTTTGGCATCTGATTTTTGAATAAAATATCCGCCACTCGCCATATAGCTAGTTAGCATAAATCTGAATGGATTTTACTGCCAAATCCTCACCTCAGTTGGTATCTCTTGACAGAATGAGTCAAAGACACGCAACGAGAATTTTCTTAAATCAATAACGACTAGGAGCCAGTGAGATCCCCCAACATGCGAGGAACCATCAGCTACATTAAATATTGTTTAAATATCATTATTGAATACTCATAATATAGAAAAAAAAGTATATAAAGCATAACTAATGAAGATAACTAACCTTATTTACAGTGTTCCAAGCAGGACAATCACTTGAAAATTTGCCTCGCACACAGTCCAGAAAATCTTCTTCCCATTTATGCACTTCAAAGTTTGAGTGTGACAGAGGACAATCAGCATCTAGATCCTTTTGATATTCGTTGTAAATGTAATAAAATGTTGTCTATAAATTTGAACAATAAAACAAAGTCAACAAATAAATTGAATAGAAAATCAGATAAATCACCTTAATGATCAATGAACTTACATAGAGTCAAGGATCACAGATGCAGATATCTTATACATATTGCTCAGGAAGCTCCTTTTCCTTCTCCGAAGGATATGTAAATATGCATCAATATGCTGGTGGGGACATCAGAAAAGTGATATTATCAGTACTAGGAATCATGTTACGAAATGAAGGTACGAATTCTAAATTTGGTTATGATACTATGAATCATGTTACGAAATGAAGGTACGAATTCTAAATTTAGTTACGATACTATGAATCATGCTATGAAATCAAGGTACGAATTCTACATTTAGTTACGATACTATGAATCATGTTACAAAATGAATGTACGAATTTTAAATTTGGTTACGAAACTATGAATCATGTTACGAACAGAATATATGAATTCTAACTTGTTAACGAAACTAGGAATCAGGGTAAGAAACAAAAGCACGACATCTAAGCAATATAGTGTAAAAAATTACAAACTTACAAAGTCATCAATCCACTCATCATTGTCAATTAAGACTTTGAACCAGTCCACACTGACTGAATGGCCATTGCCTACGTTGCGGCTGAAGGAAATGAAAAGAAACTGTGAGAAAAAATTAAAAAAAATTAAATTCAAATCAATAGTACGCAACATATATGCAATACTTACTATGACTGGCCCTTCATGAAGTTGTTGAATGTAGTGATGATCTTATCTGATATTTTTAGCTTCGCACTCACCATGTGAGTGGACTGCGCTTTCTTATGCCCAGTGTTAAGGTCGACATATGGACTGCACAGTTGTCTTGATCGTTTACGAGTCTTGACAACCGGCATCACATTGTCGGTGGCCTCAACTGGGACAAGAGCCAAGTCCTTCACTGCAGTCCTCTGGGGTGACTCTGCAGATGGCAATTCTTCATCTACCATAGCAGGAGCCCCAAAGTTGTCACTGCATGGGACTGCAGTGACAAGTTCTTCTATTGGCCCTGCAGTGGCTTCTGTTTCGTGGCATTACTCTGCAGGATCTAAACCCTCTTGGGCTGAGTCTGTCATAACACCCTAAAAAAATAAAACAATATACTGAATTAGAAAGTCGCATTTAATAATGTTCTAAAGAAAGAAAAATATGATTACTAATAATACATAAAACAAAAAATACAATTGAAATAGATTAGACAACTACCTCACTGGGAATTGGATTTCACATAGCTGGAGACGGGTCTCGACCACCAAATCCATATCCTTATAGAGATATTTGGATGGATTTCAGGATCACCATTTGCTCCTGATGGCATCTTTTGTTGTCTGAATCCATACGATTTACCCTCGCCTCGAGAAGATTCAATTTTGACTCCATAGCAGTGAGACGACGGTAAATATTTGGATCTCGTTCAACCTTTTCAGCGCCAGGTGCCTCCCGCTCAACATCCCTTTCCCTTAGGTCTGGCTCTAACTCGTCAATAATTCGTTCTTGTTGAGTAGGAATCCTCTCTTTTACCTAGAAGGTTTTGCGCAAAAAAGATGACGAATTTGTAGCCCTGTTCTGATTGGGAGACTCTACGATTTCGTCATCTTGAATCGATCGTTGGGCAGGCACATTGGCTGCAGTAGCTTGCAATTGCACAACACTGTCTTCAACCCTAAAATAGTATGGGGCTTGACGTTCGGCAGTAGTTGGCTTCAAATTTAGCTTAACCCCCGTTTGAAAATATAAATAAAGTTACGAAATTAATAATGAATATGCGAAAATGAAATATTAAGGCACAACATAAAAAATTTTGAAGATATAAAAATGTAGATAAGAAATTAGAGAAAGATGGCCCGAAATTGAAAAACTAAGGCACGAAATGGAGGAAAAAGGCACGAAATAGATGAAGGAAGGTACGAAATAAATGAAGGAAGGCACAAAATAGAGAAAGAAGGCACGAAATGGAGAAAGAAGGCACAAAATGTAGAAAAAAGGCACGAAATGGTGAAAAAAGATACGAAATGGATAAACAAGACACGGAATGGAGAAAGAAGGCACGAAATGGAAAAGAAAGGCACGAAATTACTTACATTGTTTATGAAGATCTTCTTACAATCTCCATTATGAAGCCTGCAATGGAACCTCCATCGGCAAATTCTTGGCAATGGCAGGTTGGATCCTGACAACCTCATGCCATGCATGTTGGTAGCAGGAATTACTTCAAAGGCAAAAACCTATGGAAAGGAAATGAAAATGAAGTTATAATTGATTAATATAAAATTCAATGAAACTTTAAAAAAATAAAATACAAAATAAAACAAAATCCTTACATGTAATGCCCATACGAAGCCGTAAGCATTGTAGCTCACCCCATCAGCATCCCTAATTTGATTTGCAACTGCCTTCTTGAAATGCAATAAGGAGTTGCAGTAGACCCATATGCCCCATGGGAAGCTATTGAAAGCTTCTAAATTGTCTACCAAATGAACCTGCCATGTAGGGACTTGCTGCCGCTCGTCGTGGCCTTTAATGGACCCGTTCAGTAAATACAACAACCCCAGCTTTAGTTTATCATCTTCATCTTCAAACTTTCCTTGTAGCAACCTCGTCTTAATGCTACTACCACTAACCTTATCCCTCCCCCCGAAGTATTTGGCTAGGATACCAGATGGAGTAGCTTCAATATTCTCTGTATCCGGTAGCTTGCCAAACTTCAATCTAGTGATTAGGCAGAATTCCACTTTGCTGAAATGAACTTCATTTTGCCCAAGTTTAAACCATATTTCATCCTCGCGGTTCTGTTGAATCTCCCGAAGTAGCAGATTATGGACAATAATCCCTGAGAAGTTAAAATCGGCGTGCAAATGTAGAAAATGCCCTAAGCAAAACCCTCTAAATTTCTCCTTCTCAGATTCATCCAAAATTGTCCTTAGAGTGGGGATGATATCATTGTCACAGTGCTTGAGTATCTTTCCAGTCTTCCACGACTCTTTGGAGGTCACATATGGCTTCTGAGAAACAGGGCTGCTTGCCATCTGCATTTGATAAAAAAAAAAGGTCAAAAAAATAGTTTTTTCATTCAGTAATTATGATATGATTGTTTTAAACAAGGTACGATTTAAACAAACAAGTTACGATTTCAAACAAATAAGGTATGATTAAAGCAAACAAGTTACGATTTTCAACAAATAAGTTACGAATTAAGCAAACAAGGTACGATTTAAGCAATCACAGTACGATTGCATAAAAAAGCAGTTCCATTACCAAAATAGGTTACGATTTCATTAACTAGATACGATTATTATTATAAGGTCACGAATGTGATGAACCATTGCATATAGATGCACCTAAGCCAAGAAATTAAAGCCAACAAACCAGAAAATGAAGACTTAAGCATGCGATACCTATATATATATACCCAGAGAAATTTTTTGGTTTTAATGTATCAAAAGAAAAATGAAAAATAATACACAGTGATATACCCAAACATTGCAGATTCCAAAACCAATACAAAATCCAAAGAAAATGATTCAAAAACTATTGGAGAAGCTTTCAAACCCATAGAGTAAACTCAAAAAAATTAAAAAAATCATTGAATCAAATATGAGGGGAGGATTTCATCTGTGGGTATTCAATAAGCAAAAAACCCAGAGAAATTTGAGTAAAATAGATACTTGAAATCATACATCTATTAATTTCTTAGTGATTCAGTAGCTTGCGGATATTATTGAATGGTCTCTTAACCCAACGAAAGCAAAGAAATCAACAGACACCGAATAAAAAGAGCTGAAGCTGAATGAGCTAAGTGGAAAAGCTTACTGCTAGAATTAGGAGAGAAGAAAATAGAGACGTTTGAGATGTTTGACTTTTTATATTATATAGTTGGACAAGTAAGTAATTGCACATGTTTTGTAAAGGGTAATTTTGTCTCAAAGTATCTAAAAAGTGTTAAAAACAAATACATTACTAATATTGGTTATTTACGTAAATATTCTTGTACGGACGATTAAAAAAGAATTTTCCTCTTAATTTTATATCTTCTTTTTCAATAATGATTATTCTGACATAAGAAAGAGAAAACATAATGAATCTTGTTAGACAAAAAAATATATACATACTTTTTTATTTTTAATTTAAATTATGTTGTATCCACGTTTTCAATTTTTCATTGTATTAATTAAACATTTGTTCAAACTACCATTTGCCCATAGGTAACTTTATCAGAGCTGAATCGGAAAGGCATATAATAATAAGCTGCATCCCAAGTAGTTCAAAGAAGAAGATTTAGTGTTGAAACATAAACCTAAAAACATAATGGATTCAAGGAGTAAATGGGCACCAAATTAGGATGGATCCTATGTAGTAAAGAAAGCTTTACTTGGAGGAGCTTTGATTTTGCAAGAAATTTATGGACAAAAAATATCAAGCCCTATAAATTTAAAAAATGTCGTGATAAAATACTATGCACGAGAGGCAAATTCGATCAGTATAAAAAGAGTATCTTTAGTCTTCAAATAAAAAAAAATTAATGTATTAATGTGATCATTGTTAAGAAGTGATGGACCAATAAATGCTAGATAGCGAGGGAGTGAGCCTTTGTTTCAAACTCCTTGTTGTATATACCTTTCTTGAAAATAACAAACATGTGCAGGTACATCTTCTGTTGATTATTTTATTATGCATTTAATGTTACTTTTGAGAACTTATAATTGATTATTCATTCAAAACAAATTTAATATTAAAATGAAAATGATTTTCATAAACAAAGAAAAATTTTGATAAAAAAAGCAAGGAAAAAAGACATTATTTAGGAAACACAATAGGAAAGGAAAAACTAAAGAGAATATATGAGGAGTGCTTTTGTTAAGAGAATCCCAAATCACAAATTTGACTTGTCATTTAAAAATCCAGCAATTATGTTTTTAAGGAATGACGCTAAAAGTCAAAAGGATATGTCATTCCTTGAAAAAAAATTTTAAAAAAAAGATGAAAGAAAAAAAAGTAGAGAAAATTTAACTCAAAATTGAAAAGAATTGACGAGTTATATACTCTAATGACCAAGTAAAAAAAAAAAAAACTTTGCATCAAAGTTTTAATATCAAATGTATAGAGATTTCTGATGGAAGGTAAAACATTTTTCAATCTCGATTTCAAAGTAAATTTTGACCAAAGAAGCAAAACATTTTCAATGCCAAACATTGAAAAGGATTCGTTAGGAGGCCAAGCATTTTTCAAGGCCAAATGTCAAGAAGATTCGCACAGTAAGTAAATTTTTTTCAAAGTTTGACATCGAAGGAGATTCCGATGAAAGACAAAATTTTCAATGCCAAACATCAAGAATAATTTCGATGGTAAACAAAATATTTTCTTCACATCGTCAAACATTGAAGAAGATTTAATGAGAGATGAAACTTTTTTCTTTGCATTGTCAAATGTCAAGGATGATCTCGATAGGAAACAAAATTTTCGATCATGTTGAGGAAGAATTTTGACAAATACCAATCATTGTACATTGAGAATGATTCAAATGAAAGATGAGACATTTGCAAGTTTTATTATTATTATTTTTTTTTACAATATTGAGTGTTGAGGACTATTGTAATAGGAGATAAAAATATTTAGGCATGTCGATAAAGAATTTCGAGAAAATGCTAATCATCATATATTGATGACGATTCTAATGGAAGATGAGATATTTCAAATCTTAGGATATTTTTACATGGTGAACATCAAAGATGATTCCAATGAGAGACAAGAACCTTATGTCATCAAATGTTACGGAAGAATTCCGACAAGAGATAAAAATCATTCAATATCGAGAAAGAATTTTAACAGTGAATGATGAAATTTATATTTTTTAGTCATCAAAAGACTACAAAAAATTTTATCAAGAGATGAAAACAAAAATTGTATTAATATCTTCTATCAAAAGTTGAGGAAGAATTCTAATAAAAGATGTTAGAAGCAAGAAATTTTCAATGATAGGCGATATATTTATCATAAAAAAATAAGGAAAAAATCTCATCATGGATGATAAATAATAGCTATCAAATTAACTTCATCGGACTTTTTATTCTATAGAGGTACAAAAATTTAAAAAAAAAACACACAAAGAAAAAAGAAAAAAGAAAGTAAAGAGAAGAGAAAGAAGAAAAATATAGAATTCTTTAGGAAAAGTTTTTGAGAATAAATTCAAGAGAAGGGAAAGAAGTAGTACGGGCAAAATTTGTCATCTTTTAATCTTTGTTCTATTTTTAATATTCAAAAATGAACAAAAAGGGCAGCTGTTGAGACCCAATTTTACCCACACTAAAAAACTAGATCAAAATATGGCATTGTCAATTTGTAGCATGAAGAACAACAACGTCACTTTTGAGAAGACTATAAGAAAAGATACTGTGAGGGATTTAATGATAGAAAAGGTAAATTTTTGAAGAAAACTTAATAAGAAGAACCCTTGGATAAATGTGGTTGAGTTTCTTGAATTCAAAAGACTCTCATTTTAAGTCTTCTTAGATCTAAACACTTTTGCATTTAGTCACCTACAAAGACAATTTTCTACATTCATCTTTTTAAATAATAGTCTTCTTAAACTAGGAAGAGTAAGCATAACTTGACAAATTAGCCTCAGAAGATAGCACAAATGGTGTAAAGAAACAATCATTTCATTCATACTTAAAAAGTTGAATTACAATAAGTTCAAAATAAATTTAAAAAAAAAAACACTTAAGAAGACTTCTTTTTAGCTTTTGTAGACTATTTATTTTGCTCCTATAGAATCTAGATCATTAAGTATGAGAAGATGAATATAAGGCTTCCTATAGGTTCAGGAATTATTAAAGTGGCTTAAAAGGCTAGAACCACTTTTGGTTCAGTCGTAATGAAGTCTAAGTTCAAACCAAGGTGTTTTTTTTTGTAAAAAATAATTTTAGCCATGGTTCCTTCCTGACCTCCCAGAAGACCTCAACACATTCTTCCAAACAGTTTATTCATCTTTTCACTCTCTTTAAAAGCTGTTATAGCCGCCTTTTTAGCAACCACTATTTATTTCAAATGTTTTCTCTTCAATCTCTTTTATTGAAGTTGAAAGTCCATCCTTCTTTTTTCCATCTTTGCTTTTAGTGCAAAGATTTCTTATTTTGCTTGGATCTTTTGCTGCTTGAGGTAGGAGTTCTTTGTTGCTAACTTGGCTTCATTTCTTCTAGCTTTTTCCAAGGTTTTTCAACTTTTTTAAAAATAGATTTAGCTTAACATCGAATCTTATAATCTTCTGTTACCAAGGAAGACTCGTATATAACCTATCTAAGAATATTATGAGTTAATAATAAAAAAAAATAAAGAAAAGGTATTAAATGGATATTTATATACCTTAGAAAGGAGAGAAGATATCTTTTCCAGATGTTACCTTTTCTTATTTGGCAGTATTGATGATGTGGAGGCTATTAATATTATCTATTGCATAAAACTTTCGATTCTTTGGGTCTAAGGGGAAATGGTGACCATGATTGACTCCTACTGAGAAGAGAAGTTAGTAAAGGTCACCATTCGAGTAACTGCACTCTTTTAAGAAGTAGCTCTTTGTAGTAAAAAGGCTGCTACATTACCTTTCTTGGAAGAAAAGTTAGGAGGTATTTTCTCAGCCATTCTTCCTCAAAGTTCCTTTTTACCTATTCGAAGCATAAAGAGAAATTAGTTTGCAATGAAGAGCCAAAAAAAAAAAAAAAAGAGTTAGTAACACTCTTTTTCTTAAAAAGAAAAAGAATATAAGAGCATGATATAAATGTAAAAGAAGGCCCACCTATTAATGATGGTCTTTGAATCATTTATAAGGAGAGATTGAGAGACTTCTTCCATTTGAGGTTTTTTTTTTTTTTTTTTTCAGAGGAGGGGAAATCAAAAGCAATGGAGGATGAATGTTCAGGGTTTGACTCTAAGGAAGAGTTTGCTTTTTGAAAGGAAACTATTTGAAGAGGGGTAAAAGACTCTTTAAGAGGTAGGACTAGAATAGGCTCTCTGCTTATAAGGTTAAGGTGAACCTTCACTATCTAGGAATCATGAAAAAGGAAACATGGGTAGAGTCTTTCTTCTGCCAACCAAGACTTGTCTAGAACCAAGAGACTCATAAAAGGTGATGTTAGCATTATAATGTTGGTTTGTATGAGCTCATTTGTTATCTCTAGAGGGGATTTTATTTCATAATACCCAAAAATAGGCCAGTTTTTAATTTTCGACTGCTTTAGAAAGCTTTGAAGCAAAAGAGAGGGTTTCCTAGAGGAGGAATGACAAAAATTCATGGAGTGACCCAAGTCAATCTATCGTTGCTTTAATTAAAAAAACTTTTAAAATATTAAAGGAGATAAATCTGTAATTCCTAGGTCTAAGATCTAGTATAAAAGGTTGCTAAAATTCTCTAGGAATTAGGGATTAGTGGGGAAGGGGACAATCTATAACTCTCACATATTACCCTAAAAAGCATATTTAGAGGAAGCCTCAAACCCCCTTTGAGGCACTAATAAAAAACGTAGAAGATGCTTGATCTATCTACCTGGAGTTCTCTTTAGGTGAGGATATCATCATGCCCATAGTAGCTAGGATCATATATACCCTCCTAATTCTAACTAGGACCCTAGTAGTAATTATGGAAGGGCATATAAATATCCATATTTTAATACATGTAAGGGAAAAAAAAAAGAAGAAGAAGTAAAACAAAGTAAATTTACATAACAAGGAGAAAACGGTGAGAGATCTTATTGGATGAAGATAGACTTTTCTCTGAGAGGAAATTGTTAAATTAGAAGAAGAAGATAATGTTTAGGAGGCCAAAATGATGTGAAAGATTTTAGGATAAACTCAAAATAGCAAAAGAAAACTCTTTAAAGAGAGATAACCATTAAGGGCTAAACACTACCAAAGGTAAGACCTTGCGAAAGCAATGCTGCTGACATGGTAAAAGGTATTGACGTGGCATGATGTTATTAAGGGCATCTTTGTCAACATGGAGAAGAGTATTGACATGGCATATCGCTAGTTAAGATGTTGCTATTGATAAGGTAATATAGCCATTAATAGTGCAAAAAAGAATGGTGGCATGGCATAAGGATCCACCTGGCAAGACATCAATGAGGTGAAGTTAATGAGATGGCATAGTTAACACAATAATAACACTTACTTATATGGTTTGTTGCAGCCAAATAAGCTCAAGAGGATAATAAATCTGATTGGAGGTAGATCTATTCAATTAGCAGAAGGTTATGCACTATGGTGAGTTTGTAATATGTATTTTATCCAATTCACTATCAAATTTGTTAAAATTCAAGCTAGGAATCATATAAAAAGGGGTAGAATATAAAAGCAAAGTAAAAATTCATACTAAATACAAAGATCAAGCCTAAGATTTGAAGGAATTGGATGACATAGTGGGGGTTATCATAGTAAAGCTATTCTTGAGTCATCTAAATAATGATTAGATGCTATCTCACTTATAGAAAGTCGGAGAGCATCAAAATCAAGTTAAAATCAACTAGCATAACGTGAAAGAGTCTTGCTAATGTTAGACAGCACCCATGTGATAGGATAGATTTTGTTGAGTATGTAAGAGCAGTAGGGCACACTGCACCCACTTGCCACTTGATACTAATATGAGCCACTCAATCCTTATAAATAAAAGCAGAATTGCTGGTTGCAAACAGAACATATTTTGCACATAAATTCATAAGCTCACAAGAAAGATAAAACTCTCTCCAGAATTCTCTTAAAATCTTTTTGTAACTTTTATTTTTTTAAAATCTTTTTATTTTTTAAGAGAATTTTATTTAAAATTCTTCATTTGTTCATTTTTTTTTAAAGAACAGTGTAGGGCATTTCAAGAGGTATTCACTTTGAGTTCTTATAATTTTATTGTAATATATTTATTTTTGAGTAAAATTATTTAAGCCAAGGTAAGTATCATTGAAATTCTTTTTAAATTATATGTTTTGATCCATTTAAGTTCTAAGCATATAGTAAAATCATATTATGGGATAAAAAGAATACTTTAATGATTATATTATGATTTTCTTCATAAACTTTATTTTTATTATAATAATATTAAGATATGTTTTTAACTTTTTATTTTGGAAAAGAAAAGATGTGAGGAGGTGCAAACCAATTCTTTTCCTTTAAAATGTTTTAGTATATCGAGATGAAGTATGAAATCTTGAATACTTTTATCAAAATATTGATCAAAATATTTTTTAAAAAAATCAAAATAGTATCAATCATGGGTATTTGGATGTACTAATCATTTTCAATCTTGGGCTCAAAATCTTAATTTTTTTTACTAGTTAGTGTTGCTTTATGATGATGATACCTAAAAAGATTGGTGGCAATTTTTGTCTTTTCTTGTGCTGTGGATTTTGTTTGTTGAAACCTCAATTGTGACAAAAAGTAAAGATAAAACAATGGTAAAAATTTTACGTATTTTAAAATCATATAGTGTGTTTTTTTAAAAATATGAAAAATGACCCATTTTCTCTTTCTCTTCATTTATTTAGTGAAATGATACATTTAAAAAGACTGGTGGTAACTCCAATGACTTTAAAAGACTAAGTTTTCTCCCATTTTCATTGTAACATTGTCCTGCCTAAAATCTCAGTTTTGACACTCGTCTACGAAATTCATTGCATTAACATCCTCAATCCTCTATCTCGATCCTTTTCTTGTGAGGCAATGTCCTCATCTCTCTCTTTCTTTTACTATCTTTTTCACTATTGATATATTTTTCTACTAATGCTAACAATTTTTCCATATTTTGTACGAGATCACGACATAAAACATCGAAAAATGACTATTCCTACAATCCTTCCATGATAGTTGGTATGGTTTACTCAGTCTCGTAACTAATCTACTTGTAAGGCTTTACGATTTAATCAAAACATATAGCTTCTAAGGGAACCATCGGGGCCTTGGCATACTATCATTAAATAATTAGGATGGTTTTTGCTATGTCGATTGTTGGCAAAAATCCTAGGAACGGGCATGACATATGCTTTAAGCTCATTATGCTTCCAAATCTAAACAGTTGGAGCAAGCCATCCCAATGTGGTTTGAAAATCTGGCATAAAGAAACATATGACATCTTACAGACTAATATTATGCTTCTATATCGATCAAGATGATCCTTCAGGTCTTTTTTCCTACTATGTAACTCAATTTAAAGAATCTGAAATTGTTCGGGGATTAGTTCGCTCAATATGTTGTTAACCAAAAAGGGATAAAGGTCATAGTCATCATGCTTATCCTTTTTCTAGAACTTAGGTAGAAGCCTTAATTGCTCGGCCAAGTGATCCACTCTTCGGCAAAGCTAATTATCATTCTCTCATTGAGGAGGGAATTGCTTTTTTTCCATTTTGTTTGAACCTTCATTTAATAATTTATTGCTTAGAATCTCGTGTATTTTCTCCCTTGTTCGAGTTTGGGTTCCCGATACACATAACATATCTAGTTTTTTTCTAGGTTGCACATCGTTTGATTCAATTCCCACATATGCTCCCGCAGCAAAGCGAGCTGCATAGCTTGGGATGGAGCCTCAAGTCCTTTTAAAAGGAACAGAAGTTTTACTTACGTCTCCGTCAATTTTGCTAGTAACCTCTATTATAGCATTCAACTAAGCTATTACTTTAGGATAGACAAGACGTCTCGCTAGCATTTTCATTAACAAACGATGTCAATATTGTTGTAGATTGAACATAGCTAAGCAATTTCATTTTTCTCTTGATTTTTCTTAACACCAAGTATCTAGGATGTTCTTTGAGGCTTCAACTCTCTTTTTATACTTGCCAGCTTTCACTTCTTCATTAACTTCATCTCAAATGCCATCTTTAGATTCCATGCTTCTCCTTACCTTCTCTACTTTCTTTCATTCTTTATGAAATGGTCCTTCTTGTCATCCCATTCAAACTTACGTGTAGACCATGGTTACTATAAATGGCGAATCAATAGGATAGATCCAGATTGATCTTGAATTTTGTTAGGTGGGATAGGTTTCTTGATTATTGGGTTAGGCTTTCATACCCATAGGACTAGACCAAGTAACTTTGTAATGCACATCCCAATATATATTAAATACGATTAACTTAATATATATGGAAAAGAATTTTTTGACAATGGAACTTATTCAACAAGTAATTCTTCTCAATTACTACAATATATTGAGTTTTGAGCCTTTAAGACTTACAAGTAAGCCACAACAAGAGAAATATTTTGCTCCTTATACCTTACAAGAGTGATCAATGACACGAACAAGAGCCGAGCCAACTAATTTCCTCCTTGCAATGGCCAGTGCCTCTTAGGCCATCTCCAATCCTGTACACCAAATTTAACACCAATTTGATGTAAATTTTTTTTTTCAGAATATTTTAATATCAAATTTTTTTCATCTTCAACCCATTTACACCAACTTGGTGTTATAATATTATTTTAATAATATAAATAGTAATTATCAATAAAAATATTTATAAACATTAACTAGTTTATTTAAAATAATAAAATAATTAATATAATTTAAAATTTTAATTTATATATTTTAAATAAAATTTCATATTATATATAATAATATTATTAATCAATTAAATTATTATTAATAATAAATTAAATAACATAAAATTATATATTAAATATTAACCTTGTTTTAAAGTTCTTGACGAGATATTTTCAATGATATAAATTTTTCTTAATAATATTATATATTTATTAAATTATTGATTAAAGATATGTTTGATTCAAAAACTTGAAAAAAGTAATTATATAAAAAAAATTTTTAAAAGTACATTTGGTGCAGCTACACAATACTGCACTAAATTTGATGTCGCACTATAATTGCACCAAATTGCAAAATGATTTTTGCTGTTTCGATAGAAAAGATTTCGGAGATTTTTAACATCAAATTGTAGTTTTCTCATATTTGTTGGAAATGGTCTTAACTCTTTACTGGGATGAGTGATGTTTGCAGTAAATAGATATAGGCAATAATTTTCGAATCCTGTAAACGGGGAGGGCCTAAACCCAAAGTTTCAACTATTGTCCATAGAACCCAAACTTTAGAAAATAAAGCTAACTAAAACATTCAAAACTTAAAATACCTATGAGAAGCCTTCCAAAATGCGATAGGCCCAAGAAACTCAATGATGCAATCGGGATCCATAGTTTTCCCAAATCAGCATTGAGAGATAGATCCCATGTCATTCGAAGCCCAGGTTTACCTGCAACTTGGCAACTTCATAATAGGCCGTGAGAATCTTCCGGCTTGATTATGGCAGTTGCAGCTGGCCAACAGTGCCCATTGTCCTCCCAGCTATTTTCAGTGTTATTTCTATCATTTTACTCTCATATTTAGTTTGCAATCCGGTAGATGGCATAATATCAATTGAGCGATATCCTCCAATTACACTTCAGCATTAACTCTTTCATGTGTTTTTGGAAAGACTTAAAAGTTATTTGTGCAATGTTCCGTTGAATTGCTGGTTAAGATGTATATAGTAATGTGAAACAACGTCCTTTAACAAAATTCAGAAGGAGCAAAAACATCTTGTCAGAGATTAGATGTTATCTTTTAACTTCTAGAATAGGTCACTTCAGAAAGGTTTTAAAAAGTAGTCATTATTATGAAGGATACCTCATTAAAACATATGTTTTGCATTCAGTTTCCAATATATGAAATCAAAATAAAATGACAACACATTAGGTAAGGTAATGGCTATCAAAAAGGCTTAACTTTATTATTATCGGATTGCATAGAAAGAAAGTTAAAAATAACCACGCAATCATGTGTTGTGTTCTTTCATCAATGCAGAGAAAAAAATTTTCAAAAAAAAAAATGTTACAGAAATTCGATAAACTGCACACAATGTAGTGCAATTCTAACCACATCAACAACCATCCGTAAAAACAAATTCAAGTTGAATCAATTCAGTACTGGACATTTAAAATGTAAATCTCATGGTGCGGAAACCCTTTTCTCATTGACCAAACGTTGCAATACAATCAAAGCAATCACTCAGATTAATTGCAATTGTAATGATGTGTTGGGTTGTACGTGGCAGCCAGAGACTCATCGGTCTTCCATATAAATCGGAGTTTTAGTCCTAGTTAGCTGCGCACGAGGCCGTGTCATCATTATGCAAGATTTAGGAAAGCAAATAGTATTAACGGATGGAAGACTAATTAACAAGGAGAAGGTTAATCCATGTGTTTCTTGCCCTATGCCTAGAGTAGTATTTTAAAGGGTTGTGTTTAAACTTTAAAGACCCAGAAGACGGCTAGCTAGTGATTTTGCCAAATTAACCTCCTAAAGGATTCCATTTTCACTGACTTTTGCCTGGACTATGGGAGGCAAAACCATAATTGATTTTAGGGTCTGGAAGTAGTTTGTCGGCCTTTAAGAACAAGTCAGCCCCATTAAACAATGTCTTACGCAATTTAATTACTCAAATGACTAGGGCTTATTGGCTACATAACCCCTCCCCCATGCAATAATTTATGCCTTTTTGGAGCATTGTTATTCGTGTAAGATTCTATCTTCTGCTGTAACATTTTCAATTTACTTAATTATAATTTTGAGGTTAACAACACCCATGATGGTTTGCTTCATTTAATGGTAAAATTTATTTACTTTTTTAAAAACAGTTAAAAATTTTTATTTCTTTTTTCTTTTTGATATCTAAAAAAATGTTTTCTACAGTTAAGATTGAAAATCCATTTATATTTGCACACAACGTTATGCAAAATTTCTGTATATTAAAGTAAGAGGGAGTGAGAGAGAAAAAGAGAAGAAACCAATTTTTTTCTCAATATATTTTTTTTAAGAAAAAAACTTACCATGTACTAGATGAAGTAAATATTACTATTAAATTTCAAATTGCAAAAACTAAATGTAAAAAACTTACACCATATAGAAAAAAAATATAATTTATAAAGATATTCATAATTTTTTTGAAAATATAGTTAACCAACAAAGGATTTCAAAAAATAATATGTTCAACTATGGTCCCACCTGAACTAATTGGTTAAGGAGTAATTAGTCAACAATTTCATCTATTACTTTATTGTACAAACAATTTGTTGGATGAGCATAAACAAATTGTTTATTGGGATTCTAGAGAAACCCTAGCAGATGTAATTAACAGCATGAACCTCATTTAGATCATTAAAACCGTGAAATCATGAATACCTCTAGGAAATAAATCTATTTTGGTGATGCAGTTTCTATGAAAGAGTTAAAGAGGGATATGTTTTCAAGTTCAATTATCTAAATTAGAATTCGTGCATTGGAATAATTGAATCTCTGGTCTGAGTCAATGGTGCATTCTTTGTACTATACCCGTTGGATCTATACATAATTGCTCTTTCATTTTTCAATTGACTTGCAACCTTTATTAAACAATTAATAGATTTGATAGTTAGGATTAGATTTCATTTGGACTTCTGATGCTCAAATTTCACGAAATAGTACTCGCCTTGCAACTAAAGAAAATCTTGAACCAAATCCATAAAGTCACCTGGAAATGGTACGATTTTGCTGACAGGGAAGCCATTTTTTCATCAAAGTTAATTCAGTGGTCAACATTATGCACTAATTACCCACATGCATACTCCCGATTCTCACTTTCAATTTTCATCTTATTTGCAACTATTACTAATAAATTAAAAGTCTCATAAAGATTGTTCGGTGGCCGACTTGTCTCATCCAAGAAAATCTCCAACCAAATTGATCCAATAAAATTATATCCACAAATGTGTGATTTAGGTGGCATGACATCACTTGTTTTTGGTCAAAGTCTAATGCGAATTCCTACATTTTAGAGAATAATTGATATTATATAATTTATTGCATTCATGGGTCCGAACTTTTCTAAGAGAACAGGATCTACGCATATTTTTTTAATTCAATGATCTTACAACACTATCTCCTGACTTTGGTGTAGCCACCACTTAAACAGTTTGCATAATTTATTTAGTAGCCCTCTTCTATTCATTAGAAATAATTCTCAAATTAGGCCGAGCAAGCAAAATTTAAATATTGCATTAACCAGTATGAAATGATGCCGCATGCAAAACACTTATAAACATAAAATATTGTGCTCAAGGAAACAGCGCATGCAGGTTATCATATCTGTTTCTGTTGGAGAACACTCTGACAAGTTATTCAGCTCAAATACTTTTCTCGGGTGTTTGGCAAAGGAACAAAATTCGGAAGCGAAAAACAACAAAAATAGTTCCTTACATGCTTGCATAAGAGGTGACAAAACCAACAACAGCAAATATAAACGCCATCCTTGTTGTCACCATGATACTTATATGTAGCAGATAGTCAATTGCGAGGCTTTTATTGCTATTCACTTCAAGCAATAAAAGAACTAACTATGTCGAAATGCATGTGTTGATAGATTCTTCTCTCCAAGCTCTATGCATGGTTGTTTAATTTTATTGGAGAATTAGGGATTGAACTAATGAACCATTGTTGAGATGAGATATCAAGGGTTCCTCAATTCAGTTCTCTCCAGCCCAGTCCCAAATTCATTGGCATGAAAGAACAGCAGCACCATATTATACAAAAATCAGCTAATTAATTTATAACTAACTTTTTACCTAACTCAAATTGATCACAATGATAATCCGAGTAGAGATTACCTCATCATCCAACTTACTACCGGCCAATTTTTTTTTTTTTTTCAGCTTAACAACCTAATCTTCAGGCTATGCATTATTTTAACAAGCATAAAATATTAGGGTTGAGTCTGAAAGGTACCCACTACAAGATACTCTACTAAAATATAAATTTCACCATGCTTATATGTCTACACATCTGTGTACATATGTTTGAGAGAGAAAGAAGTACGCGATGAAATAATGGCTTTACGTGATGTTGATCACTAATCTATTTATTAAGCACTTTGCATGAAGGAAATATAGTGCTGATGAATGTCTTAAATGCATGACGTGGTGGGTTTAGTGAGGAAAGAACTGCTACGAGTGTTTGGGGAGGACGCTGAGGTCATACTCATCAGATGATTACCATAACCCATGTTGAATTAGACCTATTGTTTCACACTAAAACCACCTTTTTGATGTACCCTACTATTTTTTTTTCTAAAATTTTTTTAGAGTATGTTTATGTATGTGAAGTTGTGTTACTTAAATTTTTGGAGTTTTTAGTGTTTCATATGGCTATATTGAGAAGGTTAAAACAATGAATGATTTGGTTGTTGAAAAAGAACGTGACAAGTCAGTGCTAATAATATTACTGAAAGGACACATCAAGTCGTCAGAAATGACTTATTCTGTGCGTTAGTCTATGACATCATTTTACTTCCGTCCTAGTGTAAAGTACTATTTTTTTTTTCCCCAATTCTAACGGTTAAGAATGAAGATGGTGAAGACTAAATATCAAAGCACTTTCACGGTATAGTGTAATGAGTTTAGTGGCTGAAGGTTCGATAGAGAGATAAAAGAAGATTCCATGTCTCTCACAGCTTCTAGCCTTGGGAAGGAAAGAGTCATACGTTTCTAAGGGTGACGTTTTTAACGTACAAGATGATGACACCAAATATTTTATATCAGTCCTGTCTTGTATGGCTATAAAGATTGGTAGCCGTCAGTCACTTTATTTCTAAATATGCTCCTATTGTTCTTTTGGATAGAGGAGGCTTTACTATTGAAAACAAAACTACTGTTGTGGATATGGTTAGTGCCGGCTATCCTTTTTTCTATCCTGATGGTAATACAATATATTGACAGCATATGGATATGTATGGAGATAAAATATACTTACATAACACTGAAGGACTTCTTAACAACTTCTTAACAATCTTGGATCACCTCAACTGCTCATTTCAGGGTTAGACAAGCCAAAGCTAGCCACTGTACTTTCAACAATCCCACGTGCAAATTTTTTGCTCTTTTCCATGGAGATGTCTTTTTGATTTTACATATACTTAGTTCTCTTTTTAGTAGTTCTTCTTATGTTAGTAATTCTTCTTATTTGTACTTGGGTACTTTTTTTCCAAAGCAAAAGGTCCAACTAAAAATCTACAAAAGTCACAGCCCTTTATGCTATGCAATTGCATTTCATGTTGGTGAGTCTCATATCACCTTTTACAAAGCATTGTTTTGGGATGATAAGGTGGCTGCACTTGGGTATAAAATCATGTCATTGAATAGACATTGCACCCATGTTTTGAATAGGAACAGCCATGTTTAGACGAAAATGATACTGTCAGAAGAAAAAAGTTATAAGAAGGATCAGAAAGATGCAAATTAAAACTTATTTAAATTCTTTAAAATTGGCTACCACTTAGATTAAAACTTCTTTGCAAGTTCAGATTTCAAATATATTACAGATTCAAGTAAAAAAATCTGCATAAAGGACTCTTATATTTCATAATTGTTGTATCCTTATTAGAGTTTTTTTTTTGACTTTGTCATAACGGATTTTTGAATAGAGTTCGAATTTTCAGAGTGACCTAAAGAAATATTTTTGGGTAATTTTTTTAAAAAATAAAAATAAAAAAATACAAAGAGAGTGGCTATAAATATTTTTTACCGTATGATTGTACACTAAAATTCATTTATTTTCGAAAATCGCTTTTTAAATTAATAAAAATAAACATAAATAAGGTAATATTGATTTTTCAAAATTAAAAACATAGGTTCGAGAGTCAATTATTTATGAAAAAAGGTTAGCACCCTCGTGACGCCTGAGAATCAATATCAACTGATCATAGTTATTTCTCAATTTTGAAATTCACTTGATTTTTAAAATTGGCTTCCTAAAAAATATCTCAAAAAGAAAAAAGATGAGAAAAAAAATGCCTTGTTCTTACTCAACCTTTACTCAACAAAATATTTTTTTATAATAAAGAACATGAAGGTCTCATTCTTGTTTAACCTTCTAATCCTTAAAATATTTTTTGATAGAGAATATGGATACCAAATGAGTGCCACCTTACTTTTGTTTAATCTCTAATTCTCAAAATATTTTTTGATGGAGAATATAAAGGCTTCACTCTTGTTTAACTTTTAATTTTTAAAATATTTTTTATAATTCATGCAAATATGAGGACATATTAATTCTAAACTACAGCGCATAACAACGTTATAAATTATATAAATAATTTTAATATCTCATGAACTTATCATAAACAAATAATTAATATTTAATATCTAGATTTAGACTTTAAACTCGACTTTTATAATTTCGTTAATTAAAAATAAAAATGAATTTGAGGCCATACAAAGTATTTTTTATTTTTTTAGAAACATTTAGAGAATGTAAAAATTTTTCTCTTGAAGGTCCTTCATTACTTCAAAAAATATTTTTTGTTTAAAACATAATTTTATTTTTAAAAATATAAAAATCTCTCTATTAAGGCATTTTCATGCTATCACAATATATATTTTTTTAAAATATCTCTCTTGAGATTTTTTCATATATTTTTAAAAAATATTTTATATCAGAAAGTGTGAAAATATCTCGTTTGAGATCTTTTTATATTTTTTAAAATATTAAATATATACTTTATTTTTATTTATAAAAATAAATTTTATAGTAAAGAGTATAAACATTTTTTTCTTGAGATTTTTTATATTTTTTAAAAATATTAAATATATATATTTTAAAAAAATAATTTTTATATTAAAAAATACGAAAAGTTCTCTCTTGATATTTTTTCTTACTTCTCAAAAACTTAAAACATATATTTTAAAAGTATTAAATATATATTTTATTTTTAAAATAATTTTATATTAAAAAATATAAAAACATATCTCTTAAGATTTTTTTTTATATTTCTTAAAAGTATTAAATATATATTTTATTTTTAAAAATAATTTTATATTAGATAATAGAAAACCTCTTTCTTGAGATTTTTTCACACTTTTCAAAAATTTGAAACATATATTTGATTTATTTAAACATAATTTTTATTAAAAATTTATATTATTTTTATATAATAATTTTAGGTTGTCAAAAATTTTTGTTTTATTATTTTTTTAAAACAACCTTCATATCTTAAAGTTCACTTTTTTTTCTTTTTTTATTTAAAAAATATTCTTCATTCCATGACCATATTTTTTCTAATTTTTTTGTTTTGTTTTGTTATATTATTATTTTGCTCTCTCTCTCTCCTTTCTCTTTATACTAACACCATCACCCATCAAAACTTGCACTATGACATTCTTACAACCCTTAATGGCCTATTTTAGTTAATTATATGGTTCTTTAAAGCATAAATCAAAATAATAAGCATATCCTGATTAACCCGCAAACAATATACTAAAAAGAAAACAACAAAGTAAAATAAAGAGACATGAAACTAAAAAAATAAGAAAATAAGAGTATCATAAAAATAAGATTACCTTATGCCGAAGTGAAGAAAGGTCGATTCAAAGATGCTATGAAGCCAATACCAGAAAATCTAAAAGTAACGATAAAATTTAACGATAAAGAAAATCAGTCTCTAAAAAATGATAGGTTACTGATGAAATTGCTACAAAATAAAAAATTTCACCTTATCAAGTGATTAAGGACAGATTAGCGATGAAAATTAGTGATCGATCAAATATCTGCGCTAATTTTAATTTTAATTTAATATATATTATTATTTTAAGTGTATTAGCAATCAATCAAATATCCGTTTCTAAACATAATTTTAGTTTAACATATACTATTATTAGTTATATTAACGACCCATTAGTGATTGAACTGTCGGTCTTTATATTTGGCTATCAAAAAATTGGTAGTTACTTGACCCTCGCGATCGCTAGTGTAGACAAAGTCTAGCGATTGTTAGAGGGTAATCACTAGCTAGCAACTGCCCAGTAGCGACTATCGTTGGGTAGTCACTAAGTTCCCCTAGTACTGGTGTTGACATCTGCTTGTAGCAGCGATTGCCCAACAGTAGTTGTTGGGCTCTCCCAACGCTAGCGACTATCGTTGGGCAATCGTTGGGTTCCCCCAATGCTAGCATTAGCATCTGTCAGCACCAGCGACTGCCCAATTATAGTTGCTAGGCTTTTTCCACGCCAACTACTGTCACTAGGAGAGCCTAGTGCTGACACTAGCTTTGTGCCTCCATCCTTCTAGAACGCATGTCCAGTGACTATAGTAATGGTAGTTATTGGCCATGCATGTTGTAAAATACAACAAGCCAGTAGGTACCACTCCTCTTATTTTCTCTCATCTTCTCTTTTCTACAAGTCTCCTTCTCGTCGCCCTATAAATCCCCTACTTCTTTCCTGCGGCTAGTCTTCAAGTGGCCTTCTCTTGGTGAATCCACTGCTCGAACTCTTATAAGTAAGCATAAAAAATTTGGTTAGATTTAACTTAATGATCTTTTGTTAGAGTATATTATATAGAAATTTTTTTGTTATATAAAGATCTAATAATTTTTGGTTATATTATATAGAATAATTTTAAAGTAGATTAGATTAAAAATTTTTGGTTAGATTAGATTTAATAATTTTTGGTTAAATTAAATAGAATAATTTAGATTAGATTAGATTAAATATAGTTAAGTTATTTGGTTGTTAATTTTATTTGTTAATAAAATTAGTTTTTGTTATATTATTTAGATATGATTATTGAATTAGATTGTAATTAATTTATGAAAGAATAATTTTATTAGTTTTTTTAAAAATAAATTAGTTAGATATTAATTAAAATTTTAAGTGATTAATTTTATTTGGTAATAAATTTAGTTTTTTTTAGATATAATTACTTAATTATATTATCATTAATTTGTGATAAATACTTTAATTAGTTTTTTTAAAAATATTAAATTAGTTAGATGTCAACTAACTTTTAAGTTGTTAATTTAATTTGTTAATAAATTTAATTTTTATTATATATATTTGTTAGATATAATTATTTAACATTGTAATTAATCAATGATAAATAATTTAATTAGATTATTTAAAATAATAAATTAGTTAGATGTTAATTAAAATTTTAAGTTATTAATTTTATTTGTTAATAAATTTTATTTATGTTAAATTAATGATGTAATAGTTTAATTTGATTATAATTGGAGATAAAAAATTTGAATAGATTTCTATGAAAACTACATTAATTAAGATGTTAATAAAATTTAGTAGTTATTAATTTAAAATAAATTATTTAATTAGATTTTGTAAGTTGTTAATTTTATTTGTTAATGAGTTTAGCTTGTTGTATGTAATTAAATATCTGTTTAATTAGATTACAATCGATTTGAGAAAAATAATTTATTTTAGTTTTTTATGAATATTAAATTAATTACCTCTTAATTAAATGTTTTGATTTCAAATTTTATTTGTTACTAATTTTAGTTTATACATGTTTCATTTATTAGATAATATATTAAATCTAATTAAGACATATCATTTAGATACATCATTGGAGAATTATTAGTAAACGTTTATGGTGGATTGCATGTTTACACATGCATCGAGGTAAATTGTTTGGTAACAATTCTTGAATTGTTTAAACTAGATAGTTTAGAAATGTGATATTTATGTGTAGCGCATGACATGTGTAGATTATAGTTTATTTAATTTAATTTAAATTTGATGCAGCATCTTTATTGTTCTTCAAGTACGTACTAATGGATATGAGTATATGTTTCAATTAAAAGCACTCGCTCATATTTATACATGTGATGTACTTATAGAACTATGGAGATAGACTGCCAAAATTTTTATAAAATAAAGTAAAAAATGATTACGACATTGTGCTTTACATAAATATAAAATTTCTAAATGGTATAGGATCACTTACCTTTGAAGTATGGGCGGCATGCATAAAACGTTAAACAAGTTGTATTGTAACTCATTTACTTTTGATGTATCCTCTAAATTTGTTTAATGATGATTTTATTTGGTAATTTAACTTATATTTATAACATTTTTCGTGCATTTAGATGTTTATTAGATAATAAGTTGTCAAGTTATTGAAAATTTTTGGAGGCAAGTTATTAGAAACTAGTTACAGATGGATTATTAAATCAAAAATTTTTAGATGGAATGGAACAATTGATTTAATTTGCTTGTAGTCAATAGGTGTTCATGGCCAGAGATAAGATAAGGCTTCCACATAACTGAAAAATGTGTCAAAATCGTCAATATAAGATTGTTGATGCGGTTAGATATCATTTGACTATATACGATTTTATAACAAGATATTTAGAATTGTCATGGGCAAATAATGAATATTTTAATTATGGAATAATTGAACATTATGTTAGATAAAGATCTGCCACTGTGTATGAATATGCCAATACATACCAAACAATGGTAATAGATGTGGTTAGTCTAAAATTTAACTCGAAACACATGGAGAAATTTCTTAATCTGGATGCTTAATATTTTTTATGATATGTTGATTGCTGTTAATCAAGAATTACGAGATAAATATCAAAATTATTCAAAATTATTTACTGTTGCTAGAATGTTGAACATAAAGTCAGAATATCATATTTTGGAAAAGCGCTACGATGATATTTGCCAATTGATGAAAGAAATGATGCAATCAATAATTCAGTGACTGAGAATTTTTACAGTACAAAAAAATAACTCCACGGTATGGGGTTGCCAGTTGAAAAAATTCACTGTTGTAAGAATAGGTGTATGATATGTACGGTATAAGAGACGAAGACGAGTTTTTAACAAATAAACACTTGTTTTATACAAGAAAATGTATTATTTTTCTCTCAGTCCACGCTCATAAAAACTATGTGCATCGAAAGCCAAGATGAAGAATATGAAATGGCATGCAGAATATGAGATTAAAGATGATGTCTTACGTCATTGCTTTGACTCTTTTGCTTGAATGCATTTTAATCAATATTATTAGTTTTTTGCTACTAAATGTAAGAATATCAAAATAGGTTTGAACACTGATGGATTTCAACTATTCAGTCAATGAGGACAATAATATTCTTCATGGCCAATAGTAATCACATCTTATAAGTTACCTCTTTGAGTGTGCTTAAAAAAAGAGTACATGTTCTTAATTATGATCATTTTTAGATTGAGGAATCTAAAGGATAGATTAGATGTTTACCTGTAGCTTTTGATAACAGAGTTATAAATCTTGTGGGAGGTTGTAATGCCTACATATGACATCTTTTGCAAACACAATTTTACTATAAAAGTTGCTTTAATGTAGACCATTAGTGACTTGGAGTACATCAAAAAGATTGGCTTGTCCATATTATAGAGAAGATTCAGATGCATTTACCCTTCGTAGCGGACGTTAGCAATTTTGGTTTGCTAATCATTATAAGTTCTTACTAGAAGATTATCCATTTTATAGGAATAAAATAGCGTTAATTAGGAATAAAATAGTAAAAAAAGTAACTCCTTTTGTTAAATCTGGGTATGAATTACTACATGAAATTTACCAATTAGGATTGAAAAAGGTGTCAAAAGTTGGATATAAACAGATAAATGATCTTATTTGTAAGACATGCAATTAGAAGAAACAAAGCATATTTTGGGATCCATCTTATTGGTGAACCAACTTAATATAACACAACCTCGTTGTCATGTATATAAAGAAAAATATTTTTGATAACGTGCTCAACGTAATCATGAATGTGGAAGGAAAGACAAAGTAAATGCAAAGTCTATGGAAGACTTAAAAACATTTTGTAGACACCTTAAGTTAGCGAAGAATATGATAGTTGGAAAATACCCTAAAGATTTACATTTTGACAAAACAAGTAGAGAAACAATGTGTGAGTAAGTGAAAAATCTAAGATTCCTTGATAGATACGCATCGAACATGGCAAGGTGTGTGGATATGAGAAAACATAAGCTATTCGGGATGAAAAGTCATGTCTGTCATGTTTTTATGTAGCGATTACTACTCATTGCATTCCGTGAGCTATTGTCTACTAATGTATGACAGATAGTAATAAAGTTCAGCATTTTACTTAATCATTCATTTCAATCATTTATTTATTTGATCATTCTTAATTATCATTTTAGATAGTTTTGAAAATTGAAACATAATGTTAAAAATAAAGTAAAAGTAAAAGGATCGATATGCAATGCATATTTGGTTAAAAAAGTATCATCATTTTGCTTAAACTACTTTGTGCCACATGTTAACATCCAACATTGAAGAAAGCCATGGGACGATGTCGGTGATTATGAGTAAGAAGGACATCAAGAAACTCTATCGATTTTTAAACATTCTGGCTATGCATTTGGAAAAGAATAATCTATATATTTGATAGAGGAAGAATATCAGGCCGCTCATATATAGATTCTGATAAAATACCATGAGGTTAAACATTTCATAGAGTGCATATTTGACAGCTCAATCATACTAATTGACTTAGCCATTCGTACATAAAAATGTTCCTTGCTAATGATCATCTTTTTTAAACAAATGTTTTGTAGGATTTATATTTTTCAATTACGTGAACAATGTTTACGTATAACTAATCATGAGATTGAAACTCATTCAGAGCTTCAATTAATTGGTTTAGTTTATATATACGTACTTATAATCTACACCTTTGATCCACTAAACTTTGTTGTTAACAATTTTATCAAGGATGTTGCAAAATGTCCATTATGATTTAAGAAGTCGTACCTAGGATACTATGTCAATGGGTATAAATTTCAAACTAGAAGATATTGCTCGGATAAATCTACAATGAACAGTGAAGTCTACATTAAAAAATTTAACTATAATGCAGATGAAAGTGACTATTTTTGTATATTGATGGAGGTGTTATAATTAGAATACCTTGCATTACTAATCAAGAGAACTATTTTTTCAAGTGTGAATGATTTGATCTGACATCTAATATAAGCACCAAAGTACAGAAATCATATAATCTAGTGGATGTCAATCACACAAGGAGATTGAACATGTATGAGCTATTTTTCTTGGCTTCACAAGCAGCCCAAGTCTATTATGTTCCTTATTTAAGCTTAAGGCACGATAAGCATGACCAATGGGTTGTTTATAAAAAAAAAGTCAGGTTTTTTGTTGAACTACTAGAATTTAATTTCACTGGTGGATCAACCCAAGATACTTTTTTTCAAGATGATGAAAAAGATGTCCATTAAATTAAAAATGATGCAAACCATCATCCTATATCCTTGAATGATTCAAGTGAGACATTAATAGATTTTGATGATGAGGAAAAGACATGCTAGATCAGTAAGATTTGGAATGTTTTTCTACTAAAGAAGAGGACGATGAAGTGGACGAGGAAGAAAAAGAGGAAGACTCTGAAGGTGATGATCGGTTATATTTATAAAAAAATTTGTTACTAGAATTATTGGATATTATGTTTTAAATAATCTATATTATGAAATGAATATTGGTTAATTTGATTTTTCATTGTATAGTATTCTCATCATATATTTTAGGGGGGTTAAGTCCAATTTTTTTTTTTTTATAGAACTTTGGCTGTTTAACTAACTTTTATTAACATATTGGATGAGAGGTTGAGGGAGATAAGGTAAATCCAGAGGGAGACATTTACATATTCAAGATGAGGAGGAGGATGCAGCTGCACCATTTCCACAAGGAGTATCTATACTCACAGATGGGTTTGCCAACTTTACTTCAAATTCTTTTGATTTTGTTGCTAATAGGATGTCTAGTTTATCATACCTTCATCTTTGTCTCTTGTACAGTGGATCATCACAAAACTGACAAGAACTTAGTTCATTATCCTTGTCCCGGTATATTATGCACTTGTTGTTACAAGAATAAATCTTTTCAACTGATAATCCTATACCTTACAGATATTTCTTTGTATTATAAAATTCTCAATCATAAGATTATCGACTAACATCATCTTTTTTATTGGTTGATAAATATCATAGTAGTATGTTTCAAAAATATGATGTTTTGACTTTATGTTTAATATTTTAGTAATAGTAAATAATTATGGATGATTTTGACACCCATCCCATAACTGTTGCTTAGCAGCATTCAATATATCATAAAATCATTGAGCATCTAGATTGGGAGATTTCTCCATGTATTTTGGATTAAATTTTGAACTAGCCGCATTCATTACCATTGTTTAGTATGCATTGACATTTTCATGCTTAGTGGCAGATCCTTCCTGATATAATATTTACTTGCCCCATAAGTAAAACTCTTATCATTTTCCATGGCAATTCTAAATATAATATCCTGATAAAAAACTGTATTTAGCCAAATAACCATATTAATAGTCTCATAACGATGGTTTTGAAACTTTATACAGTTACATGAATACTTTTATCTTATTTTCGTCCAAGAATGCCGATTAACTATAAGCAAACTGAATAAACTATTCAATTTCGTTAAATAATTTTTAATTTAAGAATCTATCCATAGGCCTAGAGTACCTTTACTAACGATTTTACCTACTCATGTTTATATTTCTTAATTAGTTGTAAACTAGTTCCCAATAACTTGTAGAATTTTGAACAATTTGAAAACTTACTATCAAAAATTTAAGCAAACATTCAAGAACATGACTAATTTAGTCATGACTTAAATTATAATATAAAATTATCATCGAATAATTTCAAGGATATATCAAAATTATATGGCTTATAATACGACTTGTTTAACATTTTATGCATGCAACCCAAACTCTAAAGATATATATATATACACACGTACTAACAGTATTTAATAATTAAAAATTAAATTTTAATTACAATAATCATCTAATTACATTTATAATAAAAGTTAATATTTAACTAATTTACGTATATTGAAATCTCAATAGGTTATTTATCTAAGATTAACATCTAATTAAACCATTAAAATTACTAATCTAAATAATCTAATCAATCTAACTCATTGATCTTAATAAACATATACTTAATGAACATCTTAATTAACAAATAAAATTAACAACATCAATTCACATTTACAATTTAACTAACATAAAATTAATTTCAAATCCAATTATAATTAAAAAATTGAATTAACATACTAAGAATAATTAACAATTAAATATTCAAATCTCATTATAACTAACATATAATTACATTTACATAAACAATTAACATCTAATTAATTTAATTTTCATAAAAATTTAATTAAATTATTTATCTCAAATTACAATCTAAATAAAGTATTAATTAACTAATCTAACATAAACTTAATTTATTAACATTTAATTATAACTTTAACATATAATTAATAAACTAACAATAATTAACAATTATAAATTAAAAACTGGTTACAACTAACGTGTAATTACATTTATACTAACAATTGACATGTAACTAATTTAATTTTTGTAAAAACCTAATTAAATTTAATTTTATTGAACCGAAAAATTGGACAGGTGACTGATCCATAAATCCTCATTAGAGCATCACAATAGGGCCAAAAAGTTGCCATAAATTGGTTAGGCTTTCCCTTTCATCTATGTGAGCACTTTTCTTTTCTCTTAAGAATGAGTATTAGTAGTTTAGTGACTATAGTATTACATTAAGTTTATGGATGCTAATTATATAATTTAATTAAAATCATGAAACTATATTTGTTCTTTTTACCCATATTAATTAATATTTAATAATCCTTTATAGATGTTATTGGATAAAATAAACTCAATAATCATATCAAACATTTAAGCAACATGAGAATGAGTAAATCATCAATAATGTCAGGTTGTCTAGTTATCAATCAACATGTAAAAATATTACTAATTTCGTGTAACGGGTATAGATAGCTTTTGAAGCTTATATTAATTACTTATAAAGACAATCAAGCAAAGAAAGAAATAGCCTCACTGAGAGAAAGAAAAGATGGTCGTTCATTATGGGGAAGCAAGGACAAGAATGGACCCTAGGCAAGGGGTGTATGTCTTTGCCATTAACATCTTTTCGAGGAGAAGATGAAGGATGAACGGGGTAGTTATGGTCAGAGAGAAAGTTACAGAGAGTTCTAGAGAGAGAAAGAGCCCAATATGCAAGAGAAATAGGGGGCGATGCTCGTGGGAAAGAAGAAGAAATTAAGATGCAAGCCCTAGTTTTAAAGCCTTTTAGCGACGACCATTACTGGTCATCGCTAGTTAACGACCACCATGAATTATGGTTGTTAAGCCTTGGGTGAAAAACTAAGGCTAAGATGTGAAGGACTTATAGCTAACAACCCTCATTTGGTCGCTAGCCAACACCCAACGCATGTTGGATGCCTAACGACGACCTTTGCAACGATCGTTAATCTTCCACTTATCAACCACCACGTTCATCAGTTGCTAAATATGTAGTTTTTTCCTAACTTTAATGACCGAATCCCTATCTATCATTAACCTTTCATAAAAAATAATATAATTTGATTAAAAAATAACTTTAGTGACAAAATTTTATTTGTCATTAAATACTATCACTAGTCTTTCACTAATCACTCATTAAGTTAAAATTTTAATTTCATAATATTTTTGTCGGTAATATGTCATTATCTTGTGATTTGCTACATCTATCGCTAATTTCTATTACTATTTTCAAATTTTCTTTTAGTGATTTGTAGGTTTGAGTATTTTTATAGGTAATGTTCAATTGTCACATGTCTTATAGTTATGAATGTTTTATTTTATGTTTATGATTAGCTTTATGACGTTTATCATATTTTTATAATATTCTATTTTTATTGATTATTATCTTTATGATATGTTGTGGATATATGATGTTAACTGTATGTTATTTTGTTTATAGATATGATGGATCCTTTTGGGCACTCAAGTGATGGCTCTTAAAAACCTAAAAATGAGGCATCACTAGCATGCCTAATATATTAAGAGTTATGATTTTGATGTTAAGCTTATTATTTACATGAATGATAAAAATCAACCTTTTGAAAGGAATGACACCCCATTAAATAGTTATATTAGGGTCTTATACGTAACACGATGCCCATAATTTTGAGTGCTTTCACTCAGTATTTGATGAAATGAAGAATAGGATTTAGGAGACAATATTAATATGTAAAATAGAATATGAAGTGTTGCTTTTAAATTAGATTGTTGCTAACTAAATAAATAGCACTTTTATTTTTGTAATGCTTCATAGAAGACGTATGATATTGATAAGAGTATGCGGTGGTACGTACTTCAATATGCTATAATTAATGGAGAAATTTCAAGATTAATCTTAAGACGAAGCACATATTTCCTCACGTAGATGACTTAAAAATTTTGAGGCTTCCACGTGAAGAATATATAAGTGTCATATGGCATGACTTTGTGAACTTTCACGTGTAAGCAAAGTTCCAGGTATAACTTTATATCAATGAATGTATTTTGTACAATTTTATTCAAATATTGAAGTGCATTTGTCTTATAGCAAAAGAAAGAAGAAAAAAGAATGTGTATGACCACTATTTTGTCAAAGAGTGGTTTGTAGACATGCAAGTTATTTTTCACTTTTTATGTTACTGATTAATGATAATTTAGTTGCTTATTTTTACATTTTAACATGCTCACTTTTCATATTTAATAGAATAAACAAGCATTGGGTGACAATGAACAAATTGAACATGTCATATTATGGACGGTAGTATAATAGAATAAAGAATGGGAAGTGCATCAATGAAGCAAGCAGAAAGTACATTAAGAGGATTGTAAGTATTAGATTAGTTTTCATTATTATTATTTGTTTTTATAGTAATAAGTTTGATGTTGATTCACTAAGTTTATTGTAATATTGTAGGATGAGCCAATGATGCAGAGCACACAGGGTAAATTTACACCCTTGGGTCTAAATGATGTACTCACAAAAGCTCTTGGTATACTTGAGTAACCTAATTATGTCAGATGTCAGAAATCTAGGGTAATTATCACACCTTATTTTGAGAAGGCTAAAAAGTTCAGTGTCCCTCAAGGTGTGTAGTTAAATCAACAATAATTGATAAGGATGATAACGTAATTTACTGAATGAAAAGATGTTTTGATAACCATTATGGTGAACAAAACAAATGTCTAGCTAGAAAGATCTATGTTGCAATTTCGTTCAAGTAAAACTAGTAATGATATGGCTGGATTAATGGATGATGAAGAATATCAAACACTTTAGTCACCTACATCAGTCAATCCACCAGTACCCACATCATACAGCATTAAGATATATGACGTAGTACACATTAACATAGTGTCTTATTTTGGTTAATATACTATTTTGATTAAATATCTTAGTTTTCTATTCTTTTAGGTTTCCCATTTCTAATCTAAGTTAGTTTCCTATTCTTTCAAGTTTCTTATATTTAGTTTAAGTCAGTTTCTTATTCTTTTTGCATTTCTTATTTTTAGTTTACTTTCATGCATTATTTAAAGACTTATTACAATGGTTAGAGGTAATTTAATATAGTTTTTTAAATTTTCATTCAAAATGTTAACTTTTCAGTTTGTTCTTTAATTTTATTTGGCTTTTCTTTCGAAGTAAATCTTCTGTTGCACCAAATTAGTATCAAAGCAAGGATTTTTACCTGATTCTGATAGTTGACGATGGTTCTAGTGGGATACAAGCCATCGGCAACGAACGATGGTTAGACAAGATCGAGCAATGACTTGATAAAATCAATGGAATCTTTCACAATCTCATGGAAATGATGATTGTAATGACTATAAAAGGAAGATGTGATTCCATGGAGCAAAACCAAATCAATATGATAGTATAATGAATGGTGGCCAACAAGACTTAAAATAATGCAGATTTTATTCCAACAAATTTTAGGGCAACAAATTATATGGATTAATAACCTACACACTAACTACCTATTGACCTAGGCTTAAGATTTAATAGCAACTTATGGTAAACCACAACAATCGATACCAACCCCAAATGAGCTCGAGAATTGATAACAAAACCCTAATTCAAGCAGAACTAATCATGAATCATGATTTTCATGAGTATGTTCCATTATGGTTCTGTGAACGACAAAATTGAAGAGCTCCTATATAGCGGCGTGATAGTGAGTTTGAGGTTAAGGATGCCCTTCCACCTTTTCAAAATGGTGATTTTCAACACCAAGGTTGGAAGAATGTTTTCAACAAAGGTAACCATAGAGATCGAATTATTCATCTGAAGAAGAAGAAGAAGATTTTTGTTTTAGAGATAAAAATCGAGGCCCACACACTTAAGAATTTAAAATGAAGATGGATTTACTAAGTTTTGATGATTGATTAAACATTAAATATTTTATTGATTGGTAAGAATTATTGAAAACTATTTCAATTATTTGAATATTTCAAAAGAAAACTAAGTCAAGCTCATGGCATATAAGTTGAAAGGGGAGCTTCTACTAGGTGGGAGCAACTTTAATATAATCGTCAATGCCAAGAAAAATGGCGTGTTTGCATTTAGCCCAAGATGAAGCAATTACTACGAAGATAATTTCTCCTCCAGCTTATGAGTAGTTTTTATATCAACAATATCAAAATTATCGACAAGTCAACCGTACTATTAATAAGTACACAGAAGAATTCTACCAATTAAACGCATGAGTTAATCTGCCTGAAACAGAAGATCAATTGATTGCTTATTATATTAGAGGCTTAAAGATGGTTATTCAAGATCCATTTGCTCTTCAGATGATTTGGACCATGACAGTTGCAGTTAATTTGATGAACATAGAAACTCAGATCAACATATCCATTATGCATCCTCGGAGTAACTTTGGATGACAAAATCGAGAAATTTTTTCTACTTTAAAAGATTCAACAACTCCCAGCAACAATAGTAGTCAAAATAAAAATATATCTTCGACTTAAAATTTGGTGCATAATCAAAATAATACTTTAACCTCTGTTCGGTTCAACACCCAAAGTAGTAACCAGCAGCAACATCGAATCAATAATGATCCTTATCCACGCCCTAATATTGAAAAGTGTTTTCAATGCAACTAATCAGGCCATTTTTTCAAACCAATGTTCGAATAAAATATCTATCAACTTTGTAAAAGAAGATGGTAGTGATGAAAAATAAGTTCTTAAAGAAAAAATTTATGATGGTGTTGAGTTTATAGAAGGAGATGTGGGAGAAGTGGTGTGTATTTCCAATGACTCTTGCTTGCCTCAAAGAAATTTGATAACACTTAATGACACAAGATCTTTCGAACCCGATGCACTGTTTGTAATAAGGTATGCAACGTCATTATTGATAGTGGTAGTAGGGAGAATGTTATCTCTAAAGCTCTCATGAATGCATTAAATTTAAAGATTGAGAAACATCTTTCTCTATATAGGATCACATGGATGAAAAAAATGTCTGAAATTTCAAGTGCAAAAAAGTTTGCAAGATTTCTTTATCAATCGAGAAATATTACAAAGACGAGATCGTATGCGACGTAGTGGAGATGGACGCTTTTCATATCCTATTAGGAAGACCATGACTTTATAATATTGATACCGCTTATAAAGAACGAGATAATACTTTTATCTTTTGATGGCTTAACAAGAAGATCGTGTTATTACCATAATCTTAACCTTCGAAAAGCAATTCTATTATTAAGGAAGATAAACCATTATTCACCAATATAACAGTTTCGGAATTCTTCAAATAAGTTAAAGAGCCAAGCTTTATCATAGCATTAGTGGTGAAAGGCTAATCTAAAAAAACTGTTGAGGTTCCACCAAAGATACAATAGGTACTTGCTAATTTTGCAAATTTGTCTTCTAATGAGCTACCTCTTATGCGAAATGTTTAACATCATATCAATTTAGTACCTGGAGCTAGTTTGCCTAACTTGTCACATTATTATCAGCTGAGCATGAAGAGTAACATCAGCAAGTTAATGAGCTACTTGACAAAGGTTTGATTTGTGAAAGTATGAGTCCTTATGCAGTTTTTGCTTTACTCACCCCAAAAAAAAATGGTAGCTGAAGGACGTGTGTGGATAGTCAAGCTATTAATAAAATAACGGTCGAGTATCACTTTTCCATCTCATGTCTTAATGATATGCTTGACAGGTTAGAAGGTACTGTGATATTCATTAAACTTGATTTATGAAGCAGATATCATCAAATTCGTATTCAACTAGGTGATGAGTGGAAAGTAGCTTTCAAAACTAAAGATGGTCTTCATAAATGGCTAGTGATGCCTTTCGGGTTATCAAACGCACCCAGCACATTCATATGATTGATGAATTATGTTTTTCATCCATTTATCAAAAAAAAAAATTTGGTTGTTTATTTTGATGATATTCTTATCTACACGGAAGCATTTGTCACATCTCAACGAAGTTCTATTAGCTTTACAAGCTAACAAGTTGTATATCAATCTTAAAAAATACAGCTTTATAATTGACCATCTTTTATTTCTTGGCTTTATAGTAGGAAGAAAATTGTATTCAAGTTAACAAGGCAAAGGTGAACGCAATGCAAAGCCAACTTTTATAGGCATTTTTTCGAAGATTTAGCATAATTATGACACCTATTACCAATTGTTTAAAGAAAGACCAATTCCAATAGGGTGACATACAAGAGGACAGCTTCTTAGTAATAAAGAAAAAATTATGCAATGTACCAGTGTTAACACTCCCTAGTTTGGACAAAATATTTAAGGTTGACTATGATGTATTAGTTTTAGAATTAGAGCAGTATTGTCCCAATAAAAGCATCTAGCAGAGTTTTTTAGTGAAAAGGTTAGTGAATCTCGACAAAAATTGACTATGTATAAGTTAGAATTTTATGCCATTGCTCGCGCCTTTAAGTATTGGGAGCATTATTTAATTCAATGAGAGTTTGTATTATTCATAAATCATCAAGCTTTAAAGTTCATCAATTCTCAAAAGATGATGAATTGGACACATGCTCGATGGATTACCTTTTTGCAGAAGTTCACTTTTACTATCAAACATAAATATGGCAAAGAAAATAAAGCAGCCGATGTATTAAGTCGATGTGCCTCTTTACTAACTACAATGAGTACTAAGGTGGTGGGGTTTCACTATTTAAAGGATATATATGCTACTCAAAGACTTTGATAAAATATGGACATAATACAAAAGCAAGGAGTTTGCTTTTGATTTTCTTATCCAAGATGGATTCTTATTTAAATGTATGTTGTTATGTATTCCTCATTCTTTTTTACGTGAATATTTGATTAGAGAGTTGCATGCTGGAGAATTAAGAGGACATGTTGGTCGAGATAAATAATTAGTTTTGTTGAAAAAAGATTTTATTGGCCACGGTTAAAGAGGGATATTAGACGTTTTGTTCAGCATTGCCTAATTTGTCAAAAGGCTAAGGGACAAACACAAAATACTGGATTTTATACTCCTTTGCCTATTTCAGAGACAATTTGGCAAGATTTAACTATGGATTTCGTTCTTGGCCTCCCAATGACCCAATGAGGAGTTGATTCTGTTTTGATTGTAATTGATTGATTTTCTAAAATGGCTCACTTTCTTTCTTGCAAGAAGATTTCAAATGCTTCTTATATGGCTCATTTATTTTTTTGTAAGATTGTTCACTTACATGATATTCTTAGTTCAATAACTTCTGATAGGGATACAAAAATTTTAAGTCAAATATGGGGAACTCTATGAAAATTATTTGATACTTCGTTAAAGTATAATACCATAAGTCACCTTCAAACTTATGGACAAACTAAGATGGCTAATTGTACTCTTAGAAATATGACTTGATGTGTCAATGAGATAAACCAAAATAGTAAGATGCTACTTTTTTATAGATTGAGTTTGCCTTTAATAGTATGCCTAATCGTTCAACCAAAAATGCTCCTTTTGAAGTTGTTTATACTAGTATTCCAAGGCATACAGTGGATTTGCTTCATCTACCTTCTTTCTCTAATGCTAACCCCAATGTTGAGGAGTTTGCAGAGCGAATTCAATAGATTCATCATAAGGTGAAGAAGAATTTAGATGAGGCTAATCTTTATTACAAGATTGTCGCGAACCAACATCGACGTCTTAATTTATTTAATAAAGGTGATCTGGTGATGATTCATCTTCGAAAGTATTGTTTTCCTGTTGGAACATATAATAAGCTCAAAGATAAGAAGATCGATCCTTTTCGCATCCTTCAAAAGACTAGTGATAATGCTTACAAGATTAATCTTCTAGATGATATGAATATTTTCAATACTTTCAATGTTGCTGATATCTTTGAGTATTTTCCCTCATATAAGTTTTCTTTACAGCCACAAAACTCCAAAGCGAGTTTTCTTCAAAGTGGAAAGAATTGATGTAATGCACATTAACATAGTGCCCTATTTTGATTAATGTCCTATTTTGATTAGATATCTTAGTTTTCTATTCTTTCAAGTTTTCTATTTATAGTCTAAGTCAGTTTCTTATTCTTCCAAGTTTTTCATTGAGTTAGTTTTCTATTCTTTTAGGTTTTTTATTTCAAGTTTAAATTAGTTTTTTATTCTTTTTACGTTTCCTATTCTCAGTTTACTTTCTTGCATTATTTAAAGACTTATTGTAATGGTTAAAGGCAATTCAATATAATTTATCAAAATTTCCTTCAAAATTTTAACCGTTGAGTTTGTTCTTTAATTTTATTTCGCTGTTCTTTCAGAGCAAACCTTCCACTGCACTAATATATCACATATTATTCATATTAACTAAGATGTTAGTAGTGTTAGGAACATAATTTATAGTTCGTTTGATTATTTTAGTGTGAACCATGTGAGATATTCATCCAATCATTAGACTACATAGTGGCAAGTGGGCTTATCTTCATTGATCTTACCCATAATCAAATGATCCATAGGTGTCAACTTGCTTCTATTGATGTTAAGGTGACTGTGGAGGCACTTGCTCATGGTGGTGTATCATTATTTTTACAAATTTTCACAATGGTTTTTATAACTTGTTTATTGTCTTATTTGATAGAATTAAGCCTTCGCAACAATATTTTGTAAAGATTTATAAGATCTTCTATAAAATCAACTCATATAGATACATATGCAAGGTAGTTCTCAAAAAACTAAAGATTTTTATTATAAAAATTCAAAATATGTGTAATTATATGTTGTCATAACCAAACATTTTGGCAAAAATCTGATGTGAGAAATTCTTTTTGTTTTAGATATTCTTTTGGTTTTGATAAATAATGAAAAAAGAAAAAGAAGTTGTCATCAATTTTTTTTATGATGTGATCAACCATTTGTTTTATTTTAAAACTTCTCTCTCTTTCAATAGAGAAACTATGAACTCCGTTTGAAAATAAGTAATGGTCTATTTCACTAGAATATCTGGGATTAAAAGTTAGTTAAATGTGGGGAAGGATTAACACCCCTACAAGTATAATGATCTCATATCTTGAGTTATAATAATTTGATATTGATCTTGACATATAATCCGTATATATATATTACACAAACAAGGTAAGATTAATCTTCACACAATTTAAAAATCTCAATAGAAAAGTCACATTAGACTTAATAAATGTGTGACAGATCTCAAAATAAATTTATTATGCAATTTTATGCAAAAATATCAGTCTAGTTGATACTAAATCTTTGACTCCAAAAAAACAAATATATTTTCATTTTGAGATTGAAATATGAGCTTCATTAAATTCCTTTCTCTAGAATGAATTTTGAAAACTATGCTTCGAAATAACTTTTGAAAACTATGAAATGCATCATTAAATTTACAATGTCAATCATTGTTTTATTCCTCTTATGATTTAATAATTACAAGTAAAAAGTTATACCTTTAGTATAACTCTTGTGCTACCTCTATATAAAATTGAAAGCAGATACTCTCAAAAGACTTCCTAAAAGGAGACTTAAAACTTTTGCATGCTAGTCAATGTGCTTAGAAAGAATAAAAATGTAAAAATCTAAGGATGTAGAGATCCATATGAGGAAAGAGATGTAGAAATGTAGAAATACCCATTGAAAATTAATTGTTGCTTCCCCACCGTGATATTTAACAAAAATATGTTCCAATCAATTGGTGTCATAGTTATTTAAAGTGAAGCTGCTTGCCTTTCTTGCAAAACTTCATGTACCCGTTTAGTAAATTGGACTTCACCTTTTTCCAATGACCATGAACCAACAGGAAAATAATCCATTAATAAAACTAATAGCATTCATCAATTGGTTCAAAAACAACTCCCAAGAGTTTACATTCTCAGAATTTCCATAACTAAAAGCTAATGGGTAAATTTACTCATTATCATCTTTATAAGCAACTAAAAACATGATACCATTAACTCTCCCCTACAAATGAGTACCATCAATGATTATAATTGGTCGAATCACTACATTAAATGCCCTAAGTGATTGACCCAATGACATAAAAAGTATTTAAAATGCTCGTTATCATTAGTCTTGATCTTATTTATGGTCCCTAAATTGGTTTAACTAAGTATGTAGCAATAAAAAGGGAGCTACTGATACAACTTAACTAGGCCCCTATATGTCAAAATCCAAGCATGCTCTTTAGCTTCAATGCCTTATTGTACAGTATATGAATTTCATATATCTCTTTTATGTCGCCGATTATATCTTTTAGCTTCATGATGCAACCATTCAACACAACCTCTAAGCAATTATTTGTTCAATAAGTGTCACTAACCTAACAATGTCTCTTATGAACTTCCTCTAATGTGCACAAATTCTTCAGGTCACATCTTTTTATTTGAAAGAATGATCCTTGTTGTGTTCTCAACACATGAAAATTTTATTCACACATGTATTCCTTACATGTCACTACAAATACTATCTTATTGAACTTCAATACCTGAAACTTAAAATTTTTAGACAATCCATATAACCCAAATGCATGTTTCAAGTCCTTCTTACTAAGGAAGAATTCACTACTATTGAGAGTATGTGCTAGATCAATTGCTTATGGGACACTTACATCCCCAATGTAATAATTTTCTATGCTCGAGATATAATGATGTATCTCAACATCATTTTGATCTTCCTTGACCTCATTGTTTATAACATTACAGGACAAATGACTCAATGGTCTACCATGGTCAAGATTGGCGATCCTCACATGATTCGACTTATTCCCAATCTTAGCATTAGCATTACGTTACATTTCCTCGTTGCCTTTCTTAGTACTAGCTTCCTCTACCTCATTATAATAAAGCCTTTCAAATTTTATGTCATGAATATTCATGTGAATCATATTGTAATCATTTAAAAAAAAATGAGACTTACCTCATTGTTACTACCTTGAGAGTTGAATTGATCAATCATCTTAGGTAGTATAGGTTTTTCATAATGTTGGCACTAATTAATATCACTTGAATAGCCCTCATCGGCACTACATCATCTTTTTTATTGCTAACACGACAAGGTATTATGGGTTGACTAACTCTTTATCATTGCATCTTCATCCTTAACAATGCCTTAATTACAACCATGTGCATGTGCATGTGCATCTTGTACTGTGTTCTGTGGATCAAATGACCCTAAAAAATCTTGTCATATAGTTATGTAGTAAGAATCTGACGTCATTATCTATCACCTTCATTCGTAACTTTCTTTCATCAATTTTAATAATGATGTCCAACATATTTTCATAATTGACACAGCTAGTATCTAAAACTGATACAATATACTCTACTTACTTCTAAGTGCAGCTTCTTGAGACCAACACTCCTCTATTTTAAATAGCAGTGCCAAAATATATGCAATTTCAAACTATCCTCATTCCATTTTTTATTGAATGACAACGATACTCGAATATTGTTAGTCATACTACATCATGATGAAAACAAGACTCATTAACATAATATTAGCCTCTGTAACCACTGCGCATATATTATGTTATTACTATTGTATCAAATCACTACTATCACATACTAAATAATTATATCTCATAAAAAGTCACTATCAATATTTTTCATATCATACTAATCACATTCCATAATAAGATATTGTCATAGATAATGTTATCAAATAAGTCATTACAGGCGACCGTGACAATTACAAATAAATAGTGTCTTATCTATGAAAAAATCACTATCATTATACAAAAAAACACTATCAATGCATATTAAATAATTATCACTTAAAATGACTAATCATACATGCACAGAATCAATATACATCTACATAATGCACTTTTAAGAGTTACTACATATTCATATAACATTGAATTCCCAAAAAATATATATATATATGCGGTATGAGTTCAGCGTAGAACTTGAACATGACACAATAGGTATCACAGGAAAAAGTACCTAGTAAAACAAACTCAGAAAACAGAACTTAGGTTTTTGCTTTCTACATAAGAACACAAATATAACCAAAAATCATCCTTAAATAAACTTAAAATTATAGAGCTAATTAAGACTTGCTGCCTCTTGAGCCTCAAAAGAAACAAAAGAAAAAACCATGAACCCATGAATGCACGTAAAGAAAAAACGCTAAACAAAAATCGATGAACCATTTACTATACATTTGGACAAAAATTTCAAGAAATCTACCTCTCTTCATTTACTAGTTCTGTAGATAGCTAATCGTCTTTTTCGTAAAACACCACCATTCAAATTAAGTATGCAAGCCACCTTTCACGATGTAATAACCCCACCACTCAACGCATGCAACTCACCTTCAATAATGTTAAAATTTAACCAATTTGTAAAGAAATTCTAAAAAAAGACGGCAAAATGAGCTTTTTTCACTTAGTCTTGGCGAGGAAGAATACTAGGAAAAAAAAAAAAAAGGAGTTTTACTTGTTTTTGCATACCTTGACAAGCAAAAGATGAGAAAGAGAGAGATTAAAATGGTCCTTAAGTGACCGCATATTACTATACTGCTAGAAAAAAGGTGAGTTCTATCCCTACATGTAAGCAAGTGTAGAATGGTATGCACAACCAAAGAAGAAGGGTGGCATGATCATCACAAATAAAAGCAAAAATTAAACTTAATGATGTTAGATTACTTTTATGATCAGAGAAATTTTTTAAGTTATTTTCGTCAATTAACTTTAATAGTTGAGTTCAATAACGTAGAAAATTTGTCCATTACATAAGAGAAAAGATATCTCTGTAAACTGTTTAAAAACTTTCTTTCTTTATGTCGCTTCCTTCACAAAACCCAAAATTTTAAATCTAAAAAATAAATAAGGTTAAAAAATGCTAAAATTTGTAAGTAAAATTTTAATAAAGGAATGAAAGAATATGACTAACTTGGTTGAAGTTGTTTTTATGTGGTGTGTAAGGAAAGAGAAGAAAACTTTGAACAGGGGAAAAGAAAAGAAAAGTAACGATTATAATTTAAGATTCTTTCTTTTAAAGTAAACTATATGAGAAAGTGTTTTATATATATATAAGGATAAAAAAATTAAAAATATACTAAATTTGTTTTAATTTAGACATACTCCATTAATTAATTTAATTTTATATCCAAATTTTTAATTTAAATTTAATTATATTTTATCTTAGAGATTTTAAAAGAATGATTTAAGAATAAAAAGAAAATTAAAAAATAAAAAATAGAAAAGATAAAGATAAATAACATAGAAAAGAAGAAAGGGAAAGAGACTCTTTTAAATTTTTTTCATTTAATTTTGTACTCAATTAAATTTTAGATGAAACTTTATTAGTATTATAGTGACCATTATGTTAACACTTTAAAATATTACAAGAAGAGTTAATAAGATGGTATAATATTATTGGCTGGTAGTGAATTTAAGGATTAAAAGAGACAAAGCCGGATTAGATATGTTTTAATCATAAACAGTGCATTACGGACAGTGACATAAATCCGTACGTACTTTGCCATTTGATTCAGTCGGAAACCAGGAATTCGTTTAGGGTGACGAAAGTGGAAAGTGGAGAGTGGAGAGTGGAGAGTGGAGAGTGGACAGAGGGGAGTGATTAATGCTTACGTAGTTGCTTAGGCTAGATGTGCAAAATACTCCTGGCATGCCCACATGTGATTCGTGAAACATATGGATTGTTGACAAATCTCAGTCAATACTGTGTACACTTATTTTGACGCATCAAACTAATTTCATTTTATTTCCTAAACAGAAAGCATTGCCTAGTGATTTATATAAACATCTCTGTCTACGCAAGCGACACGGTTTATCGGAAACTATGCCCATCAGCCACAAATTAACACATTAATAATTAATTTATTTATTTATAAAGCACAACTTTTTTCCCTCAATGCAAACTTATTGGGTTTATAATTTTACACCACCCCATCCGTACTAAAATGAAGAGTTTATCTTTTACATCAATATGAATATACCAAATGGCTGACGATTAGATGTAACATGCACGTCTGAGCGAGCAAAGATAGTTGGAGAAGCAATTTTTCTCTAAATTTCAAACACAAATTGCCATACATGTGGAGTATTGGTCGGAGAGCAGCTAGCTCAGCTGTAAGTATTCAAAGGTACTATAGGAAGAGAAGAAAGTAAAGCACTGCTCCTGCCGTCCAACGCGTTCATTCTCTTTCTGCTTCAATTCATGCGTATACCAAATCCATATGGACTTCAAGGAAAGAAAAGGAGAAACAACTTTACAACTTTTCTGTTTCATATTAATAAACTAACACTCCATCAACTATAGCAACAGGGTAATTTATTACGTCAACACAATGGAAACAACTAATTGGAGGACACAGACGGGTCAGATTACCCAATCTTTGTACAGACAATTTTAGTATTAATTTTTTCTCTATGTAAAATTTTCTTTATTTCCTTTTTATATTAATTGAAAGGTAAATTTTAATTAAGTGACTCCTCCTTCCTCTTTGCTTACCTTCAGAACCAATCAATTTATGAAACTTTTCATTGAATTACATTTTTTTAATCAATTTTAGAATGTGATATAATTAAGAGTTCTTTATTCATTAGGAAATAGAGCTCATGATATCTTAACAAAGCATGAACTAATAAGCAATATTAAAATAAATGCAATTGATAAATTTTAGTCAACTTCTTCTACTAATCTAATTGTTTTACACCTAATGAAACAGGTGATCAAGTATTCACCAAAACTTTAAGGTAGTGAAAAGTTATAAATAAATAATTTACTTTAAATCAACCTGTTCATAACTAATGTAATCATCTATCTCACAGAAAAGAAAATAATTTATTGCACAAAGAAAAAGTTTGTGGAAAAAATAAATTCACATTTTATTTTTGGTTAAGAAAGAAATTTGTCTCATGAATTTGGCTTCTAGAAAGGAAAAAAAAAAATTAATTCATCTATACTCAAAATCATTATGTGATGCTTTTATCTTTAAATTCCTTGTTAAACGATCATCTTCGTGATCATCTTAACATAAATGATATTAAAACTCACGAGACAATAATGTATCATATATATAAGCATGTTTTTACTAAATCCTGACAAGTAAAATCAATTTGTGGACTTCCAATGTCGTCTAAAAGTTTCAATACATATTCATTTTGAATTTTTAAGGTGTATGCATAAATGGGAACATAGCGTACGTGTAATATTCCTTTTTTTTAATTAAACGGATATTATATTATGAACAATTAAACATCAAAATAATATAAATTTGTAGGTAAGATATTTAATCAAACCAAGATTACCCTTAACAATTGATAGTTTAGACAATTTATGTGCCAACATGTTTAACTATTTAGGACAATGTTGAAAAGACAATTTGTACATCAAAAAAGTAAGGTTATTAATATCCACACAAAGGCCACCCCGCATTCACTCATAGTCATTTTTTAACTTGATATCATGGATAGCCAGTAGACAGTCATTTTCTAGTATGACCAACCTTTGTGGTACTTTAAAAAACCAACTTAAGAGGCTAAAGTGAATGGCAAGTAACTCACCTTAAATGGGAGATAAAGGGGATTTCTAGCTGACACTACATAGAAGATTATAAGGGTTATAGCTACCCTTGCCACCACACCAAGTGTTGCAATCTTGGATGTAGTATGGTATAATGCTGTTAATATGATGCCTTATTTGTTACATATCTAAAGAAGATCCATTCTTTTACTTTATCAAGTAGTTTAAATTTTGAATAAGAATAATTTTTTAATTTGAATTTGAATTTATATTTTAGGATATCTAGATAACTACAATATTAGATTTTAGTTATTTATTTTCTCCTACAAATAAGACCTCCACAATATAATAAAGCAAGCTTTTGTAAGGTAATGCAAGCCATTGAATGCTACAATTAATTCCATGCTTCAAGTATTTTATATTATCCTTCTTCTCTTATTAATAAAATCATATCAAAAACCAACAAATGCTTTGACGTTGATTTTGATGAAACTCGCTTGGGGTGTTGTAGCCCTCTTAGGTAATTAGCTCTTGAAGATGGATGTTTTAATACTTCCTTCATGTTCTCAGTAAGCCTTTTCGCTTATTTAGCAATCATAAAGGGCTTTTTGCCACTATGATCATAAAGAGTCTTGTTCTTATCAAACTAGATATTCTAACATGCATTTCGAAACACTTATCAATTCTTGATTCTACAAGTGATTTAGGATCCTATGACCTTCGATTGTCTATTGTCAAACTTTCTAATAGTCGATCCATACCATCATATATGCTGCCTAAACATGTTTACTAAGGACTGAACTAAAGAAAATATGAAACATAGTTTTAAGGTAATGGCCATAAATGTAACAGGTATTATCCATCTGTATATCATAATGCCCAAGCATGGTTATGGTAGGAAGAATTCCAAGCAACATTCATAATGTAAATGCTTGAATTGCTAGAGGCACTTTGACTAACTAGATGGAAACCCATGCTTAATCTCAATGTTGCATGTTGAACACCTCATTCCCATGATTCATTTGGCTATGTAGTATCTTGATTTGCTAATATATTCTTCATTCTTACTACTCATCCATGTTATGCAATCTGCCACAAGATGTGTACTTAAAGGAATCATGAGAATTGACTCAACCTCTTTATGGATGAATAATTCCCTTACCATCAAGGTCAGCCATTCTCTTCTTACTAGGTTAATAAGGTGACTAACTACCAGATTGGTTAGGTACCCACTATTCAAGGTTCTCATCATCGATGCATCATCTTTTCCCCTCGTAAATCACATATCTTCTTCAAGTAAACTATCCCAAGCATTGATTTTTTTATTTTTATTTTTTGCTACATTGAGAGGGTTGGTGTAAGGGAAGTACTTGGCTCTTAAAACTTTAGAACATAGAGAATCTTCCTCTTAAAAGAGCCTCCACCATTGTTTTTCGAGAAGTGCTAGAATAAAAGCTTTTAAATCCCTAAAATAAAGCCCTATATCAGCTTTGAAAAGGCTAAAAAAGTCCCATAATTTTTAGATGTATCTTAATATGCGTGTGGCTCTATCACCCCAGTAGAATCCGACTACGACCGTGTTTAACTCATGCATTAAAGATTTAAAAAACAAAAACCAACTCATAATGTGTGTAGGAATTATAGTATCACAACCTTAAGAAGAATCCCCTAACTTGCCTGGAATAACAGTTTTCCATTTTAATTTTGGAGTTTTACATGAATAGGTCTTTTAGTTTACCAAATTCTTTTATCCTAGATCTACCTCATAAGAAGAAGGAAGCCAAGATACTAATCTTGCACCAAGGGCCACAGATGCCAAGTAGTTGTTTTAGGTGCTCTTGTGCTATCTCACTAACATTTGAGCTAAAAAAGAAAATGTCAGATTTATCTAGGTTTATTTATTGCCGTGATGCTTTCTCATATGTTGTCAGGATATTAAATATAACTTCATAATCCTCTTGCGTGGCCTTGAAAACTATAAGACTATCATCAATAAAGAAAAGATGTGACACTTTTGTTTCACTTGTGTTTGCACTCACCCCTTATATTTTGCCTTCATTTTTTGCTTAAAAAAAGTTATGATGATAGTCCTTTTACGTCCAATAAAAAAAAATAAGGAAAACGTGGGTCTCTTTGTTTAAGCCCCTTAATTGGTGAAATATTTTCATATTTTTACCCATAGTAGGTCTCTTTGTTTAAGCCTCTTAGTTGGTGAAATATTTTCATGTTTTTACCCATTAATTATCACTGAGAAAGATACTGAATGAACATATTTCATTATTAAATTTATCTGTTTTATTAGGAAGCCTATAACTCTCATCACCACCTCAACGTAAGGCCACATAATTCTATCATAGGCTTATTTCATGTCTAATTTCAAGGCTATTTATTCTTTCGTTCCTTGTGTATTTTTCTTCATAGAGTGTATAGTTTCCTAGGCCACAATCGCATTATCAAATATCATACTTCCCTTGATGGATATTGATTGACAGGCATTAATGAAAAAGGAAGCACTTCTTGTAACCCATTAGCCAGCGCTTTAGTAATAATCTTATAAAGGACATTCCATAAACTAATAGGTTAAAAAATCTTTAGGGGACACTAGCTCTTATATTTTAGTATAAAGATGATGCTGGTTTGATTAATCTCAAGTAAGAGCATACCATGATTCAAGAATTAAAGCGTAATAGTAATGATATCTCGCCTAATAATATGCCAAATTTTTTTATAAAAGAAGAATTCCACACCATCTAGTGTAGGTGCTTTGTTGGGGTCCATCTGGTGGAGAACTTGTATAACTTCTTTTTTGTTGAACACCCTATCCAAGGACTCCTTATCATTATGTGAAAGGCTACCTTTCATAGATTAAGAAGCCTTGTCCATATTGGATGAAGAAGATGTAGAGAAAATACTAGAAAACTAGTCAAGGATAACTCCCACTATTTGATCTTTCGATGACACCCACCTCCTAACATTGTCCTTTAATTAAGAGATCTACTTAAGCCATCTTCTTATAGAAGTAATAGAGTGAAAAAAACATTTATTGTGGTTTCCTTCCTTAAGCCAAAAATAGTAGGACTTTTGCTTCCACATTATCTCTTATTTATGTAAAAGATCCTTCAGCTTTGGTTTGTAACCATCCACATCTGTTGTATATTGGCCCCATTCCAATGTAATCAACTACATGCTTGACTCATCTTATAGATCTCTAATTTGGTGTTAAATGTTTTAAAAGGCCTTCCTATTTCATTGACCCAGGGCAAACTTGCAAGCACCCAACTTTTATTTAACTTGAGATATCGACCTTGCCAAGTGAGGCACCCAAGCTCTTAGTTATAACGCGTTCATAGTTAAGCTGTGTAACCTATGTGTTTTTAAAGTAGAACCTTTTCTTTCTAGTTTGATCCTCTTGAAGGTTATTAGAAGAGTAATTAAGAGTGATCGGAAAAGGAAATAAGTAAGCAAAATTCATCATGATCTTTAAACTCATTTGACGATTGCCAATTGGCAACCCTTAGTCAAGATGTTCCATAATTAGCCTAAATTCAGATTCCTTAAACCAAGTGAATTTGGTCCCAAAACAGAAGCCTTTAGTAAGCCATAGTCCTCAATAGCTTCTACAAACTATAAAATCTGGTTATAGGGTCTAGTATTACCACCTTATTTCTTATCTTTTGTTAGCATTTCATTAAAGTCACCAGCATAGAGCCATAAGAGAGTGGATGTAGAGTGTAGTAACCATAATAGGTTCTAAAAGTCCAATCGATGATGTTTGATTGGATTTCCATAAAACCCTATGAGCCGCCACCATGGTTCTTATGAAGATCCCTTCACCCAAGCATCAATGTGATTTTTAGAGTAGGATTGACTTATAACATTAATTTCTTTAATCCACAGAAGATCCAAAGCTACCACCTCTTCCTACATTGTCCACCATTAAACATCCTTTAAGGGCTAACTTTATTCAAAGCCAATCCATGTTTGAACTCATCCTCTTAGTTCCATTAAGAAAGTAGGGATTAATTTTTCAAATCATTTTGGTTAGTTCATTAATTGTTCAAAAAGACCTTAAGATTTTCACACTTTCATGCTAAGTAAATCATGACAATCGGTAGGGTTGGGTGTTCCTAGCCTTCATCATTCCAATCATTGTAGTTACACTCTTATGTGCTAATATTTGATAGATTTTCTTTAAAATTGAATCTAGAGAAACTATATCCTGCCCCTCTTCTAGCATGGTTTTTTCTCAATCAAAGAGGTTAAAACATTATATTTGGGTTGCCCTTATTGCACTCTATCTTTTTTCATTTTCCTTCAATTGTTTGATCGATGACTAAGGGAGGACTGTTGCTGACTTGGTTTACATACTACTCATGGTAATATTATTATATATCATTTTTTTAATTACAAAGTAAGCAAATTATCTTTTTTGAAGTTTGATATGCATACATGAGATGTTAACAATACATTTTATTTATCATTTAAAAAGACATGTCTACTTACTATCGATAATTTTTTATTTTAATTAATTACTTATACTTAAAATCATCTACTATGACCTATATAGGAATCAAAAACTTAAATAAAAACCTTAACATGTGGTTAAATAGTCCTTTAAAAATAAAGGAAAAGATCTTAGCTACAAAAGGATATATGTATAAATGAGAGTATGTATCTTAATGAGACATTAGTGTCATGGCCAGAGCTCCCTAAAGTTAAACCATACAGCACTTAGAAAAATTCATCTTCCTAAGTTAGCTTGTAAACTCACTCAAATAAAGCTTAAATAAGCTATAGAGAGAGAAACCAGATGCTTTTATAGTGAAAAAGGGTGACCAACAAACAGTCTACATCTATACACTTGACACAAATATAATGATCTAAGATTCCATTAATGTCTTTGATATCTTTAGGATATTAGATAAGATTTCTTAAAGACTACAAAAACTGTCTATTCCTATTATAAGAAAACTGTATATTCTTATTAAAAGGAAACCATAGCTATCTCTTCTTATAAGATGAAAAGTATCTCTAAAAAAGGATCTTTTGTTTACAATGAGATCCCTACCATTTATCATAGTTATAACCTATGGATTTTATTAATGCAACAACTCTCTCAAGACGAAACCTTTAAATGGCCAACTTGGGCATTGCGACGCCATCGTTGGGTCTTTTTACTTAAACCTACGGATGCATTATTAGAATTTTCATGAGGAGTCTTCATGTTCCCTATTGGCTTTACTCTCTAGCAGATCCTTCCACTTAAACTAGATACTTTCGGTAGTTCGACACTTCACATTTACAAATGAGCCAATCTACCCTGATGTAATCAATTTCCTTATCGAAGGAGGTGAAAACTATCATTGTTATTTTATTTTTTTTACTCTTTACGAATAGGGTTTTCCTAGTCTTCATGGTCAGGTTTTAACAGGCTCACATGGAAGACATGATGAATTTTAAGTTTTAATGAGAGTTAAAGCAATATGATACTTTACTCACGTGTTTAAGGATGGGAAATGACGACTCATACTTTCTAATTAACTCTTTATGCACTTTCTTGAAATTATTAAATTACTGGAGAATGGGTTTTACCAAGATTAAGTCTCCTACATCAAACTCTACCAGTCTTTTTTTCTTTGTCGGCTCACTTCTTCATCCACTTCGAGGCCTTATAAAGGTAGGCCAGTGCAATTTTCATATGCTTCTACCAAGGCTTAACTAGTTTAAAAACTGGTAGGCTCCTTCTTGTGTAGCTTGTGGTGAGGGCATATGGAGTCTTTAGTTGCTAAGCCATGATCCCTTCAATTGGACTTTTACTAAAAAATTCACTTCTCTATAAGTTATAAGAGAATTAGGCTATATCTAACAATTTGGCCTAATCTCATTAGTTAGTGCTTGCATAGTGTCATAAATATAACTTTAATAAGGCATTGATGCACTTTATTTAACCATTAGTCTGGGGGTAAAAGCTAATTAAGAAATCCAATATTAATCCCAACAACTTAAATAGTTTCGTTTAGAACTTCCCAATGAAACAAGGATCACGATCACTAATGATGGTGGAGGGTATCCTCCATAACTTAACCACATGTTGCAAGAATAATTTGGTTGTTTGTTCAATAGTTACATCTAAGGGAGCAGAGATGAAAGTAGCATACTTACTGAATTAGCCGACTATTATAATAATGCTCTCAAATCCCTTTTACTTAGGTAAACAAGTGATGAAATCCATCGAGATACGTTCCCACAGTAATACCTCCAATAATCCTCCCAATGCATGTTGCTTTGCCTTATTTTGTTGACACATCAAACACATTCACATATAGGACTCCACTACATCCCTCATCTACAATCAATAGTTAGTAAAATTAATTAAAATAATGGTGGCCCATAAAGAATTATGGCACTTTTTCATTACCTCTTTTGTGTAAATTCTTGATTTTAGGTACATACAAGCAAGATTCAATAGTGTATAACAACCCACTAGTTTGCTAAGACTTCCTCATTTTCCCTTCCTCTATCAAGGTTGTAAGACTCTTGGCCAAGAGGTTGTTGGCTATTCCTTCTCTAATATAACTCAATAAGGTGCTATCAACTTGAGATATGCTTACCAACTTGGTCGTTTGGCTAAGAACATCAGCTACATGGTTCACCCTCTTAGTTTGTATACCAACTCGTAGTTAAACATAGGAAGTTTTATTACCTTGCTTGTTTTAGGCTTAATTTTCTTTATAACTGAAAATAGCTTGTAAAAATATTGTCTGTCAGGATGGTAAAGTGGGACCCCAATAAGTAATGGTGACAAACCAAAAGACAATGGACCATTTTTATCATTTCTTTGTCCTAGACAGTCTAATGTTGCTCTGCATCATTCAACTTATGACTCTCATAGCCATCGGATGTTCATCATGTATCAGAACACCACCAATGAAAAATTCTGAACCATTAGTGTGTACCACATAAGTATATAGTCAAGAAGGCTAAGTGTTGGCTCTTGGATTACTGACTCTTTCAAGTCATCAAAAGCCTTCTAACATTCTGCACTTCATTCCTATGGTTTATTCTTCTTGAGTAAGTCGGCTTTTACTGAATAGTCCTTAATGAATCGTCTATAATAGTTAACTAGTCCTAAAAAGATTTTAACTCGGGTACATCCGTAAGTGGCTCCCTCAATAGTTTTGCCATCTTGGATTTTGTACTCCACAAATATCACTTCTTTTTAGCAAAAGAGCATTTCTTTTTGACATATAGTTAGCTCTGCCTAAAGACCTTCAATAAGTCCCTTTAATGCTCCACGTTCTCCTCTAAAGTAAGGCTTTATACTGCTATATCATCAAGATATACCAATAAAAATTTGTCAAAGGGCAAGATATCTCATTCATCAAAGTACAAAAAGCCATAAATGCATTAGTTAAATCGAAGAACATAATAAGAAATTCATGAGCATCATACCTCATGACATAAGTAGTCTTTGCTTTATCACGTTTTTACAATCCGAACATAATAATATCTTGACCAGAGATTAAGTTTAGTGAAGTTCCTCACATGGCCCAACTGATCAAACAAGTCAGTAATAAGCAGGATTAGATAATTATTCTTCATTACCACTTTAATTAAAGCTTAACAATCAATGCACATATGAAGAAAACCACCTCCCTTTTGAAACTGTGCTAGGATGCCAAATAGGGCCTTCGAACACCTAATGGTCCTTGCTTTTAGCAACTCCTTAATTGCTCACAAAGTTCCTCTACTCCTGGTAGAGCCACCCAATAAGGGTCCTTGGCAGGTGGTTTAGCCCTAGGCTTAAACTTGATTTTGTGGACTATTTATCCCTCTCTTAGGTGGTAATTATTTGGGCAATGCATAACACATCATATCCTTAAACTTAACTAACACCTTTTATATCCTACTAGGCATCTCTTTAAGTGGAAACAACTCCTTGTCATCATATTTCTTAAGAATTAACAAGTAACTCTCCTCCTTTTAACTCAATCATTTTCTAAACTATAAAGTAGAAAGAGCTTCTGAATCATTGTTTATGGATGTTACCGTGTGTACCATGCATGCTTTATCCCCATCTATGATGCACATAGTATTAGCAAATGGAACTAGAAATGCCTTGACTTGATCCAAGAACTCCATCCCAAGGACTACCGAGAAATCATCCATCTAACGTAACCAATCCCCCATGCGACATAAGCCATACCTTGAATGGGCTTTACTTCTAAGTTAACCACATTAAGAGAGCTCCCTCCCATAATAGTCTTAAGCCTAATCCATTAGGTTCCTCGATAAAAACAAAATTATGTGATGCACCTATGTCCACGTACCAATGTCCGAGTGAGAAATCTCATTAAACTCTAAGCTTATGGCTTGGGAGTGGATTGTAATGCTATCATAAGTCAAATTTTCCCTACTTAAGCCTCCTTATTCTGAGTCATTTTTATCTTTTCCTCAAACTTTGCAGCCAATATAGTAAAGACCCTTTTCTTTAGGCAATCCCTAGCCTAATAAGGACCTTTACAAAGAAAGCAACTAAAGAGCTTACTTGTAAACCCTTTTTTTTTTTTTGTGGGTGCTTCTTTAGGCTAGGTCTTACCTTGATTTCTCCATCCTTTGTTAATACTATTGGTTTTCTCTTTGGGTGTAACAGCATCCCTTTAACTAGGATGCTTAATCAAGCTCTCAACCACTACTATTACGAAGGCCAGATCTCGAATGTTATGCCTGTTTTAACTCCATTTGAGGCCATTTTTCAAGTCTCTCTTGAAAGAGAAAGTATACTTTACCATTTGCAAGAATAGGGACTTCCAATACTAGTATAATGAATTCCTTTACATAATCATGTATATTACCTAAGTGTTTGAGTCAACGAAGTTCTCCCTTTGCTTTTATAGTAGCATTTTTAAGAAAAATACTAATTTAATTCTATTTGAAAATCAATAAAAGAGTTCATGACACAGATACCCCTATTGATGTCATTGCACTTCCTCCTCCACCATAGCATAATAGCATCTGTGAGATAAAGGATACTTGGTGGATCTTGGCATTCTCGTCATTGATCTTCATGGTCTCAAAGTATTGCTTCAATCACCATAAAAAGTTATCTGCATCTTGAGTATTCTTTACACTAGAAAAGCTTTATGATTTTGGCCTTTTTTGTAGTCATTTAAGAGAAGTTCATCTCCTTAAGTTAGTTTGCAAACTCATTCAAGCATAGCTTAAATAAGTTATAGAGGTAGAAACGAGGGAGAGAAGCTTTGAAAGGAGATCTTATTTGCTCTTAAAGCTAGATGCTTTACAAATGAGAATTTATACACTTACCTCAATCTAATGTTTGAAATCATCCCATTAATATCCTTGATATCTTTAAGATATTAGATGAGATCTTTCAAGTACTATAAAATTATATATTCTTATTATAAGAAAACAATATATTCTTATTAAAAAAAACTATCTCCTCTTATAATATGAAAAGTATTTAATAAGATCTATTATTTGTAATGAGATTCCCCACTTTTTACTACATTTTTACTGCACAAATTTCATTAATGCAATAAATATCTCAAAATGAAACTTCCAAATAAACCAACTTGAATGACCCGTGACATTAGTGTCAAAAGAAGTTTACCCTTTTGTTTCTTCTAAAAGAGACCTTAATCCCCAAAGAAAATAGTCCAAGTTTATTTTATACTAACTTTACTATCTCAAGCAATTGTAAATATTATTTATTTAAAGTATATTAAATTGATAAATAATTTTTCAACAAATTTTATGCTACAAAACAATTAATAGTACTCATAAAAGAATAGGAGTACTATAACTTAAATTTTTTGACAGCACATGCAAAGTTGTGTTAGATGACTAATTAATGTTTTTGTAGTAACTAATTACCATGTATTAATACCTTCATATATCTACAATGAGATGATCACTATTACTTTTCTTTTTTCACTGCTTTAAAATTTGGGTATGTGGCATTATTAAAACAATATTGTTCTGGGTAAGTTTAAAAATACTATCATATGGTAATTATTGGACTTGCAATTGATATGCACCCATATATAGATTAAGATAAATATATGATGATGGCGGCTTTGGGATATGTATGAATGTGGCAGAACTTCCAAAACAATACTTAAATTTTTGTACACTTTCAACATTAATCTATTAGTTTTAGTTAATTATAATTTTTTCAGATATACTCTACATGGACGGATTAATTTATAAATAATATAATAAGCGTAACATCCGTTGGTAATTGTATCTTAAATGATGCTATGAATAACGCGTAGATGGCTTCAAAACATGATCACCGTCCTCATGCGTAATTAAGTATTACTATCAGAGGTGTGCCTGTCTCTCCATTGCGCACACACAGAACACAGGAACAAAGTACGTTTTCAGAAGGTCAACCTCAAAAGGGGTCAAAAGGAAGAAACAGAAGAGGCTTTTATGGGCTTTTGCGTTTCTTGCTTTTCTTTAGAAAAAAAAAAAAAAAACTTAGGCGCTCTCCCCAATACAGCCGCAACATATGTCGCGGGCTGAGAGTGACCTTCAGGCCCAACCGACCACTTAAAAAATTATTTTTGAAAATTTGAACGTATCAGTCAAATACTCGCCAAACATGCCTTTTTCTCCTTTCCTAATAATTCAATTTTCTTCTTCTCCGTGAAAACCCATCAACTTTGTAAGAGCAACTTCTCTGTTCCCCAACCTACCCTCCTCTCCTTCCTTTCCCTTATATTCGCTATCACCTCTCTTACGTTCTCTTCATCGCACCCTTCACGTCTCTCCCCTCACTGTCTCCTTCTCTCTCTCTCTCTCTCCGGGGAACAAATGGCCTCTAAACTTTTACTGCCAAACACAAATATGAAGGTTAACCATGTTACACTAGTACCAGGGGACATACTGCCCCATTCGCAGTCTTCTGGGCAGGTTTACTTGCCCAGGAAAAACAAAATTTGCAGACAATCAGTAATTAGGTCTGCTCTAGCAACGCCGGTGATGGCTACAGTTGCGAAAACTAGCTCTAAGTCCTTGCCTCAACTTTGGAGAGAAGTCCAAGGCTCAAACAACTGGGAAAATCTAGTTGAACCCTTGCACCCTCTTCTCCGGCAAGAGATCATTCGATACGGCGAGTTTGTCAACGCATGCTACAAGGTCTTCGATCTCGATCCAAACTCAAAGCGATACTTGAACTGCAAGTACGGGAAGAAAACCATGCTAAAAGAAGTTGGAATGGAAAATTCTGGTTACCAAGTCACCAAGTACATCTACGCCACGCCGGACATCAACATTCCCATCCAAAACGGAGCTTCTTGCGGCCGCTGGATTGGATATGTGGCCGTGTCGTCAGATGATGCAACTAGAAGGCTGGGAAGGAGAGATGTACTGATAACTTTCCGAGGAACTGTTACAAACCCTGAATGGATCTCCAATTTCATGAGCTCACTGGCTCCAGCTAGGCTGGACCCACATAATCCGAGGCCAGAGGTGAAGGTAGAGTCAGGATTCTTGAGCTTATACACATCCGATGAAAGGGACAGCAAGTTTGGACTAGAAAGCTGCCGTGAACAGCTTCTATCAGAGGTCTCCCGGCTGCTAAACAGGTACAAGGATGAGGAGGTGAGCATCACTTTGGCAGGGCATAGCATGGGGAGTGCCTTGGCTTTTCTTCTTGCTTATGATATTGCAGAGCTCGGTATGAACAGAAATTATCTGAACCAGAAAATACCAGTGACAGTTTTTTCATTCGGGGGACCTAGAGTTGGGAACTTGGGTTTCAAAGAGCGGTGCGAACAACTGGGAGTTAAAGTACTAAGAATAGTGAATGTTAATGACCCTATCACCAAGTTACCTGGCGTTGTGTTCAATGAGAATTTTAGGGTTTTGGGAGGAAGATATGAGTTTCCTTGGAGCTGCTCTTGTTATACTCATGTGGGTGTGGAACTAGTCCTTGACTTCTTCAACATGCAAAAGCCTTCATGTGTTCATGACTTGGAAACTTACATCGACTTATTGAAGTTCCCTAGGAGTAGCAGACCACAAAATCAAAGGGATGCAGGTGTAGATTTTTTGAGTCGGGCAAGAGAGTTGCTCTTGGTTGCACAAAATTTTAACGGGTTGCCATGGAAAACAGCTGCAAGCAATATGGTAAACTTGGTTCAGTCCCAAAGAACATAATTTTTTTTTTTAATTTTAGTATTGTCTTAGGATAGACGAACTCATTGGCCTTGTACATTTCTTTTGGAGACAGGTACACAATTAGAATTTAGCATAATGTACATCAGATATTGTTTTTGATAATCCATCTTAAACAAAGTCATGGGTTATTTTCTTGCATGTTCACCGCATCAAAGAGAACATGTTTCTTTTCATTCACATCTTTTCTTTTGGCTGCTGTCATTCATTCGCTCTGATTATCCCCAGTTCAAACCATCATTGAACACAATCTCTCTCTCTCTCTCTCTCTCTCTCTCTCTCTCTCTAATTTCTTCCTTAAGCCAACATTTGCAAGTTGATTCAATTTGCTCGATCTTTCTGGACCTTCATAATGGCTAAAAGTAAAACATAATCTCCCTGGCGCTTGACTAATTAATGCAGTGAAAGCATGTAACATGAGCTTGAGTTGTCCCCTTATATGATTCACTTGCTTGGTACGATAAACATGTAAACACAGAAAAGTATATATATTAATCTTTCGATTAAGTTTTACCATTTCTAGGAATTTTGCGTTCTCAAGCAATTTCCTGAAAAGAGATACTGTGCAAAATGACAAGTTCTTCCTCCCTGCGCAGAAGGTAACCCAAAGTACCCAAGCTGCTTAAAAGTTAATCATATATCTGTACTTAACTTCATTGACTGACTTGGATGAAATTCAAGCAATACCCATTTTAATGTGGTTAAGTAGGTTTTTAGGACCCTCTCAAGCTAGCTCTTTTCCCAATCACTAAAACAACTACTTTTTTTTGGAAAAAAGGAGAAGACAAAATTGCAAATAAATTCCACTAATTCAGAATAACTACAGAATATCAAGCACATATATATATATATAACCATTAATTTGTAGCATTTTTATAATGATATAGAGCTATGCTTAATTTGCACTACAATATAGATTTCTAATAACCCACTATAATTAATGACTATGTAAATAGCGTCCCTTTGCCACTTTTAAACAATTTATTAATTATCTGAAAAAAAAGAAGAAAAAAAGCAGGCATCTGCCCATAAAATTTGAAATTAGAGAGACATAAAGCTATCTCATACTATATCAACTGTCATAGAAATAGGTACTGTAGTATTTCTACAAGTGGAAACGTTTCAGGGTATTGGACTTGATGTGTAGACAATACCTTAGAAATTAACTAAATATAATGAAAGCACACATAAATTAATATTAATTACCGAGTTTATAAAAGAAAACAGAAAAACCTAACACTTAAAAGGCTTTCACTTAGTATTGGGGTACCCTTAATATGACATTGCTAGCTGTATTTTACATTTGTATTTTGGTAATAACCTAACCGTCATTACATTGATGGTTTAATTGCAAATCACTATCCTTAAATGACCCATGCCACTTAAAATTAGTTAACTACAGCAGTTGTGTATCCTCAAGTTTGCTTAGGCTGCAGGCTTCTTCTTAGGGCCAACAAAGATGGCAGACTATGTTCCAAGAGCCACCTCTGCTTGCATGTAAAGATGCAGAGTTAAAACGAAGCATTTTACTCACCATACTAAGTAACCCATTAAACATAAAGTAGAAGCTTGTAGGAATCTTGGAATTAATTTGGGCTAATATACACTTGAAATGTTGGAATAAATATAAGAACAAAAACCCAAATTTCAATGGAGGAGCTGCCAACGCGAGTAGTAAATTTGAACTCGGAAGCCTCTCTTCCTCTTAATTAATAATGGTACCAAAAAGGTCTCTGAGTGACATTGGTGTGAGGGATTTGATTGTCCAAAAAGTGGCCGCAGCATCCGTCTGGCCCAGACAAATGAGGCCTACGGTCCGTAGTGGTTCTTTTGAACACTGCAACAGCTAGCAGCTTCTGTGAGCCACGTGTTCAGCCGTGGACAATCAACCAAACTTAAATTGCATGATTATCACACCATCAAGAACAAGAGAATAAAAGAATACTAGCTACCATACATAAACTGAAGGATAGAAGAGGCAATCAGGTAAGCATGGATGTTTGGCAAGCAGGCCACTGTACTGGTAAACATCTTCCTCGTTGGTCACAACCAGCAACAAGCTCCACATATGTAAACCGAATGTACCACAGGTTGCCATGTGTTAATGTGAACAAGAACAGTCAAAACATGCTCACAAGGTTCAGTCAAATAAATGATATGTTTTCCTATTCTCATTTCGTGTACAACATTGCTAAGTGCAACACATTTAAAATGCTGATCTGAATTCCTATTTCAAATTTATACACATAATTCTGTAGCAGTTTTATGCAACATGCTCAACTCTACGACTAATGTTCCTCCGTAAATTTTGGAGGAGCGAACCTTGATCTGGCTGTATGCTCAACACAGTTAAATGTGATTATCAGACATTGAAATTCAGCAAATTATAAGCCTGACCGGCATTGCTTGACAACAAGTACAACTATATAAAAAATAATAATAATAATTCAGTCATAATACAGAAGCCAATGTCATGTACAAGTACAAAATGTCTCTTAAGAAATTATATCTCATAGACATTAGTAGATGCAGCTTTGGGTTAATTAGGGTAGTGGTTCAAATGAGGTTTTCATTTGAACAAAACACTTAGAAATCAATCCATGATGCTAGCTAATTTCTTGTTTGACCAAAATACAAAATGATTAAAAATAAATTCTATGGGCATATTTTGACTAACTGCAAAATTGGGAGAACAAAATACCCACTCAGTATTTCCCTTAGCCTTGAATTTCTGAAAAAATTGTCATCAATAAGAAACATATTGCTCTCTGTTTTTCTTCCCTTCATTTCTCCTCATCTTCTCATACACAGACAGACATACACATCAACAAACACGAATATCAAAGATTATAATTATATTTTCTGTAAAGATAATCTTCACCAATAAAGCAAGAAATGTTTGTTTTTTATTAATTAAGCTTGGCCCCTGGTATCATGGACAATGCATACTTGAATAATAGGTATATCTTATGCCAATATCATTAGTAGCATGTGGCTAACTAACATGGGTAATTAAATCAGTCAGGTCTTACCTTAGCTTCTTTAATAATGAGTTTGGCCTAAAAATAATGGCTCCAAGCCAAATTTGCCTGTGTCTTAATTAAAGTTCTTAGCTTTAAAACAAAAGCAAGCAAATAACATATATTATGCAAATTAATAAGGTTGATAAGCACTAGCTAGGGAGAAACTAGCTAGAAAAGAAAATGTGAAAGCTAATCTCTTTATTGCATCGGAACACAGACAGATTTCTTAAAGGCAACAGGAAAAGCATGCAAGGTAAAGATTTTTAAAACAAGAAGTGCTTCCAACACCAAAGAAGCAAGGAATTTACTTCTGGTTCGGTCATCTCTTTCCTTGATTTTTCGCCCAAATCTTTTATTCTCAGACTTCATATTTAAACTATATATGTGCGTAGAATTGAGTCTTCTATAGCAATTAATGGTTTACTTCTCCATTGCACCTGGCCTTCTTTGTAGTCATTTTATATAGTCAAACAAAACACGAAAGAACTAAAGCTGGTATTTTAAACACAGACCTTTAGTTAATTTCTCGCTTCCTAGAAGGTACATTAGACACCCAGTCAGTTATCAAAGCATAGAGCCATTTATATTCTCTCTCTGTGTAGTTGTGGAAGTCAGGGTTCTTCACTGACAGTGTTCCATTAATTCTTTCTTGCTTTTCTTCCCTTTCACACTTCAGAGGGTAGTTAGGGCAACTTGCATGACCAAGGGCGTGATGAATTGTGCTATAAGTAAGCTTTGAACAGAAAGACCTTTTAAAGTCCTTATAATGGCTTTGGTAAAGTCAATTGCTAAAAAACGATTGCCAAGAAGTCATGTCATCATTCTTAGTTTGATTATTAATAATGTCAATAAGCTAGCACTGCGCTTCAGATATCTGGATTACTGTAACGTGTTGAAAATTTAAAGAGTCAGGGACAAAATGTGAGCAATAAAGTTGGAATGATTCATAAATCAAGTGTGAACAGATCTACGGAAGTGGTATATGCAATTAGCTGTCATTATTTCAATTAACAGGACAAAAGCCCTTTTACTTAATTGTTGATCGTTTATTTAGCTATCTTTACATACGAAGTGATCTCTAAATAAAACTAGTTAATTATTTAATTATTATTTTGGACATATATATATATAGATATATATAAACAAAATTCTCACATAATAGAATACACTCTTGGATCTGAGTATATATCCGAGAAGAGAGCTCATCAATCGTTAAGGTTAATTATAATCCGGTTTGATTCAATTTGAAGTTTAATCATCATCCAACAAATTTTAGTCCTTTTTTTTAAAAAAAAATCCCACAATGCAAGAATCTTAAAGCAAAAGTTGCCTTTAACAATTAATCCTAAATAAAAATTTACATAAATTAATTAAGTGAAAACTGAAACTTACTAAATGAAAAGAAAACTTGTCCTTGATTACATGTTTTAAACAAAAATAAAAATAGAAATTAGTGAATGTAAACTATGAAAGATTGGGAAAATAAATTTAAGAATAGTTTGATACTTGGATGACATTATTAAGTGGAAGTGAAAATATCATTATCGGGTGGTACTGGGTGAAATTTACCCATGAAACATATAATGTTTCACTTATTTGATTTGGTTTAACTGTTGATCAATTTTTTTACACTTAACTAGAGCTCATGACCTGATCAACAATTCAATCCAAAAAGAAATTTAACCTAAACTGAATTGTCGTGAACCAAATAGAATTAATATTTGTGATCCATTCCGTTACATTCATCAGGTTTATGCTCAATCCTTATCAATTACAAAGCCAATAAATCATGATTTAACAAGAAACATAAAGTGCCACCTTGGCTGCCATTTCAGCTGTCTCATTCAAAGCAATCACCTCAATTTCTATTTAACTCTCTAGTAAAGCAACCCCAACAGCACTGTAACCAAAGAACATAATTATCCAACAACTTTCTTGAAAATATAGGCAGCGGTGGCAAGGATTTTGGAATTTCTTTAGCAAAAGGAGGCCATGTCATCTGCATCCTAGCTCTCTTGCAAAGGGAGAGCTCAAGTATGCATTAAAAAGAACAATAATTCTTTAGAATTTTGTTACCAAACTCTGCTCCACTTGGAGGTCATAGAGCTTTCCATTGAATTTTTCATCTATTATTATTATTATTATTATTATTATTATTATTATTATTATTACATATAGAGTTTATTTAACACACGAATATGATTGAACTATTTTAATAGGACAAGATTGTATTAAATTATATTGAGATTAATTAATGTTGTGATGTGGTTGGTGCATCCTAGGATAAGGTATAATTAAAATTAATTATAATTTATTCATATTTAAAAAAACAATGTAATATTTATTAAAAATTTAAATCATACTTTAATTAATTGATGAAAATAAGAATTATTTAAATTTTTATTTAAAAAATTTCATAATTTTTATTATATTTTATCATTATTTTAACCGTAAAAGATATGATTATAAAATGAATTTTAAAATATGAACAATAAATAAATTAATTAAATTTATTTAATTAATAATATATTAATACCTTTAAAATAAGTTAGATTAATTTATAATAATTTTCTATTTAGATAATTTAAAATTTAGATTAAAAACAATATAATGTAAGGTTCATTACAAACTTAATTAACATTATAATTAATAAAATAATTCTTTGATTTTTTAAATTATAAAATAAATTTACATTGTAAATTATACAAATTAAAAATTAATCTTATCTTATATTTCAAAAAATGATTTTATTCAACCAATTTAAGGGGATAAATTTTTTTTAAAAAAAAGATATGAGATAAACTTATCTTAGTCTTATTAATACATCAAACATGAATTATATAATATTAAATACCATTTTAATAGAAGTTGGTGGTCCCAATATATATATATATAAAATCGTTGCAAGGTCTTTATCCTCTAAGGTACAATTTGATGGTAAGTTGTCAATACAAGTTGGAGTAGCGGGATATGATATAGAAAATAGCTTTGCATTCAAATACAAAATTCAGTCCTTAGGACTACTTTTTTTTTAACTAAAAAATAAGCCTAATGTCATTGATAACCTTTGCCTACCCATAATCAACATCTAATGAATATGATTGAGTGTTATGAGAAGGTATTTGTGATTGAAGAAATCAAACGCTTGGAGGTCAAGTGTAAAGCTCTACCAATTGTCTAAAGGATTTATCTATAGGGAAGAAGGATTCAAAACTCGGAACATTGGTAATCAAATTCCTTGGACTTTTCCATACAAGAATTTTCATTTTATCCTATGGAAATATCAACTAGATGGACAAAAAGATGAAATTGTTAATATAGCTAAGGCAAGCTATATGATAAGAAGTGTACGATGTTATAGAGCCCCGAAGCTAGACAATAGAACAAATGAGAAAGAAATTGCCAAAAGAAAGAGGCAAGGTAAAGGGATAGAGGAAACAGAGGACCTCTCCCTTATCATAGAGCAAGAAGCTATAAACTTTTTAAAATGATCAAACATAGAGACTACAACATCATTGATAAATTATAAAAAACACCTATAAAGATCCTAATGCTATCACTTATTTTTAATTCAGAGCATCATTGGGAAGTTTTGATGAGAACTTTCAAGAATGCATATATGCGACACTAGATTTCCATTAATAAATTGAAAAGCATTTGTAACCACGTCATAGCCCATAACTTCATATCCTTCAACGATGACTAGTTGCCACCCGAAAGAAAAGGATCAACCAAAGCCTTATATATCAATGCTTTTACAAGGAGGCATACTTATTTCTGGAACATTGATCAATAATGGATTAGCATTGAATATGATATGAGTGCACCCTTAATCGATTTCTTGTAGACATTAGTCATATAAGGTATAACCTGATGATGGTTAAAGTATTTGATGGATGGAAAACTAAAGTGCAAGGTTCCATAAACTTGGAAATGAAGATTGGTTTGAGCATATATGATGCACAATTTTAAGTCATGAATATCATACCCTTATTCAATCTCTTACTAGGACAATCGTGGATTCACTCAGTTGGATTTATGCCTTCAACTTACATTAGAAGGTGAAAGTCATAGTGGATAACAAACTAGTGTTAATAAATGAGGAAAAAGATGTTATTACTGTTATATCCTGTCTCCTTACGTCGAAGCACTAGAAGTTGAAGAGCATGCCTTCCAGTTATTTGAATTTGTTAATGTGGTTGAATATCTATAGGAATCTCGTATGTTTGGGAATTTAATGCTCCTAGTTAAACAACTCGAAAAAAGGAATGTAACCTAAAAAAGGCCTAAGAACGAAACTTCAAGGAAAAAGGGAGATTATGGACATTTTAGAAAACAAAGATGGATAGGTCTAGACTATCAACGGACACCGATAGACAAGAATAAAAAAGAAAATGAAAGAAGAACTCGACGTAAAGGACTCGATCATAACTGGTTTATTAATTATCGAAGAACCTTAGGATGGAATTTCTTATCAATGGGTTTGTACTTACATGGTGAACCGATGAAGCTACCAATACATTTGGAAAAATCTATATAAAAAAAAGGCATTGAAAAATAAATAGGAATTGTTTGGTGTGAATTTAAAGATTTGTTTCAAACATTCTTATTTTGTTTCACTTGTGGTTTGATAAGAACAAGATATATTTGCTTTTTAATTTTTTTCTAATTAAATATATCTCTTTTTTTATTTCATTCTTGCTGCTCTTTAAACTTCTTTTTTTAAAAAATTTCTTATTTTATATGCTCATGGTTCAAGGAATCTAACTATGAATATAAAAATAGTGAATTCTCATTGGAAATAAAAAGACAGATTATGCAAGAAGAAAAAATTTTGTCCCATGAGGAAGAAATTGAAATAGTAAATTTAGGCACTAAAGGAGAGAAGAAAGAGGTTAAAATTGGAACATTAATTTCTCCTTCAAAAAGAGAAGCTTTGATCAATCTATTGGAAGAATATGTTGACATTTTCGCATGGTCATAGTTCACTAGAATAAATCCAGAGATATTATTAAGTTTTAAAAAATTTATATGTCAAATTTGTTATGGGAGCAAGATATCCCGAATGGGTAGTGATATTGTGCAAGTTTCTAAGAAGGATGATTAGGTACACATATGTGTGGATTACAAAGATTTGAATAGAGCAAGCCTAAAGGATAATTTTTTTTCTCCCATATATCAACACATTAGTAGATAATACAAACAAGTTCTCCTTATTTTCATTTATTGATGGCTATTTGGGATATAAACAAATCCACATGGCTAAAGATGGCATGAAAAAAATAGCATTCACCATTATATGGGGCATATTTTGCTATAGAGTAATGCCTTTTGGTTTGAAAAATGTTAGGGTAACATACTAAAGAGCTGTGGTCACCTTGTTCCATAATATGATACATAAATTTATAAAGATGTATGTAGATGACATGACAGTGAAGTCTAAAAGAGACAGAGACCATGTTGAAGACTTGAGGAAGCTTTTTGAAAGGTTAAGGTAATATAAGCTTAGGTCAAATCCCAATAAATGCACATTTGGAGTCAAATCGAAGAAATTAGGTTTTGTGGTAAGTAAAAAAGGATTTCAAGTAGACCCTAGCAAAATAAAGGCAATTCAGAATTTGCCTCCTTTGAGAACAATCAAAGAAGTGTAGGGATTCTTGGGAAGGCTAAGTTACATCTCTAGATTCATTTTGCAATTAACCAATACTTGTGATCCTATCTTTTGATTACTATGAAAACAGAATCCAAAGCAATGGAATAATGAGTGTCAAGTAGTATTTGAAAAGATAAAAGCATACTTGTCAAAGCCTCTACTATTGGTGTCCCTTACTCAAAAAAAATCTTTAATCTTATATTTGATGGTGTATGAATGTTCATTGGGATATGTATTAGCATAGTTAGATGAAACAGGCAAGAAAAAGTAGGCTATATATTATTTAAGTAAGAAGTTCACTAATTATGAGTGCAATCACTCATTGATTGAAACGAACTGATGTGCACTAGCTTGGGTTGCTCATTGATTACATGAATATCTGCATAGTCACATTACTTGGGCTATCGTAAAACTTGATCCTACTAGATATTTATTCGAGAAGCCCTCTCTACTAAGAAGACTAGTAAGGTGGTAAGTTTTGTTATTAGGATATGAGTTGACATATATATCCTAAAAAGCAGTCAAAGGGAGTGCAATAGTAGACTTTCTAGCTAATATAGCCATTGAAGAATATTAGCTAGTGTTTCTTGATCTCTCATATGAAAACTTTATTGCTTGGGTTGAAGATGAAGAAATAATTCCCAAAAGTGGTAGATGTATTTTAATGGGGCATCTAGTATGATAGGTCATGGACTCAAAGCAGTTTTAATTTCTCTAAACAAACAGTATTGCCTTTTTACAGTTAAACTTGATTTTGATGCCACCAACATTATGAGTAAATATAAGACATGCATATAAGAACTAAACGTTGTTGTACAAAGAAAATTAACAAACTGAAGGTATAAAGAGATTTTACCTTGGTAATTTATCAGTTAAAAGGGGAGTAAATGGCTCAACATCCTATTTTGGTTAAATATCACAAACATGTGCATGAGATGCTTGAGAATTTGGATACTGTTTCTTTTCACTATCTTCCTAGTGAGGACAATCAGATTGCAAATGCATTAGCCATTCTTACGATCATGTCTCAAGTTTATCATCTGAAAGAAGTGCGATTGATAAAGATGAGTATCAATGAATCTTCAGCACATTGCATGACTAGAAAAGGTGAAAAAGATGGTTAACCTGGGCATTATGATATTAGGAGATTCATCAAAGACCAGACATAGCCCAAAAATGCAATAGAAAATGATTGAAAGATGTTAAGAAGATTATTAGTCAATTTCATTTTGGAGGGGGATCATTTATAATTTTTTTTAAAAAAAGGTTTGACCATACCTTACTTTATTAGGTTGATAAAATGCAAGCAAAAGGCATCATTAAAGAAATACTTGATATGCAACATGATGGCTTGACAAATAATTATGGCAGAATACTATTGGATGACAATAAAGAGAGATTGCATTCATTATGTGTGAAAGTGTCATAAATGCCAGAATTATGGAGACAAAATTCATGCACATTCCACTCCTTTACATGTGGTGAGCACACTATGGCCTTTTTCTATGTGAGATTTTAATGTGATTGATTTAATTACCTTAAGGCATCCAATGGTCATCCTAGGATTTGTGGATTATTTCACTAAATGGATTAAGGTAGGATCTTTGCCAACGTGACAAAAATTATGATTAATCGATTCCAAAAAAAAATATATTAAAAAGACTAAGTTGTAAAATACAATGGAAAAAGCTTTTAGGGTTTAAGAATAGTAAAATTCATTTTTTTAAAACAAAAAAAAATGAGGAATGAGAATAGTGTGTTTCCATATGACAATTGGGTTATTTATGGAAGCTTGCCATAGCAAGGATAAATTGGCCCCTTAATAGTACAAAGGCGATTGGATTGCAAAGCTTTGTCCCCTCAAAAAAAAAAAAAAAAAGAGATTTGTGCATCGTGCATATAAAAAACATTTGCATTGTGAAAGTTACTTTCTTTTGAAGCTTTCTTAAAGGAAAAGCTCAAGTAGGCAAATGCAAAAATTTGGCAAACTCCCTAATGGAGTGAAATTTTTCATCCCTAGTGGAAGAAGTCTCAATTAATGAAGAATGCATCACATACAATATCTTATCAAATTTTCAAAAAATTAATACTACTAAGTTAAAACAACAAGATGAAGGCGAATCGCATCCTGGTATATTAAGGAAGAATTTTAATAGTTAGATCGTCAGACATCGAGATAAACTACAAGATACTTCTCTACAAAGTTAAATTTTAAGGACGATTCTAGCAAGAGACAACATTTGTAGGACACGTTGAATTTTTATTTTATTTTATTTTTTTGACAACTAGAAAATCATATATCGAGGATGATTCCGATAAAAGATGAGATACTTTTCTACAAAGTCAAATGTTGAGGATAATTCTGACAAGAGACAACATTTTTAGGACACATTGAAGAAGAATATTGATAGCTAGATCATCATACATCGATGGTGATTCTAATGGAAGATGAGATACTTCTCTACAAAGTCAAATGTCAAGGGTAATTTTGACAAGAGATAATATTTATAAAACACGTTAAAGAAGAATTTTGATGGCCAAATCATCATACATCAAGGATGATTCCAATGGTAGATAAGATACTTCTCTATAAAGTCGAATGTTAAGGATAATTCCAACAGGAGATAACATATATAGGGCACATCGAAGAAGAATTTTGATCCCTAAATTATCATATATCGAGGATAATTTCGATAAAAGATGAGACTTTTCAAAACATTTTCATATGTTGAACATCAAGGATGATTCCGATAGGAAATAGAAACCTTATATCATCAAACATCAATGAAAAAAAAAATCTGATAAGAGATGATACCCATCTAATGTCAAAGAAGAATTCTAACAGTAAATGGTAAAATTTAGATTTTGCTTATCTTTTATTATAGTTCTTCTCTGAAGTCGAGGAAGAACTATAATAAAAGATACTAAGATAACCAAAAAAAAAAAAAAAGAAAGGGGAGATGGATGTTTAGAGCTTAAACTTAGGTGATCTTTAGTCTTTGCCCTATTCCTGCTCCTCAAAAATGGGTAAAGAGGGTAATTAGAGATACTTAATTTTAGCTGTAAAGTAAAAGGAACTCAAAATAGTTTTGTGACAAGTCAACTTTGAGGTTGGATTTATGCTCTAGATCGAGATTATATCGAGTTGGAGATTGAGCTTATTTGTCAGACTCAACCTCAAGATTATGTTGTCAAGCGACAAGTCATGAATATTACACTTCAATGTAAGATTAGGAATATGTTGAGCCCACTCTACCCCAATGTAAGGTCAGGTTTAGCTCAATGAGCATATTTTAGCTCCAAATTGGACTACCTTGATGAAGATTACCTCGAAGTGAATTACCTTGACATGTGGACTCATTCAGCATGGATTATCCCAATGTGATTACCTTAACATAGATCACTTAGACATGGTTTACTTCTATCTCTCATCAGGATTCACATATACATCAGCTTGGAGAGGAAGAATTACAAATGCTAGAGAATGCTGATGGATGACTTTTAATGGAATTCATACAGAGAATATTCCAACGTTGTGATATCCTTCCTCCCATGATAGAATTTTGAATTTCAAGATTGGGTTTATCCTAAGCTCATCAATAGAAAATGCATGTTATCCAGTAATAGATTTTTGAATTTTAGGATTGGATTGATCAGGCTACAATTCCTTTTTCTTTGTAGTAGAGTTTCAAACCTCTGGTGCACATTATCCATTTTTCTTCTTATAAATAAACCTTTTAATTTTGGCAAAAAGGTAAGGATTAAAATCAATAGGCAATTAAAAAATCATCATGAGGCATTCATCGATAATCAATTAGCACTAACAAAAATAATCAGTAAGCATCGACAAACACTCAAAAAAGGGATAGGCATTAATCCATGGATAGAGGAGAATGGATCGGTGAACAAATGATCTCTAAAGAGTAATAAAATATCTAATTGGCGAGTGACCAAAGATACTTGCATATTCAAAACTCTGTAAAAAGAAATCACTGCAATTTGCCTTTACAGTTAACAAAAAATATCTTAACCATATCAAAAAACCTCCAGATCTCAATAGCTAAGTACTAAAAGCTAGCATGATGAAGCTTAGAAATTCCCTCTGGGAAGTTCTCTTAAGAGTATAGGCCTTCTGTTGGATAGAGAGTTAAAAACTATATTAAAGGTATTATACACTTGTAATCATTATTTTAAAAAATGAAAAAAAAAATGATATTCTATGTTCTATTCTTTTGTTATTTGTTTATTTTGAAGTTCATTTCGTGTTTTGCTAAAATTATTTATGAGAAAGGAATTGGATAATGTTCATATTCCAATCTCAAAATCAAAATACATTTGTTTTTTCTAGAATCAAAGATCTAGTATCGGTTAGATTGAGATTTTTATGTAAAAATTACATAATAAATATATAATTTATTATAAATTAAAGGTATGAGATCGTTTTGCTTAAACAATACCAATTCCTAGGTGCTTACGAGGATTCTAACCTTTCTTCACGCGTAACTGACTCCCAACCTCAAATCATTTGACAAAGTAGACTTATGCTTATTTTTAAAATGGAATTCATGCATTTTATTTCTTTAAAAAAAAGTTTAATGAAACTGGTGGCCAATCATACTATGAAAAAGATTGATGGAGACTCTTTATTAAAACCAAAAAACAAATTCTCACACTTGAGCTTTCACCATGAAAAAGTTTGATTGTGACAACCATCCTTACTCGAAAAAACTTTATTATACTTATTAAGAGAATTCTCTAACATTTTTGCTTGGTCTTACAAAGATATACCAAGGTTAGATAATAACATTGTTGAACATAAGTTGCTTATAAAACTAGGGTGTATACTAGTCTGACAAAAATTTAGGATGAAAGTTGAGACATTGCTCAAAATTAAAGAAGAAGTCCAAAAGCAATTAGATGAAGGATTCATAACAATGGCAAATTATTTTGAATGTTAGCCAATATAGTCTTTATGGCCAAAAAATATGGAAAGGTATGAATATGCGTAGATTATCAAGATCTTAACTAGGTCAATTTAAGAGATAATTTCTCGTTACCACATATTGTTATCCTAATGGATAATACTGTGAAGTTCTCTTTATTTTCCTTAATGGATGGGAATTCAAGATATAACCAAATTAAAATGGCCTTAAAACACAAGGAGGAAACTACATTCATTACATCATGGAAAACCTTATGTTATCGGGTAATGCCGTTTGAATTAAAAAATATTGGAGCCACATACCAATGTGCTATGGTCATATTATTCCATCATATGATGCATAAATCAATTAAAGTATATTTAGATAGAATGTGATTGCAAAATAAAAAAAACATAAAGACCATGTCACTGAGTTGAGACAATTGCTTGAGAGACTTTAGAAATAACAATTGAGATTAAATTTGAACAAATGCACATTTTTTATAAGGTTAAAAACAATTTTTAGGATTCATCGTGAATGAGAATGAAATCAAGATCAACATAGAAAAATTAAAAGCAATACAAAATTTGCCACCACTTTGAACAGTAACAGAAGTTCAAAGGTTTCTTGGAAGATTAAATTATATTTTTCGTTTCATCTCCTAATTCACAGTTATTTATGACCCTATATTCAAATTACTTTGAAAGAATAGCTCTAGAGAATGGTATAATCATTGTTAGGAAGCTTTTGAAAAGGTGAAAGAATACTTGTGTAACCCACCCATGATGATGTCTCCTATTTTATGAAAACACTCATCTTGTACCTAACTACGCATGAGAAATAATTGGGTTGTGTACCAACACAACATGATGAGACAAGAAAAAAAGAACATGCCATATATTATCAAAGAAAATATATATATATATATATATTGATTATGAAGCCAAGTGTTTTTCTATGAAAAAGATATCTTGTGCTTTGGCACGGGCAGCACATAGACTTCATTAATACTTGTTAAGCCACACCATGTGGATTATACGGAAGTTAAATCCAATTAAGTATCTATTCAAAAAAAAAAAAAACCATCTTTGTTTATAAGATTGGCCAAATGGCAAATATTGCTCTTAACATACGACCTTGCGTATGTCTCTCAAAAGTCGATAAAAGGAAGTGCCATAGCTGAATTTCTCATAAATCAAGTGAGCAAAAATTACCAGCCAGTACGATTTGAATTTCTTAATGAAGACATGATGATAATAATTAATACAAAAGGAGAAAATGAATGACAAAATGATATTTAGCAAATGTATTTTGATAGCACCTAAAACACTTGAAGACATAAAATTTAAGTATCTTTAAGATTACCAAATGGTAAATACTATCCCTTTATAGCTCAATTGGATTTTGATTCAACTAATAACTAAGCAGAATATAACGCATGTATTATGGGACTCCGAGTAGCCATTGATAAGAAAACCATGAAGGTAAAAATATCAAAGACTTTGAATTTGTCATCTACTAATTAAAAATGCGAGTAGATGACTAAACACCCTGAGTTTGTTCATTATCAAAAGTTGATAAATGAATTACTAAAGAATTTTAAAGATGTTAATTGCAATTATATGCTTAGAGATGAAAGACAAATAACAGATGCCTTAGCAACATTAGCCTCTATGTTCCAAGTGAATGATGTTGGTCATGTGATGCTGATCAAGATGAGCATTCTTGAATCTCCAGTATGTTGTTTAGTGGTTAAGAGAGAAATTGATGACAACTCTTGGTTTTATGACATCAAAAGATATATCTAAGATACGTAATATCCAAATTAGGCTTCTAAGAATGACAAAATGACTATACGAAGATTGGGAATGAATTTCTTTCTCGATGCAGATGTTTTATAGAAAAAGAGCTTCAATAAGATGTTGTTGCAATGTGTAGACTTTCAAGAAGCTTAGATTATCCTGTGAGAAGTCCATGAGGGTATTTATAGAACACATGCTAGTGGACATGTGATGGCTTGATAGATAATGAGGACAAGATATTATTGGTTAATGTTGAAAATAAACAACATTCAACATTTGCAAAAATGCCATAAGTACAAAATTTACAAGGATAAGTTACATGTGCCTTTACATGTCATGAAGGCACCATGACCTTTTTTAGTTCAGTGGTTTGATGTTATCGGACCTATCATTCCTAATGTTTTTAATGGCTACAAATTTATCTTAGTGTTTGTTGATTACTTCACTAAATGGTTAAAGTTAGTTCATTCACAAATGTCCAAGATTAGTGGTTTGTCGTTTCATCAAGAATACGGTTTACTCGAATGTATAATCTTTAATAATGCTGAAAGCCTAAAAAGTGTGTTCAATTCAAAATCAAACATCATAATTTAATAACTTATCAACCATAGATGAATGATGTAGTGGAGGTAGCTAATAAAGATATCAAGAAGGTAATTAATAAAATGTTCGTGACTTATAAAGATTGGCATGAGATGCTGCCATTTGTGCTGCATGCATATCGAATATCAATTTGAACTTCTACTATGACAACTCTATATTCTTTAGCAATGATATTTTCATCATAAACTCTTGTTATGAACTTTCCACCCTATTTCTATCAATGATATTTTCTTCTTGTAAGAATCTTACACGAAATCTTAGATGGTGTCTCTTTGAATCCATTTTGAAATAAGCATGTTGGCTTTTTATTGTAAATTTTTTTTTGTTAGTCTTTTCATTCATATTTTTATTCCTTCTAGTGGCTAGTTGTATTTCAATTCATATTTTATTAATTCATCAATATAATCATCTCATAGTTTTAGTATGTTATGTTCTATTCTAAAATAATGTCAGGTGACTAATACATGATGACGTACTACATGATCAAACTGTAATTTACTGATTATTTATTGGACATTTTATTATTTAGTTAAAACTCTACAAGACAAAGGATTCATCTTTGAGTTTCCAACCAAAAAAAAAAAGAAAAAAGAAAAAAGTCTAAGGTCTCTAAGGAAGAAATTAAAGCAAAAAGCCTAGAATGTAAGTGGAGATTTCTAATATCAAATAGAATTCAAGAACTTTTATTTGGATCATCCATGCAACATATGTGGAGGAGTATTGTTACTATTTGCATATTAAAGATAATCTCTAGAAAAGAAGAAGAACATAGTTGGAAATCGTTTCTTTACAGCCAAAAAAGTGCAAAAAAGATAATTAAACATAATTGCATATGCATTTGCATTCACAATTTAGCACACATTATTTGTTCTTGTTACAAAAGGTTTAAGTCAAGAAGATCTATTTTTTAGAAATAGCTCATGAATATGTTTTATAGAGCATTTTGTTTTCAAAAAAAGTCTCAATGTCATCAATAGTACAAAACATCTTGTTATTTAAAAGAGTCTCAATGTCATCGATAATATAAAGCAATTTGTTTTTCAAAAAGTCTCAATGTTGTCGATAGTATGAAGCATTTTTTCAAAGTCTTAATGCTAGTGATAATACGAAGAAATTTCGTTTCCAAAAAAGCCTTAATATTGTCAAATAGTACAGAGTAATTTATTTTCTAAAAAGTCCTAATGTTGTGATAGTACAAAGAAATTGTTTTCTAAAAAGTCTTACTGTTGTCAATAATATAGAGCAATTTGTTTTCAAAAAAGTCTAAATGTCATTCATAGTACGGAGCATTTTGTATTCTAAAAGGTCTTAATATCATGGATAGCACAAAGCATTTTGTTTTCCAAGAAGTCTCAATGCCATCAATTTATATGGAGCATTTTACATTTCAAAATGTTGTCACTGGTGCAAAAAAATTTATTTTTCAAAAATATCATATCCATCTTTAAGAAATGTGTTCATTTAAAAAAAAATTGTTCAAAGATGGATGAGTACTTTTGAAATAAAAAGGATAAAAAGCCTAATTTTGCTCATGTTTAAAAAAAAATGAAAAAGAGAGATTATAGGCATAAAGTAATATAAGAGATAAAGAGAGATATGAAAGAGGAAAAGAATGAGCAATTTTAGAAATAAAGAAATAGTGTAAGTGAGGTGGTTAAAGGAAAAGTGGATTTTAGGGATAAATTATTCCTTGCATTCAAATTCAAATGATAGTTACTTTTAGGATACGAAAATAATTTGATAAAGGGAAAAGGGAAGAGTGGTTTTAAGAGCGAAAGTGAAATAGTATGAAAATTGACCCCTTCACCCACCTTTAAGAGAAGAAAAAGGGAGTAATTTTGGAGATAAGATTCACTTATGAGAAAGGAAAAGAGGAGAGTGATTTTAGGATGAGAAGATCATTTGGAAATCAACCTCCTCACTCACCTTTTAGAGAGAAAAAGAGAAGTAGTTTTTGGGACACAAGAAAAAAGTGAGTAATTTTAGGATAGAAAATGGCATCTAGCTTCTCACTCATATTTAAGAAAGCTATGAAGTCATTTTTGCCACCATTTCTCTCCACCAAAGCGTGCTTAGGTGACTGAATTAAAATAACTTATCAAAGAATGCATATATAAAGGGAAAGAGCTTTAAGCAAAGATTCTTTGGAGAGGAGAAAATCATTAGGAAAAGTTTTTATCTATAGTTTACTCTTTGAGTTCGTTTTTGAGAAAAAAAAAAAAAAAAAGGAGATAAAGAGAGATGGATTAGCTTTCAAGAATATTATTGGTTTTATGAGGAAGAAAGTTGAAAAAAAATGGTAAATCCCCTTCTTTGATAATATTATTTTTGATCATGCAAGCAAATTATTGGTTTTAGTGAAAAAGGTATAATTTATTATTCTTATCATTATTATTATTAATAATTTGTTTCTTAAGTTATTCTTATTATTTCTTATTCTAGAATGTCTTGATCTGAAAGTTTAACAAACTGCTTTTTCTAAATTAAAAAAAAAATCCTATGTGAGGTCTTATTAAGAACATTTGGTGTTCTTGTTGTTTGGATTTTTGTTGAATAAGAATTGGTATATTAAAGAATTTGACATGCAGAAAGAAATTAAATCTTGGGAGTAATAACATCCATGTTATCATAACATAGGATAAAATTTTTCTAGATATGTCGTTATGCTGGAAAATCAATTTTAAAAATCAATTTGAACATTTACATTGAATGAGTATATGGTCGTGAGATAATTTTAAATTTAAAGGTTTTCTATTTTTATTTATCTTTCTTAATCTTTCATAATGCTGGATGATTTGGTAAGTTTATTTAAAATTTTTGTTATTTTTTTCTATGATTTAGATCATATATATATAAGCAAAAAAATTAATAAAAAATTATTGTAAGAATGTCAAAATAAATTGATGGAGTAATTTTCATAATCTTCAATAAAAATGTTGTCAAAATTTTTATTTTTATTTTTATTTTTATTTTTGAGATCATGGAGATGATTTAAGGGAGTAATTCTCATAATCTTCAATAAGAAAATATGTTTTAAAAAATAATTTTTTTGAGTAATTTTAAGATTATGCAAATGACTGAAGGGAGTGATTTTCATAATTTTTTATTTAAATTTTTTCAAAATAAAAAGAAATTTGTTTTGAGATTATGAAAATGACTCAAGGGAGCAATTTTTATAACCTCAAGTAAAAATTTATTTTCAAAAAAAATCTTATTTATTTTAAAATTATGAAAATGACTCAAGGAAATAATTTTCATAATTTCTGACAAAAATTTTCACAAAATAGATACTTTTTTTATTTTAAAGTTATAAGAATGACATAAAAGAACAAATTTCATAACTTTAATTTTTTTAAAAAAATATTTTATTTATCTTGAAATTATGAAAATAATTCAAGAGAGTAATTTTTATAACCTCCACTAAAAAATTTTTAAAATAAAATAAAATCTTTTGTTTATGGATTATGAAAATGACTCAAGGGAATAATATTCATAATTTTTAATAAAGAAATAGTTTTGTAAAGATTTGTTTTAAAAAAATTGCTCTTTCTGAGATTATGAATGAAATTCAAAGGAATATTTTTCATATTCTCAAAATAAAAATAAAATATTATTTAAAAATTATCTCCAATAAAAATTATTTTTAAAATAAAAATAATAAAAAATATTTAAAAATTATGAAAATATTTTTTTTTAGAATAAAAAGTTGAATAAGAGTGAGACATTTATATTCTTTAGCAAAATTATTTGATTTTGACGATTAAAGGTGAAATAATTGTAAAGCCTTTATATTTTTTCTAAATTGTTCTATATCCATCCGTGCTTTTTATCATACACTTAGGAATCAAATTCAAATGTCAAATAAATTTCACAATCAAAAAATAATTGCATTTACTTGGTATCGATCATCGGAAGATTGTGGGGTGCTCATCTTTTGCCACGTGTAATCGACATCCGAATTCATAGTTTTCATTTTGTAAAACTAGTTTTGTTTTTTAATCTTTTTAACTTAAAAAATAATTTTTGAAAACAAACCAATTTTAATATTCAATTATATCATAAAAATGATTGATAATGACTTTTTTTATCTTTATTTTTTATTTTTTAAAAAAATCATCCAAAAAAATTCTTAAATCATTTTAAAAATTCAACCTCATCAAAACCCATTATGATACACAAAATTCCACAACCTACCATTTAAAAATGAATTGGGCAATCAAGGCAGCCAATAAAAACATCAAAAGAATTATATAAAAAGTAACGATAGCTTAAAAAGACTAGCACGAGATGTTGCCCTTAACATCACAATCATATAGAACGGTTGTTCGACATTATACCGGGCCAACTCCATGTTCATTAGTATATGGAACTGAAGTTATATTACCAGTGGAAGCTAAAATCCCATCTCTAAGAGCCTTAATGGAAGCAAAACTAGAAAAAGCAAAATATATCAAAGCTACATATGAACAATTGAAGCTCAATAAAGAGAAAAAATTGAAGGCTATATGCCACGGGTAACTATATCAGAAATGAATGGAAAGAGCATACAATAAAAAAGAAAAAAAGTACATCCAAGATCGTTCGAAGAAGTAGACCTTGTCATGAAAAGAATTCCAGAAAGTGTTGTTGACCCCAAGGACAAGTGGGTACCACATTGGGATGGTCTTTATATTGTAAAGAAAGCCTTTTTAGGAGGAGCGCTCATGTTGCGAGAAATGAACGGCCAAGAAATATCCAATACTATCAATTTTGATATTGTCAAAAAATATTACACTTGAAAAACGAAAGAAAACCAACCAATGGAAGAACTTAGCATAGAAAAACATTCGATGATGATAAAAAGACGTCTAAAATAGCTTACCGAAATCCTAAGGGACATCAATCGGCATACTGGGGCAATCACTGTTAAGAAAAACTAGATTGAGTCAATGTTGAGTGAGGATATTGCACTTAGGAAGCTTATGCCATGTTTCCCTCAGAAAATAATCCTCATTGTAAATACCAAAAAGCACACTCTTAATAAAGACCTTTTGCTAAAATTAGTTAGTTTTTCTACACATGAAATAAATATTTATTTTTCTTTTAATCCAATGATTCTAAAATTATGTTAGAACAAATTGGAGGACGAATCTGGACTAACGTCTTAAAAAAGCTAACTAGAGTAAAATCAAGGGAAAAAAAATTCCAAAGGGAGATACATTGTAAAGAGTTTAAGAGTAGAAATGAGAACATCTTTAGAGCATTACCATACTCAGTGTTACATATGCTTCCAAAACCTAAACCAGCACTGTTTGAAGAAAAGAAAGGAAAAATTGAAAAAAGATTGTCCCAACATTTATTGTAAGCCTTTAGCTTTAACTACTACGTGCAGGAAAAACTCCTCCGCTAACCTTTATTGGAGGATGGAATTCCCTCACCCTTCTTGATTTGAAAATAAAAGCCTTGAATGGGCTGAGGTTCCAATAGAGGTGGCTCCCTATAAAATCATGGTTCATCTTCATAAATAAAAAATTGAACAAAACTTTCAAATTATCCCTATGCCACAATCCTTGATAAATTATTTAGAAAGCCATTATATAACACCAACCATTTGGGGCTAATGGGTCAACGACATCTCTACCTCGTCACAAAAATACAAATGGAACTTTTCCATAAAAAGCCTTAATGTTGCCTCTAATGTGCCTTCAAACACACACATATAACCATCCCTAGGAATACAAGGCCTATCCTCCAGCCAAACTACTATTAACTTGACTTTCTTTGGAATATGATACTATGACCTAATCCATTTCAATCTCTCCTTCTCCACATGAGAAGTGTTAGCAAAAATCGCTGGGTCAATAGCATTTTCCTCATACACTATGGCAGCCTCAAGTTTATTTCTCATCCCCTTACCTTCAACCCTAGGTGTTGTACTATCACCGAGTATTAAACATAATAATAATAATAATAATAATAATAATAATAATATAAAAAAAAAAACTTAAGAAGAGAAGAACTCATAGAAGAAAGAAAAGGAAACATGAAATTAATCAGGGCAAAAGCGAACATGCAGGATCAGCAAGCAAAATTTGAAAGAAAGGTCGGATTCACTAAGGGAACTAAAAGCAATCAAGGATTCAAATGCAAGATAACAATAGTAAGCCAGAGAGAAAAAGAAAAGGAAGAAACGAATAAGAGGTGTAACTAGTATTGACTGATGACCTATGGCCTCAGAACCCTCAACGATCTGTCACCAACAATCAACTATGGATGTGTGGCGGCCCTAATTCAAACAAGCGCAAAGTTAATAAACTAAACATTAAACGATAGTACAGTTTTGGGCCCTTATATAAACAAAGATCGTAAAAAACGAAAACGAACGTTTTCAACAATTGATGCTCTCTTTGTAAGCTATCACAAACACTTACGGGGAAGCCCGTCAAAATACAATACGGGAACTAGACTTCCCATAACTCAACTCTTCTTCCCACAATTCATGAGGGGCCAAGTGTTATACCCGGTATGCCACTAATCAAAGAAAGACATGTCATCATGGTCAAACCCAACCAATTAAACTGCTCTACCTCACCATCCAACAGCACAACCTAGTGTCACATCTCCCACCATAGCTCAACCTAGTGAGTCAACTAGCCCAAGCTCTCATTCGTAGAACTGCCATTGGCACCTCAACTCAAGAACGATTAGGATCAATCACAACCAATCAACCTTGAAAATTTGGAATCATCTTCGATTTTCCAAGATAACATAACTTACCATAACAGTCGCCCAAGATCCTCCCACATCCTTCCTCGATATCAACTTGGAATCCCCCAATGTAATGCCTCCAAATTAAGAGTTTCCAATAATCCTGATTAAGAAATCTTCCAGAAACCCAATTAAAGATACAAGTATCCCTGCAATGGGCCATTTGCAGGTGAAAAGCAAAAAGAGAAGTGTCTTTAAATAGAAAACTAGAAATTGGATAGTAATGTCAAACTCTGTTACATGAATAGACATGAGAGATCTTGCAGCTGCTAACACTTCTGGAAGAAATGTTGAAGTCCTAACTGCAATATTTCCTCTTTCACTATTACTATAACTAACACTATCCCATCTGATATCATCCATTAATTCCTCTAAGAGACCTAACAATTTTCATATGCCACTAACTTCATTGCTTCATAACAGGATGTCTTTAATCATTATTAAAAGTAAACAGTTTAAGATAATAACCAGATAATAGGAGCAATGCATAATCAATCATTTGGAAAGTTCACTGAACCCAATCAGTGAGATCTTACAACAAGCAAATGGCCTGGGCCACTTGAGGGAGCTACTAACAATTTGGTGAATCCAAATGCTGCTGGTACCAGTAAGAACAACCAAAAATAGTTGCAGAGATGAGTCAGCATTTTATATGTCAGCCCCACAGCATTGCTACACCATGCTGGCGCTCTCATAGACATGACATGTTCCGGGAAGTATACTATGTCAAGACACAAGTATCATCACATAAATGACTTTTACTTTCATGCATTGACGAATTCATTTAATAACCATTCCTTCATAACCAGAACTTCATATCGAAACCATACAAGGACTATGCACTGCTGTTGCAAATCTAAATAATAGTAAAACCCAAACAAGTAAAATGCATTTACCAGAAGCATACCTGAGATGGTCCAGGTTAACATCAGACCATGCTATTTCCATTTACAAATACCAATTCAATGGTTAGAGTTAAAATCACTCACATTACTGTTCTCGATGTTATTAATGAATCTCCAATCTCAATTCATGTACATTCAAGTCTGCAGTCTAGTTGGAAATTGGACCTAAAAATAGCAGATAACTGACAGCAAGGATTCATTGAATGTCAAACTAGACTGGGACTGCAATATAGAAATAGAGAAGCAAATCCGCCAGGTCATGTTGAACTTCAATCCACTTAAGCTCCAAGAATCTTCTTTCTTTGATACTTCCTGAAAGTTTTTTCTCTTTATACAAACTCCTTCACATTCATAAAAATGGTGGAGAATGGGGAAGAGTGGGGAATCATTATCGCTATGTGGCCACAATGACAACCCCTAGCATTTAACCATTTTTAGAAATTTATGCATGAGCTGTGAAAAGCAACTCTGAGAATGTTCCTATATTTTTAACAACCGTGGAATGTAAAGCCCACAGCACTACCCAACAGCAGATCTTGGTGGTTTCAGTCATTTCTATTTGCTTCTGGTCAATGATATGCAGCTCCAGCACAATGCACAACAAAGACAATAGAGTTCAGGAGCCTAGAAAAAGAAACGGAAGCTCAAAGTTGACCTCAGAGAACAAAGTCACACCATTTGGGATTGAGCCAGTAGACCAGGTGCATTTCGAGCTTCCAACACCTTTTGCATTGCATGGCGACATCTAAAAAGACGTCAATTTGGTTAGAAAAATGGATTCATCACTTATCACTAATTGCAACAACACTCAAAATCTGGCAATCAAGAAGGAACTCTGTTCAGATACCTCCAGGGAAGATGGTCAACAAACATGGATTGCGACACAACAAAATCTTTGAAGCATTCTCTGTTTGCTATAAAAGCTCTATAACTTTGTGTTCTCTCTTGAGTTCTCCATCCTTTCCACAATGGGATACTGACATTTCCACGGTGTGGTACAATATGAATCACTAGACCAGGTAGAAACATCTCAGGGGGATCTCCAGCAAACCCATTGTTAGACCTAGGAACAGTTTTCATAAATCGTGATACGGGATCATTTAATGTATCTCCATCCGCAGATATCTTGTGAAAAGGATTAAGGAACTTAGGATCAGCATACCCATGGCCAGATCTACAGACAGTTTCCATAAATTGTGATTCAGGATCATTTATTGTATTTCCATCTGCAGCTATATCATGAAAAGGATTAATGAAATCTTCCTCTACTTCGAAGGGATTTTCTCCTGTGTCAGCCGTATTCCAGAGGGCTATTTCTTGATTCTGTTCTCTGCTCCCTACAGTAAAAACTGGAAATTTTTTAGTACAAACACAGTATAAGTATCTCATCATCATGATAAGGGAACATATTCATTCATTTTACGCATTTTATTTTTCGAGTACAAAAGCAGATTCTAATACTGACCCTGGAAGAAGTGAGGATTCATATCTTCAGAAGGCATTCCAGAATGAACAACACCTGCACTCTTCAACTCAATTTTACTTTTATAGCTGCTCAAAAAGAGAAATCGGCGTGCAAGTTTGATAACCAAGGCTGTGTCAGTTTTGGTATCTTGTGATAGTGCTGTGATTGCAGCTGCACGAAGCCGAAGGATTGATCCAACTGAAAGGCGTGCAGAAAATTCATTGTCGTATACAATGCTGCAGAGAGCTCAAACACTTCCAATGAAAATAAAAAAAGACATTTCTTTCCAAGAATTGGAAAATTTCCTTGAAAGTTTCAGCAGCATGAACAGGTTCTCAATTACCTAGTAACAAATTCCGAACATGCATCTGCCACAACTGAATCCACACATGGGAGAGCCCCATATGCATATACATGTAAATTTGGGAATTTGCCGTATAGCTGCCCACAGAAGAAACAGAAAATGAAGAGGAAAAATGAGAAAGAGGAATCATTCTTTTCATAGTGATTGGAACACCTTTTCTTCCCTTTTCTCATGGAAAAAGATCTTGTATGACATGGAGGAAGAGACAGGTATAGCCATGACCTGTTACCTCATATTGGCATTCTTCGCATCCATTTATATTTAAATAAGAGGAGGTTCTCAATTAACAAGGCAGGTGCTTATGGTAGTGCCCCAATAATTTCTATTTGAAATCAGTACTTAGAAACAAAGCCAATTCCTAATAAGAGATAAAGAGATGAACTTCCACATTCAGGGTACACATGACTTGCAATTGTCCTACTTCCTGATAAATCCGAGCAGCAACCGATTTTTCAAGGATAAGAACATGGTTTGTTTCGAATAGATGATTGTTTGTGCAATTTGCATGCTTAAGACGACCTAGGATAGAGAAAATTAATGCAGTTATGGGCTCTGTTCCATGGGTGCAGAGCCATCAGTATCTAACAAGAAAATCCAGTCTTCAGCTGACAACAGCAAACATGTACAATATGCAAATATATTGGGTTAATCACGTCACTGAAAGGGAGAAAAGCATACTCTTAGTCCTAGCAATGCAGCGATGGCACCTCCAAGGGAGTGCCCTACTATTCGAACACCATAACCATCACACTCACATCCAGCTCCAAGCAAGGAGGAAAGGAAACCGGTTGTCTCAGACCCTACATGTTAATTTAGATCAAATAGAGAGGGAGACAACCAAGTTATGGCAAACAGCACTTTAAATTCTTACAAGTATAAAAAACTGGGCAAAAAAGTTCTACATCAAGAAATAGCTTGATCATGAACATTTCATCACAGAACCAGATACTTAATTGCAAACCTTTAAACATCTAAAGAACTTACCCACTTATAAACACAATTGTTTAAGCAATAACATGCAGAACGTTTCTATTGAAACATAGAGACATCAGCCTATGCGACACTTTTGGTCAGTATAACAAACTTTAGCTTATTTAGCTCAACTGCTTGCAGAATTACGGTACTATTCATTTTGTGAGCAAGCTTATCAGAGGTTCACTGTTCCCATAATTTCTTTTTTGTTTGAATTTTTTAATCTAAAAGCAAATAAACATAAAGCACAGATTTAGCTTTTTCTTTGTATGCAGAACTTTAGCAGCAAACAAAGCTGAATGCGCTATCAGTCAGCAAAAACTGCTTGTGTCCAAGTGCAGAGACCATAGCTCAAACAGGCAGTATTGGTTCATTCTCACAACATGAAAACCAAAATTTTGGCAGCTGAAACAGGGCAATCTAAAATATTTCAAAATATAGGTTTTACAAAGGAGGATTCATATCTTATCCCAGCCTCTTCCACAGGCCTCCCTCTTCAAACCCCCACACCCCCCCCCCCCCCCCCCCCCCAAAAAAAAAAAAAAAAAAAGCCTAAAGGAGATATTTCAAAGAGGCAAATGAAAATGTAGAAAGCTTATATATATATATATATAAGCACCATTTATTCATTTCACTTGTCTCCTCCGCTCTTCAACAATTCTCTTGCCAAGCTTCCCATAAACAGCCTACGACTTGCAAAGATTGCTTAAAAAGCCTTTAACCCACTGATTATCGCCAATCATATTAGAAGCTTTATATTTCTGAATTTTGATAAAGAGGCTCCAAAATAATCTCTGTACTGCCACATTATGACTCCAATGGGTTTGATGGGCCCATCCAAAAACAGATATATTTAATATAATTTCTCCTTTTTAAGAGATGTCTAAAATAACTCCGTTCTCATTTTTCACTTAAAATAAAATTACAGAACTCGTGAACTTCAATTTTCCTTCTTCACTGAAGGCTCCCAAGAGGTCCTCACAAGAAAGTAAGACTTTTTTAGAAATACATTCAATAGCTTGCTCTTTTTTTCATGCCTTTCTTGACTGCATAATGTTGTCAACATCTATAGGGAAGCTGGTGATAACGCATTCAAAATGGGGGTTACAGTGGAATAGTCGCTTGGCAATAATCTGGCAGTGGTGGTTACATTTTGGCATGAAGGAAAGGATTGAGACTAGTGGCAGTAGCCATGGCGCTGTAGTGAAGCCAGAGCAGAGGTCATAGAGGCGTCAGTGACCATAGTCCTGGAGATCTTGTTGGCTATGCAGAGATGAAGGCAGAATATTAGAACTTAATACCTAGCAAAATCTTGCTCCCTATTCTAGAAGTAGAAATGGGTTAAAAGAGAAGAATACTATCATTTTCTACATGAAATTCTCTCTCCAAATTTCTAATTTTCATGTCTTTGATAAATTTTTCTGATCAATAATTGTTTTTTTCACAATTTTATTTTTTAAAGTCCACTCATTTATTACATGTGTCAAATATGTGATTTGCAGCACTTGAAATCAAACCTTAAGATTCATAAATTTTAGAATTAATCATATAACAATGTTTACTTTGGCCTTCTAAATAATTGGGAATTGGGCATGTATATACCCTGCTTTCTGAGCTTGAAAGACATAGCTTTATAGCTGAGCAAAAGCACTAGTGATTTTTGCTGATGTTGTCATTCTTATACTGACACAGAAGATCTATCACAGAAAATAACTATGGTAATTAATAGGGGGTTAATTCCAATTTATCTGCCAGGGAATTTTAGTTCAGTTTTAACCAGGTAAAGGAATTTCTACTTTGAAATTCCAATAAACACCTGACTAATAACAATAACAACAATATTCATATGTTAACTACCAAAAGGAAAACCTAAACAAACATAAAGAGAGAGACAGAGAAAATAGTGACCCCATTACCTTCAACTCCATTATGTCCTTCAATTTGCATGAACAGATCCCTTGCTGCCTCCACAATACCTAAGTGTCCATAGTGTGGGAAAGATGATTCTACACTACGCTTCACATTGGGGTGAATATGATTGCTACTGCAAACAAAAACGAAAGTTAACGACCTGAGGTCGTTTTCTTTAGCAGACCTTGGAAACAACCAAATCTAATGCAGACAATTAACTATGCATGTCCCTGAAACAAAAAGTGAAGTTTAGAAGTAAAATTGGGGAAAATAAATAGCCTTCATGATGTATAAAGCCTGATCTGCAGTTTAATGGTACTCTAAGAAGCAGGTATTTCCCAGATTATGATCATAATTGTATGAAGTACAACAAGTTAGAAGCAATTAACTGTTATTTTAGCTAGTTGTATATTCATCAACATACATTTATACACACAAGTAATATATATATATATATATATAGAGAGAGAGAGAGAGAACTAGAGACAGATACTTCAGAAACCCATCCAGATCTTCTGCAGAAAGGGGACATGCATTGCCTAAACCATCAGTTATTAGGTCTTCGGGGGTTTCTGTTCCTCGTACAGCAATCACCACGCATCTGAGTTGATGTAAGACAACAACAAAATATGCTGCCTCGCATTTTTCCTGAATAAAACGTTAAAAAATATTAACTAGAAGGAAAAAAAAATCCAGAATCCACATATTCAGACATGAAAGGGGATCAGACAATAAAAAGTTGGTATCCATAATTATTGTTCCTCAAAGCAGGTATCCATAATTATTGTTCCTCAAAGCACCAATATATGGAGGGTGCTTCTAGTCTTGTCACCACTGAATCCAGAGCCTAGAAGAACCCTAGAGGAAAAGTATATACAAGCTATTTCATGCCGTCAGAAACCTAAGATAAGACAAGGTCACAATATTAAACTCACCTGACAAACACGACCTCGTCGAAGAACATCTGGTGATAAGTTAATGAACTTCAGAAAGGCTGCTGCATGACCTCGCCACCAGTTATCACCATCAAGTTTGGGCTGCCTAAGAAGAAATGAGAGGAAAGTTAGATTCAATATTCTATAGAATGATCTCTAGATGATGAAGTGTCTACATACACACAATAAAATAACAAGGATACACACACATGCATGCATAGAAATGCATAAATGCATAAACACAAGCAAAGATTGATGACAAAAACAAGCGCACATGCATGCACACAAACACATTGCAAAACACTAACTAGTGTGTCTGATAACAGGCTCACATACTGACCAAGCAACTTACATGCATATGCATCTATATGATTTTCCTTTTTTTTTTTTTTTTTTTTGTCAGAGATATGAGTGATTATGTTACTATAAATGGCACCACGAGGGTGCTGCCCATATACAAGTATAAGAGCACTATTTAGAGATAAATAGTGCTATAAACTCCACAAATTCCTCTTCATTTAGAAAATCCTCCCTATTGCCCAAACTTTTAACAATCTAATCTATCTATCCCTAAACAGAAAGAAAAGAATTTCCTTCCCTTCAAAAGCCTTCTGTTTCTTTCATTCCACACTGTCCAAACTGTCCAAATTATCAAAAGTGGAATTCTTATACAACTTTCTTCCTAACTTTATTCATTCATAGCCCTCCCATGCACATAGTTCATCCGCCACCAAACCGGCCACCACCCAATTACAACCCATGAATGAAGACACTCCCATATCCGTCTAGTCCAATTACACCAAAGCAAAATGTGGTTTACTGATTGTGCTTGTGCTTTACAAGAAATGAGCCAATTAGCCAAAATCTTTGATCGGTGCTTCATCATTCTCCCTCACCCACAAAAAACTCAAAGTTGATGAGTGAGACTAAAAATACCACTCTAAGAACTCAATGTCCAAGACACGAAAGTCACCTTTAAAAATCCATGTAGCATCAGAATGTGGACGACCACGCCATTTAACAAGATAAAAACGAGTTCCTTCAAGAAAACAAGCAACAAACTCATCATCAAGGACAGCTTCGAGCTCTTTAGGTGATTTCGAGAGAAAAGGTACTTTGGGCAAGCAACTCCTAGCAAAAATACTTATTGAAGACTATAGGCTATTATAATCCAAGCTCAAGAAGAAAAAAAGGTGTAGAAGCCAACTTATTTTGACGGTGCCTAAAAGTATATTACTATGTTGCTTGATCTAGTATCACTTGTAATATTGGTACTGCTTAATCCCAATGAGGGAACTAGGCCACAAATATGAGAAGTAATCAGAGTTGCTTGGGTTTGAGCCGAAAGGTAAGGATTGACGCATGAAAGAGCTCCTTTTTTAAAATACTTTTCTTCTTTCCCTTTCTTTTTGGGGGGTTGGGGGAGGGGGGGGCGGTGGAAGGAAGGGGGGTATGTGAGCACAACGAGGGATTGATCAAAGTTGGGCTTTGATATTAACTAATATAGAACAAGGAAGAGAATAAGAAGGAATTAGAGATCTTGAAAAAATTATGGCTTTCCAAGAGAATAAAGAAGAAGAAAAAAGAACAAATGAGGGCTCAAGCCATGACAAAAAAAAAAATCTCGGATATCAAAATACTAAAAAATTTTAAATTATATCATAGCAAGTTTGTCTCTAATATTAAGGTGACGTAAGTATTTATACCCACTAAATACTAATAGAAATAAGATATCTAAAGTCCTCATAAAAACAAAGTTTATAGAAATAGAAAATCTAAAGTTCTCATAAGAACTTTAATGGAAATAGGAAATCAAAATTCCAATAAAAGGAAAAATAGAAAAAAAAGAAATACAGTTTGTTTACTAATTTCAATCTTTATGTGTAGAGTAATTCTTCTTAAACTTTTTGATTGGTGCTTCACCATTCTCCCGCACTCACAAAGAACTCAACAATGACAGTGAGACTAAAGATACGCTCTACAAACTCAGGGTCCAATGCAAGAAAGTCATCCTCAAAAGTCCAAGTTAGCATCAAAATTTAGACAACCACATCATTTAACAAGATAACGACTAGTACATCCAGACAAAGAAGTAGCAAACTCACTGTTAAGGACAACTTCAAGCTCTTCAGGTGACTGCAAAATAAAAGGTGCTTTGAGCAAGCGACTACTTACAAAAATACTTATTTAAGACTATGGATCATAATTCCATGCCCATGAAGAAAAACGGTGCAAAAGCCCACTTATTTTGACAGTGCCTAAATGTATATTGCTATGCCACTTGATTTGATAGCACTTATGGTATTTGTGGTGCTCAATCCCAATGGGGGAACTAGGCTGTAAGTATGAGAAGCAAGTAAAGTTACTTGGGTTTGTGCTCGCATGTAAGATTGACGTGCACAAGAACTTTTTTTTTTCACTTTTTTCTTCCTTCCTTTTTTCTTTTTGGATATGTGTAGGCAACAAGGGATTGATCGCAGTTGGGCTTTGAAACAAATAGTGTATGACAAGGAGAAGAATAAGAAAGGATTAAGGGTTTCGGGAAAATTAGGGTTTTTAAGAAGAACAAGGAAGGAGAAGAGAAGAACCAAACAAGACCTCAAGCCTTAACAAGCGAGATCTTAGATTTCAAAATAGTAAAAATTCTCAAATTATATCATAGCAAGTATGCCTCAAAGATTAGGATGATCTAAGTATATATAGCCACCAAATACTCATAGAATTAGGAAATCTAAAGTCCTACAAGCTTTTTAGTTAATGGGTAGGTGATTGTGTTAAGCTCGACACATAAAAAGAAATAAGAATTCATTTAAAATGGAATTGGTCAAAACCAAGTCAAATATGAATCATAAAATGATTTTGGAATTAATGCAGCTCATGCCATTCATGTATGGAACTATGGGCTTTGACCCACTTAGAATTGGCATAAAATTTTATAAAATTCATTTCTAGCTTTTAGTTTTAACTTTGTAATAACATTTTGAATACGCAATATTTAGTTAGTTATTTGTATGTACTCTTAATTAACTAAAGTGAGTTATTTGTTCTGTATTATTAACTCGTGTTCTTTCTGTTTTCCCTAGTTTGCACAAAATAACAAAAATAACACCAAAAGAATTAAAAAATAATAAATAATAAAGAAACTAAAATTCAGTGACTTAAAATGGGAATTCATCTTTAGATGATATTTCTTAAAATTCATGAAGTAAGAGGAATTTATTGAACTTCGTTGTAATAATGATAAAAAAGTTAAATGGATCCTCCAATAATAAAATTACAAAATCATTATAACACTTCAAAAATATATTTCAAACAATACATTAAATTAAGGATTATTTTTAATGAAAATGTTTCATATCAGTAAAATAATTTTTTAAAATTATTCTCAATTATAATGATGATAAAAACTCCAATATGTTCTATAAATAAAATAAAGTAACAAATGAAAAATAATAACATATGTTGACGACAAAGTAAGTTGGTGATTAATGATGCTGACAATGTTTTACAGTATTCTTAGATTAGGAATAGTTGTTATATTCTTTTTGTCATAATATTGACTATAAGATTAACAAAATTCCAGAAAAATCAAAATAATAAAGAATACAATAGTGAAAAATAGAATTTATGACAATAAGTTTGACAGGAGATTAAAGGATAACTATTGTTCTTGTTCATATTCCTCTAGATAACAAATTATTCTTGATACTTTTGTCATAATAATGAAAAAAGTTAATAAAAAATCTAAATAGAAATAAATCAATTTTTTTCCTCAATCAAAAGAATAAATGTTAAAAGCAATTTATATATGGCATTCTAGGTTGACGCACCATTTAGATTTGTGACTGTTTTAAAAAAGAATGTCGTAGGGTGCTAATACGTTCCCCATGCTTAAACGACTCCCACACTAACTCTGGTTTCTGCAAACAAAATTCTAATATTTTAATAGCCTAACTACAACTCAATATTTTAAATAAGTAAATGTTATGAAGTGATCAATCACACTCAAAATAAAAGTAGCATATCAGCTGCTACATGTGGCATACATCTTGTAATAATGATGAACATGATAGGCAGTAACCTCAAGCAACAAACTGCAAGTGATTACTCACCTGTTACGACTCCACGGAGTCAATATCCCCTGCCTGTAAATCCACACACATGGAAATAAGATGGGATTTCTTCCAAAATCAAGTAAGGGTCCCTGTAGTAGATTAAATTTTTATACAGGATATAGTCTTGTTAACCACAAATATTGTCTGTACAAAATTTGTTGTCACAATACCGTGTAGGCAGCTTCAGCAAATTTATGCAAGGTGGCTGCCTCCTGAAGGTATTCTTCAGGTGCCTCAGCAAAGCCTTCGTAGGATTTAGGAGATTGGGTATGGCTCTGCAGCAAAGCTAGACCTGAACAGCAAAAGATCAAAACATCATACAAAGTAAGGTTATCTCATGGAATAAACTTGGAAAAGTGTCATTTGAGTTACATATCTGAATGCTAAATGGGTAGAGAAGCAAAAAATAAATAGAGGAAAATAAGAGCATAAAAAATATATCTATTTGAAACTACTACTGCTAAACAACTTAATCAGGTCCCCTCATAATTACTTCAAAATTTTTCATTAGGGAACAATTGACCCTTTTCTTAAGAATTTACTAAAAAATAGTTACCTTTCAGTTATTATCATGCTGCATAGCTCTTCTAGAGGCAAACCGAATATCATATGGATTTTTTGTGCATCTTATACTAGTTCATAGATAATGTTAGTTTTCCGTCTTGCTGACATTGCTGTAATATCATTTGCTTTGGGGCTACAAACCATAAGATTAAATTTATCATTTGACATATATTTTTCAATTACTGACAAAGTCGTTTTTCTTATGTGTTCATTTTGTGTTCTTTGGTGAGTAATTCCCTGGTTCGATCAGATGTATGATCAATTTTGCTATTAGTTAGAAAAAGCAATATCACTACTCCAACCCAGAAAGATTCCTTTGCTCATCCCTTTCCTTATGCATGCTAAGTTACCCTTAATCCTTTACAGTTAATAAACACCACGATCAGAAAAGACTCCAACAGTGCTTATTTCACCAAAAGGTGAACATGAAAGGAGCTCATCGCGTAAAGAAGCTAAAGAACCCAAAGTTGAAGATATAAACAAGCATATTTAAGTGATTGGCATGAGCATCCTAGCACATATACCAGTCCAAGTGGCAAACTGGTAATGCATTCCCATGCACACCTCCCATACAACTATGACTTGAAACCATGACTTGGAAGAAATGTTGCATCTAAGAATCAGTTTAGAATTTTCCTTCATGCATGTGCCCCATACTTCGAGAGACGTTCTTTAGATGTTTACTCCTATAGTACAGGAGCAACACTAAGCTACAGATGTCTTCAGAGTCTTGACATAAATCACTGCATACTCAAAGAGTAAAACAGAAAAGAAATGACTAAAGAGAACCAAGGGGCCAATGATTGAAAATGTAACCCAAAATCTAAACCAAGCTTTGACATGAATTACCATGTGAAACAGCAAATGTTCGAATATCAAAATAATCTTTTGCAAACTTAAAAAAAAAAAAAAAAAAAAGAAATCACCATTGAAGCAAAAAAGAACCAAAAACAAAAACCAAAATAATATTAAACTAAATGGGCAAGTAACTAAATGTCATAAAAGTAGGGGTAAAAAGATGGAGTAAGGAGAAATTTAGGAGTGTAAGGGAAAGGAAGGAAAGATTGTGTTGGAAGATGCACGAAATTAATGAATAGGGGGGTGGGAGTGTAGAGAAGATTCGGAGTAGGAGGGCATAGATGTATAGGGAGCTCTCATCAATGATAGAGATGTGGAAGAAATCTCATGGCGCTAGAAACCCAAAGCTTCATGGCTATAGGATGAGGATAGGAAAACAGTGTTTTGTCATCAGGTTTTAAATGCACATTAGAGGTTTAACTTCATCAGCAAAATTCAGATTGGAGAAGAAATGGTGGAAGGGAAAAGAGAGCTAAAGGATGGGATCAGCTTGATTGACAATGAGTAAAAACAAAGGATAAAGTTGTCGGTTTGGGAAGGATGAGGTAAGAGTTACATTTCATGACTATGATGGGAATCAGCTATTGCAATGGAAGTTTTTATGAGGTAGCCTCGGTGATAGCTACAAAGATTACCTAGTAAGATGAGGGTGGTTACTTAGCTAATGGTTGGAAGGGGACTGAGGATTAAACCTATTTTTTAATAAAGCACTATTAGGGAAGTGGTTGTGGAGAGGGAGTATGTACAGGGATAATGAAGACCAAGTACGGAGTGAAGTATGGGGGGTGGATGACAATGAGAAAGAGGGAGATATATGGGTCTAGTGTGTGGAAGGCCATAAGGAAGGAGTGGGAGAAGTTGGAATCTTGGGTAAGGTTCCAGGTGGGTCAAGCAACACTATTAAGGTTTTGGCATGATAAATGGTGTGGAAGCAAACCTCTTAGAGAAGAGTATCACGGATTATACTCTACAATGTCTAACAAAAATGCATGGTTTGGTCAGCATGTGTGAAGATGGTAAGGAGGTTTCAAGTTATGTTCAATTCAAAAGGAATGCTCAAGATTGGGAGATAAGGCAATTTGGGCAGTTTCATGCAAAGGTGTACAAGATAGTGATGAATGCAAGCATAAAATGATCGTGTGGTGCGGAACCCACGAACTGGTGACAAGGATCAATTCACTTTCAAATCATATTCTAGGATGCTAAACAGAGTTGAGGCAATGAACATTTTCCATGAAGCTAGTGTACCTACCAAGGTGCTCTTCTTTACTTGGGAGGCACTATAGGGAAAATTCTCAGCATTACTAACCGAAAAAAGAGAGGAAAGATCATGGTGAATCGTTGCTTTCTATGCGAAAAAACAAGAGGTTGCCACATCCTTTTAAGATGCAGTTGGACTGTACAGCTTTGGGCAAGTTCCTTTTATGTTAGGGCTGTCTTGAATTGCTTCAGGCTCTATAGGGAGGAGTTGATGGCTTGGACAGAACTGTGAATTGGTAAAGAGAAGATGAAGATGATTAGGATGATACCCCACTTGTGATTTTGGATAACATGATGTCAAAGGAATAGAAGGGTTTTCACAGAGTTGAGACACCGGTAGCTACAATTCAAGATGACTAGGTATATACACCAAAGATGTGGACATAGGATGCTGTAAATGAGAAGAACTTCCTAGATTTCATAAAATTCCTAACCTCTAAAAACTAATTATGCTTGCATAAGGTTGCAGCAAATAATAATGTTTATTGTTCCTGCTCAAAAAAAATAAAATGTATGTGTGTGTGTGTGTATCTTCCATACCCTAGATAACATTCAAAACACTAAACTAATAGACGAAGCCCAAAAGCAAATCCCAAATAACATTCAAAATACCAAACTAATAGATAAAGCCTAAACATTGTGAAGACCTCTTCATGTTACCCTCTACTATCTGCCTCTGGAATATAAATGTTATCCCAAATGAGCTCCAAAAGGGTGCAGGGAAAAACAGAAAGCTTAATCCTTCTATTTTCTACCTGATTTCTAAAAATTAGCCCCCAGTGTCAAATATCCGAAAGCTCAAATGCAATCGTCTTACCTTAAGATCATCCCATAAAGAGGCAATTTATGGTTCACTTTTAAGTCTTGTGGGTATAAAAGAGACATAATTTCCAAGCTCCCACATTAGCTAACATAGTATATATTCCAGGTTTGATTTTTCTGTGTTTGCTTTAAAGATCGTATCAGACAAAAAAACACAAGCGCACTACCTCTAAGATCTATTGATTAATAAACACAACATAGCGAGTAGAAAATCTGCTCAAATGAATTATGATATGAACCACAGAATATTAAAAGAACCTGCCAAAAGTTCCAAATGCCCAGTGCCTGATGCACGATAAGCAACAAGGTCACCCAACAATTGTGCTACTGCATACACTTCATCTTCTTCTGAGGCACTCCTGACAAAATAAATTATAGTTGAAAATTAAAAATTAATACAAATGATAGCCGTGATTAACCAAAAAACTGAACTTACAAGTATTCAACACGGCCCAGACAGCACAAAGCTTCACGAATGCCATGATCAAATACTTCTTGATAGTGAGCTTTCCAGGCATCATCTTCAGTTGCATAAAAGGATTTCCATTGTAGAACATCAGATCCTGTAAAACACTGTACTATTGCAACAAAACAGACCACGATCATAAATAAAACCAGAAGCTTTTTCTGCCACCTGCTACTATCTGAAGTCAACCCTGCAATTACATAAATAGTCAAAGATACATCTGAGTAGAAAAATCATATAGACTAATCTGAGATAAAAGGGGAAGAAAGCGACAGAGTGCTTCATGCTTAGAGAAGCATAACAACCTGAAATTTCAAACACTATACCATGATAATCCTCCCAGGCCTTCCAGTGTAGAAATATATACTAAATTGAAGCCAACTCCAATCAGAAGGCTGTTGGTGTTTTTTTTTAATACTTGATAATTAACCTGGATGGATCAAGGTCCATGCTTCTATCAAAATAAAATTGTAATTGAAGTATGACTAGTACTGGGAGTATAAAATATAACAATGGAAAATGTTTAATAAAGTCTATGACTTAACAGAGTCTACCTCAAGATATACTAAATCCACTTTCAAACACAATATTAAACACTACTTTACTATGATGAGAGAAATGGCGTCCTAGAACCAATGTTTGATTTTGATATTGAACCTAAGCATAAATTGGACCCATTAATCACAAAGTGAACTTGCTGCTCAGATGGCATCAAAAGAGTAAGAGTGACCACAGTGGTGAATGAAGCCGAAAGAACCAAAATTAGGGAACAAGCAAGAGGCAACCAGTGATGCCTGATGCATATAGCCTTCCTTTTTCCTTTATCATACTGACGCATTCCAATGATTTTTCACAACAACATTCAATAATGAACAAACACCAATTACAGAAGCAAATTCAACACGGTGACAGATATTATGTACAGCAAGATCTCAACTGCTCAAAGATAATTTATAGTTCATTGTTAGATGATACTATAAATAGTTTTAGTGTGACTCAAACATTTCTGAAGGAAATAAAAATAATCCACAAAGTTAACAATAAAAATAAATTCAAAGAGGACATAAACTTGTTTTTCCTAGACAAGGCATCTGTGTAATTTTATAAATAAAAGAAAACATAACTTCAATGTTAAATTCAGAAGATTAAATATATGCTCATTTTACCTAAGAAACAATCCCCAGCCATGGCATCATGAGGAGCATATTTGGCCGCCTGAATCATAAGGTAAGTTGCACCAATAAATTGCAGCACTGTAATTAACAATGCAAATCGAGTCCACCAAAGCCAAGTCTTGTATCTCATCTGCTCACCAAAAAAAAAGAAAACAAAATTACAATTACAAATGTGTTGCTCAATTATATTTTTTAAGCAATAAGTCTAATGTACAGAGTTAAAATAAAAAATCAAAATTCATGAAAGTTCAACAGTTAAAATAAAAAAATCAAAATTCATGAAAGTTCAACGATATTCTTACTTTGACGGAGCTCATGATAAGAATCATCAACATCCATGACATTTTCATTGTTCATCGAATATAAATTCGGAATTTTAAACCCATGAGTTGTCTCAGTGGTACGAGACAGGAATGACAAGGCATAAAACAGTATTTCAAAAAAATTAAAACTGGTGTTGTTCCGACAGATTGTCTTATGGGTCAAGATTGCCTCCCCCACGCAGGTGTGGTTACATGAAGTAGCCCTGCCTCCGAGGGTTCTCAATTAAAAAAATTAAAAATTAAAAATATTACTGTACATTTAGCCATCTTAGAACAACTATTTCAGCTCAGAGCACCTATTAAAATATAAAATAAAACAACAAACAAAGCTTTCATTTTCCTCAATACTTTCCATGTACTAAAATCAATAAATGAACCAACCAAAATAGGTATGCTAATGTCAATAGGTATGCTCCCATATACAATAGCAGGTGGACAAATGAGGAAGTACCCGTCTTTCGTGGCGGATAACGGCGTCAACGACATTGCTTTCGGGAGGGGAATGGCTGATGGTCATGGCGGTAGCTTGTTGAGCAATTCCCGTTTTAACCATGGCGGCAATCTTAATGCCCGCGGCGAAGGAAACGGCTACGAGAGGGAAAATATGTTTAAGATCACACGACGGAGAAGAAGAAACCACAAGCGTGGCACCAAGAATCGCCACGACTAAATTGGCAAACCCCAAAACCATGGCCGCTCTTCGTACGCTCTTCAGCCTTGACACCCACATTGTTCTGTTCTGTTGTCCTCCTTTTCTTTTTTCCTTTTTGGAGTAGTATTTTCAAGGCAATGCCGATATTCAACAAAACACGAAAATCATTCCGTCCTCCCAGTTTCGGAGATTCAGGCCTGAGATTTGGTCTCAGGTGGAGCCCCTCCCGACTTTAGTCATTTTGGCAGGTCGATTTTCCTCGGATGGTTTCCGAGCACTTTATATATTCTTCTTTGTTTGTTAGTTTATGGTCCACAATGATCCGTCACATCCCACACACGGACGGTAGTGCTTAACGCTTTGTTGCAGCAAATCAAAAAAAAAAAAAATTGATTTTCATATTGGCTATGGCCGAGCTATGTCTTTCTGTTGCATGAGCTTATAAAATTAAAATTTGATTCACTAATACTTAAAAAATTTAAGACACAATAATTATCTCATAATTAATATAAAAATAAAAATAATTTTAATTTTATAAATTGAGTATTATGAAATAAATAACATATATCTAGCTTTATTAATTGGATACTAAAATATTATAAAATTCAAATTTTATTCACTAAGACATACAACAATTATCTCATAATTAATATAAAAATAGTACAATTCTAATTTTTGTAAAATTAAGTATTATGAAACAAACAACGTATATCTAATTTTATTAATTGAATACTAAAATATTATAAAATTCAAAATTCATTCACGAAGACATACAACAATTATCTCATAATCAATACAATTTTAATTTCTCTTCACTAGGTTATAACAATTATAAATAACTAATATAAAAATAATACAATTCTAATTTTATTAATTAAGTATTGTGAAACAAATAACATTTATAAAATTTTATTAACCGAATAATAAAAAATTATTACAATTCTAATTTCTTTCGCTATGATTTAAAAATCCAAAATAACAATCATAATATCAATTTTATTCACCAACCCACATCACATATCTCTTTTCTATATTTCAATATAATAGAAGCAAAAATATATCATTGATTTTTTTTAACAATTTCTCTAATTATTTTGTAGTCCAAAAATCATATGCAAATGAGGATATCTCCTAATTAATTATTTTCTAAATTAACGTTTGTTACTTATTATCTTATAATTAAATGCAGTATTATTTTCTAAATCAATGAAGGAAATAGGTTTGAAAGCTTTGGCTATGGGTCACCTCAATGGCAACTTCCTCCTACAGTGGCGTCGAATTTCGTGATAGAATCGATCGACCAACTCAGGTCTATCTCACCGGCGGTAAGGCTCACGTACGGATAGGGGGAGAGAGAGAGAGAGAGAGACAACCAATGAGAAAGATGAAAAACTATGGCCAAGCTCACCCAAGAGAGAGGAGTGTCATCAGACCTGCAATGGCGACATAGAGGAGACGAACGACACAAAGGTATGATCGGAAAGCCGGCAATGCGTGAGAGAGAGCGAATTGGAAGCCTTTTTGATACCTGAAAAATGAAGTCAACGACATAGATTTGGGTTTTTTGACAACCCAGATATGCGACTTCATTTTTAAACGCTTTTTTCTCGTCGGTTACGCTAAAATCATACCTTTGTTGACAATTCGTGCAAAACTGTCAAGAAAGGTTTTTATTAATTATGATTTTCAATTTCTCGTTGGTTCTCAGCAATCGACGAAAAAAATGTCAAGCAATTAATTCAATTTCAAATCCATTAGGGACAAATCGCCAAGAAATTGATCCGTTAAGCAATTAATCCAATTTCTCATCGATTATTGAGAAACCAACGAGAAATAGATGCATTATGTATATATATTTGCACCAGAGAATTACATTTACTTGTATTTTGGCACCAAATGATGATCTTTTTGTCAAATCAATTATTTAATTCAAATATTGAATGATAAAAAAAGAGTAAAATGTGAATATATATATATATATATAAGATACATAAGGAAACAAGAATGTCATAAAAGAGAGAAATAGGAGACTGACTTCAAAAAAAATTGAATTGTTCATAAAGAATACCTTACAAGGAATAATCCTGCAACCAGAATAATCGACTTGGACCATCTCCAACGAGACAGCAAAATGATAATTTATCGTTAAAATTATAGTGAAATCGTCTCCAACGAGACGAAAAATTAAGTTCACCAATTTGGTGCAGTTACAGTACTGCACCAAATTGGTGAAATATTAAAAAATATATATATTTTTATAAATTATTTTTTTAAAAGTTTTAAATCAAATATATTTTTGATTAATAATTTAATAAATATATGATATTACTAGAAAAAAATTATACCATTAAGAATATCTCATCAAGATCTTCAAAATAAGACCAATATTCAATATATAATTTTGTTTTATTTAAATTATTATTAATAATAATTTATTTAATTAATAATAAAATTATATATACTATTAATATTATTATTTAAAAATATATAAAAATTTAAAATAATTTATAATTTATGATATAATTTAAATTTTTGCATGAACATGATAAAAATAAATTTTTTTCAATTGATAAATTATTAATTTTAAAATTACTAAAAATTATAATTTATTATATAATATTAATTTTTTAAAAATATATAAATAAAAATAAAAATTTTAAATTATATTAATTATTTTAAAAATATTTATAAATTAATTAATATTTATAAATATTTTTATTAAGAATTATTATTTATATTATTAAAATAATATTATAACATCAATTTGGTGTCAATGGATTGGAGATGAAAAAAATTTGGTGTTAAAATATTCTAAAAAGATTCTTTTTTAACACCAAATTGGTGTTAAATTTGGTGTTTTGAGTTGGAGATGGTCTTAGACCAACAAGAAAGAATGAAAATAGAGAAAGAGAGAGAGAAAAAAAAAGTGATTGAAATGCAGAGCCTTACTTTAAATAATAATAATAAAAAAAAGAAAACATTTGGATCATGCATGCATGTTCATTGTTACAAGTAAAATCTTGAGGCACAAGTATGCTTGTCTCCCTCAAAAAAATGGTTCCGCAAAAGATAGAAGGAAAAAAACTTTCTAACACAATAAATTTTCCAATGAAAAAAGAAGAAAATTCCCAATAAATGAAAAAAAAAAGATCTTGTGAATTGTGCTATGGATTGATTTTAAAAATTTTAATTACTATCAATAGCACTAAAAAATTTTGATTATTGTAAAAATATTTTTATTTAGTGTTATAAATAAAAATAAAAACAATTAATTATAATTTTTTTAAAAAAATAATTTGAATCAATTATTTTATAAACTATGCATTGCATACATGTCAAAAAGAGTTGAAAGCAGTGCGGAACTTGAAATGTCAGCTTTGCATATATATATATATATATATATATATATATATATATATATATATGAGAAATTGGAAAAGCATGCAGATCCCAATACAGGTGTGAACCTTCCTGTCACTTCAGGATAATTTACTTCTCACTGCAGGATTATTACTGCCAACAGCGCTTGCATCTCTGCTTTGGAGACTGGACAGAAATCTTCTGATGTCAGCTTTCTAAATATCAATTTTGTCATGAAAGAAGACTCTGAAGGCCCTAAAATTTATGGGTCTATAACTGGTATCATATGATTAGCCATACGTGTCATTAGTTCCAGCTATTCAAACTAAGATCCTGGATTTTGCAAGGACAAACCTGTCCCAAATTGTTACTACAAAGAAGTAGGATGAAATTAATGAAACATAAAACCAACCCACGTAATAATGTGTAACAAGTTAAAGTGAAAGGACTTGCCTTGCATTTTTTATTACAATGAAGATAAAACATGGCATATATAGTTCTATGGAAAGAGCCACAGCTCTATCTGCTTCAACGGTAAATATTAGTTCAAAAGGCTTAAGGTGCTAAGGGACCTAACAGCGGGGACTTTCTGCTGTTCGGCTTGTTGGGTCGGGAGAGAGTGAACATACTTGCAGTTGGGGCAAGAGGGGCAAGATCTGGATAGTATGACAAGGAGATGGCAATTCGCACATGCCACAGCTACCATATCACTGCTCGAGGAATGAAACTTGTTTGATTCTTCAAGTGAATTAGAGCTGCTGCCTTGCCGATGATGATCAGAAGAATTTGGGATCGTGGAGATGTTCAGTTCAAGGTCTAGCTTCTCGTTCTTGGGGTTGCTCCAGCTTTTTCTCAAGGCTTTTCTGTTCACATAATACATCCTACCTGACTGCAAGATTAACACAAGGAAACAATGAGACCATTAGTACGATGCAAGGAAAAGTGTTCAGTAAAAAAGAACTTGCATATGCATTAACTATCCACTAAAAGTCAACAGCCATGATCAAAAGGACGTGACATATATGAAAAGATGTGGATATGGAAGTTCCATGAGAGCATCAAATGGGAGAAAGCGAAGAGGAGTCAAAGAAAGAAACATACCTCAAGATCAAGGCATTGCTCCCAATCCCAGGGCAATGGATCTTTAAGATTAAAGTCGAGACTTGCTTGGAAGGTTACTCCAGGCTTCCTTTTCCTGGAAGGATTGTTTTGAGAATGTGACAATGAACTATTAGAGCTTTTACCGACAACACTCTTTCTCGGAGCCAAAGAGAGCTCTGTAAGCTCCATTCTACAATCTTGTAATGCTCTAATTTCTTGAATGAATCTATACTTGATGAGCTCCTTCAATAGCCACTCATAAACAAGCTCTATTTCCCTCTCTGTCTTAATAACTATGTCCTGCAATATCGAATAGTAGGAGAAGAGAACCTAATTGTGGAAACTTTGGGAACAAACAGAAAACTTATTTGTACCAGCACATCCAAATTCCACCCCCTTTGATTGTAGGAGTCATGCAAGAAGGCATGTCTACTTAAGAGGTTTCTTAAATTGCTGCCATCAAACCCATTGAAATGGGGGCAGGCCAAGCATTAAAGACGGCAAGTAGATATCACTTTAATGCCCTGGAATCCAACTCTTCCAAACAACATTTAAAACAAACCTGCACATGATCTCATAACTCCAGCTTTGCACCCACTTAAATTCTTGAAATTTTTGGGAGTTCCTCCTCAAATATTCATAACTGGCCAATTATAACTCCTACACCAGACTTAAATAAAATTCACTAGCTGCTTTAGGGAATCATATTGTCTCAGGGACTTTACAGTTTAGTGTCTGCTGCATATTCTGGATAGCACCTAACTCATCAAAATGAATCTAGAAGAGCAGCTGGTGCAACTGGGCTTAAACCTTTCTGATGAGCTAATTAGTTGCTAGTGTCCTCTGCCACATGAAAGTAGTTGAAGCATGGAAGTAGGAAACCAAAGGTTAATACAGGACAAGGAATATTAACTCGTCAATCTTTTGAAATGTAATGTCATAAAATTGGCTCACAACTCTTATCTGTAAATGTCCAAATTAATATCAACATTTGACAATGCTAATCTATTCTTAGAAGAGAGTAATATTATGTTATACTCTAATTTAACAGTTACCGATCGATATCCTTGGTTTTAATGTTAGCAACTAAAACCCAAAGATGAAAAATTTACGAGAACAAAGTTGATCAAGCAACTGTTTAATTAGTTTGATGCAAGCTTGATGTATAAATTTCTTTGATACGAAACCTAATAGTGTGAGAGATATGGTTTGTCAAAAGGAATGTATACTAAACATGGTCACCCTTCTAGGCATTATAAGCTTTATCCACATAAGGAGAGTAAATCAAAGAGAGTATAAATAGGTTTTTACAGACGTTCAAATTAACAGCTCATGCTTACCGTACGTGTTTACTCAATAATCTTTCCCTTTGGATCTTTCACTATTAATGCTTTTTGCTAGTTGCCCCGGTTGGAACGCAGCAGCAGTGTGCAAGCTTTCTTTAAATGTATAGCTCTTGTAAACACGGCAAGAATGTACCAAAGTTTTACCAATCTATATGTATCCTATCACTGACAGTAACACCAATTTCGAAGTGAGAAGAATTTTTTTGCTTTCGGAAAATTTTAAAATTAATTTTTGTTGATTTTTTTATTAAAATCAAAGAAAATATGAGTTATCATTAATGTTGTTTAAATAGTGCAATTGATACCAAAATTCTTTTGGTTTTTTTCAATTCTTTTTGAAAAAAACAAAAGAAAAGTGAAAGAATGAATAATTTTAAGGTAATTAATACTCTATCTCACCAAAAAAATCTGAGTCCAAGGGTTGGTTACACCTAAGAAATGATTAATACCCTGGCATCAACTTAAAATTGATACCATTAAAGGAAAATGTATTCCATCAAGTAACATGAAAGAATTTTGAAATTGAATTTCATTCTCTTAACAATGCATAATAATTACAAACAATATGAGAACACATGAATAATGAAAATTTTCATATTATGACTATTATCATATCCTCGTTTCTAAAACGATTCTAAGAACAAGAGCATTGGCTATTGCTTGATTTTCGAATCTTAAAGAAATTTATTGGAATAATTATGCTTTCTTGAAGTAATTATTTGGATAAAAAATGGGGAATACAAATATCATTATTATCCTTTTTTTTTTAGACAAAACAATTTTATTTAGAAGTGTATAAAAAAAACTATGATTCAGCCACACCATTCTGAAATTCATTTTATGTAAAAATCATGGGGAATGCAAATATAACAATAACATCAAATATAAATATACATATATACATATATAAGACATACTTAGAAAAAGATCAAGACATCAAAAAAGTGAAGATTTTGATCAACCGATCAATTCTATCCGTGTGCCCACTAAAAAATTATAAAAATTGAAACAAGAATTGTAACAAGACTTTAAATCAATGAAAAGTCACTCTATTATCCGAGCATGCATTACATTGATATAAAAATTGAAACAAGACTTTAAATGGATGAAGAGTCACTCTAGTGTTTACATTGATTGACGACCCATTGTTTACTAGTACCAGAGAAATAGTATCCTCGTTGTACATTGCCTAGCTTGCATGTCTAATGTTTGTAAACATTATTAACTGATTGAATCAATAATAAGCATATCTACCTAGCTTGCATTTTATTAACTCGCATAACAAGTTTCATATTTACAGATCAAAGTACGAAAACTAGAGACCTGTTAAACTTGTTGCATGCACTACAACATAAAATATAAAATCACTAACAACACAGTGATTATCCAAGAAACACATGCTATTCTCTTGTATAAGGGGATCTTCTTTTTAAGCTTTATCAATTAGCCAAACAATTTTGATAATACTTGTATTTCACGATTATGAATTGGAGGATAAAACCACTAAGAGTATCCATAAAATTTTTTCATGCTTTTGCTTCAAGCATTAAAAAAAAAATTATCACAAAATCAATTTATTCCAACGTAAATAGCTACTAACAATTGCAAGAGCTAGCAAGGTATAATCATCAATAGTTGCAGCAATGGACATTATAATATCAATGATTGTAACAGCTTACAGTAAAAATTTTAGAGCGATGGTAGTATCATCATAATTAAATCAAATGAAATATCATATTAAGAATTTTCTTAATTGAAATACTAAATATGGATTAATTAAATTAAATATAGTATCCTTGTAGTATCATCAAATTTGAATAAAATGCAGTATCATAATAATAATTTTCAATATCTACGTTGAATGCAGTATTTGGCAACCAAAAAACTATACTTAAAACCCGATATCCAATCAATAGAAAACCAAATTATGATGACGAACTTAACTCATTCTTCCCACAATCTTTAAACCTCCTTCTTGGGTTCTTATATGTCCAAGAAATGCATAATCGAACTAGAAATTCACATGAATAGTAATTAAAGCTAAAGGTTAAAACTTCACTCTCTATGTGACTGAATGGTGATCGCTTTTTAACTATCCACAATAATTGAGCAGTAATATAAGAAGAGATGATAGACACACCTATCTTCTACCACTAATTTTAGAAGAAAAGCTCGACAATCACTTCATTTTTAAAGATGGACAATGTGAAACAAAAACAAAACATAAGGGGGTTACCAGTTTCATTTGGAGGGAAAATGAAGGAAAAAAAATAATGTTAGCCCTGCCTTAATGTTCGTTTTGACAACGTTAGGATCGACTACAAGTCTGTTTTGGTAATTATCAAAAGAACAAGATCCATTATATTACTTTTAAGGTTTTTTCAAACATTTATCCTAAATTTTATCCTTAATTATATATTGGAAATGGGGTTTTCATGGTAATTTTGGAACACTCTTAGAAGTGATGATATTACCTTTCTAGAGGACAATCTTAATTATCATAAAAAATTACATGAATTAGATTATTAAGTTATAAAAAGAACATAATAATCAATTAGTATTCATGAAGATCATAGCGTAGCACTCTACATGCCAAATTACTTTGAAAGGGTTTTCATGGACTAATAATCCCCTTTTGTATATCTATGATAGGGACTCAAAGCCGAAAGCCACCTATTACTCTGGTCACTGCTGAAAGCCGCCTATTACTTTGGTCACTGCTGACTATTTACATGTCAAAAATAGCTGGAAACAGTTTTGATGAACAAGGAGTCTTCTGAAGAGCAGAGTGATGGAGGCTTGTTTCATCTCCTATACATATCGTATAATAACTTGTTAACTGTAAGATTTGTACATTGCGCTTCAAATTTATTCAGGCTAGTCAATGGGGATTCAGAAGAGTAACTGCCTAGATCTCTACCATCCAATATACATGCATTAAAGTGTGCATGAAGATGCCTCATTGACATATTATAGGTTGACTGCAGTCACTTCAATTTTTTTCTTTGCACCTGCAACTTTAGATTTTGCATTAGTAGTTTAAGGAAATTAAATCTAGCTTTCTTGTTGTGGCTGACAATTTTCTGACCACAGTCCCTGTCGAGTGCATCAATATATGGATGAGCAGTTGGTTCAAGTGAGTATTAATGAGACTCTTGAAAGCCTTCTTGGTAGTGGATGGATTCATTGCTTCACTCTAACCCTAATAGGTCGTAAATGATGAATCAGAAGACTGCAAATATGTACGAACGCACGGGAAGGTATCACATTAACATAATTTGCTATATTTCTTTGCCTGCATGAGGTGTGCACTGACAGTTTTCAGGTTTTGATAATTCCCTCTGGTCATGATGGTCCTTCTGATGGATCAATGTTTCAGAAGAGTTGCATGCATTAAAGGTGCATATTAAGTGTTACTCTTGCTACTTCAAACTATCATTTCATATTATATTTTCTTTCCAGCCATTTATCTATAAGAACATGAACCTAAAATTTAACCCATATTATTCTCACTAACTTAAGGAATAATGGAGTCAAAACTCAGAGCAGTTGTAATCTTTTGCCATTTAATGTAATCCAGAAGTTCAGCATCACAGGGATGAGTTCTCGATCATTTAGCTTATTCGTGCCTGTTGCATGGTGCACATCTACGAGGGACCCATCTTATGGAAGTTTTGAAGGCATATAAACACGACAGGTTTAACTCTCCCACGCACTGGATTTTGTAAGGGATGAGAGAGAAATAAATGAGGTGATTTGAGGGCTTTACCTGTGCCAACAACAACAATAAATTGCAGCGCCTGTGTTTGGTTGTTGGGGCATGAACCCCATTGATTGTTTTGTTTTAAATGTTGCTTACTGCACGGACACCCTTCTTCTTCAAGAATTAGAACGATTTATGACCTCGAATTTCGGGGACTTCACCTCCAAATGCCCATCTAACAGTACCCAAAATATGAAATGCCTACCTAACTATGACATGGTGTATTTATAATATGCAACGAACTAAATGAATCTATGTATTCTTAATATAAGTTATCCGGCATACATTTTGGTCTTTTAGTATCAGTAATTTTTTAATGGTGATGCCATTTGTGTAAATATATTTATTAGTGATCGATTCAATATGGCGCATAAGTTCCTCAATATATCAGTATCAATATATTTAATGCAGAGTTTTGTGGATAACAATCTTTGTGGTCATTGAAAAACTTGAAATAAGTCAATTTATAAGAAAATTTTGTATATATTTCAAAGAAAAGTCCAAGTTGGATGGTTAATTGGTGAGACTCACATCAAGCTTTAAAGAGGGTCGCTCTCATCAAGAGCCTCCTATATAGGATTAAATTAAATGTACAACGACTTTGAGTTTAATTTGTCTCAATACTCATTAATTATAACCTTAACAACTTCAATAAATTACCAAATAATATTTTATTTTGTAAAAAAATTCATCACGAGAAGATTGGATGGGGGCTTAAGCAATTCTCTGTTACGGTTCAAAGCCCAAAAAGTAGTTTAGGCCACTCGGTTTTCAGTTTTCAAAGTTGGCTCCTCTATAAGTTGATTTTCATTAGACAATGGTTCTATACAGGAAACTCTTTGAAGTCTCAAAAGTCAAAGAAAATCATGACAATGATAGTTTATCATGAAAAATTAGCATAGAAGAACTGATAGTGCTCGTCTTGTTTTATCATATAGGTTCACGGTGGCTACAGTGAGGATGTAGGTCTGAAGTTGGTTGATCAGCTGATGCATGAAACAGAGGCAGATGCAGGAACTGAAGTTATTAGAGCTTGAATAACTTCAATTTTGGTCTTTGGTTTAACTTTTGTAGAGAGATTGAGTCCTTAAAATACTTCGTACGTATCAAGTTTTGGCACTGACAAGCATAAGTAGCATGGTGAAGCAAAGTTACCCCACGTGGGTCTTGTCTCTATTCATTAGATTTAAGATTTTCGTATATTCTAATTGTGACAACTGAGGTGAGAAATTCTCAATGTGGAAAGTTTTAAGAGACAGTTTTCAAAAAAAAATTCACCACCAATTTTTTTTAATAATGTGATTAATCTCAGACTTTCATTAATTCTAAAAAATCATAAAAATTAATAAAAATAAATTTGTTAAAAATACTATTAAAAATAATAATTAATATTTAATTTTTTATAATTTTTAAAAATTTATAAAAAAATTTAACAATTAAAAAAATTATAAAAAATTATTTTTCTTCACAGTTCTAAAAAGTGTTATGAAGACCGTAGAAAAATTGTTTAAAAAAGTAAAAACTTGTGAATAAAAGTAGGTGCCTGACAATTTTTCATGGATCATTGGAGAAAAGCTAAAGGTCTTCTAAATCACCATGGGGTTCCTCTCTTCTTCTTCATTTTCTCTTCTTCTTCTCTTTGATGTCAAGGTTTTCTTTCTCCTCTGTCTATCAGCATTAATTCATACTATAGTTGCTAACTTTACTTTCATTGTCGGTGATTTTACGCTTTTTCTTCCTCAAAATATTTTGGGTACGTTTTGTTTTTTAAGATCAAATATTTATATTATATATATATTATCTTTTTATTTAATAACTCTAATTTTTTCTATAATTTTTTGTTTATTTATATCATAAATTTATTTGGATAAGATCATTTTTGTGAATGTTTTAGTTAGGTATTTGATTAATTATTTTTTAATTATATTTTGTTTAAAATGAAATGGTAAATTATTGAGTTTTTTTAATTTTTTAAGAAAAGATATAGCTTAGTAATTAACCCTAATTTGAAAAATCAATCTTGAGGTATGCATGATATTTACTGCATTTTTTTATTGTACATTAATTTTTTATTTATATAATTTTAAATCTAACTTAAATAATTAGTTAATATAAATAATTAGATATATTTTTAAAATTAGATTCAAATTAATTTTGTACTTGTATAATTTTACATTAAGCTTAAATAATTAAATAATAGATAATTATATTTTTAGATTGATTTTAAATTTAAATTTAAAATAGATAAATATCATTATTTTTAATCTAAATGAGTTTTAATTTAATATTATACCTTTTTAAATTTTTTATTAGAGTTAAATAATGAGATAGATTTTAAATTTAAATTTAAATGAGATTAAAGTACTTGTTTTTAATATATTAAAACATAATATCATTCCTATAATAATTTTAAATTTAAATTAGATAAGTGGATAATTATACAATTAAATTATTGGATCATTAAATAAATAAATATTTATTAAATTAGATAATTATATAGATTAGATTAGATTTAGATTTAAATCATATTTGTGGATAATTATATAATTAGATTATCAAATAATTAGCTAATTAAATAATTAGTTAATTAGATTATATTTAGATTTAAATTACATAAGTAGATGATTAAAATTAGATTATTAGATAGGTTCATTTATACTTAGATTTAAATTAGATAAATATACGTATTTTTAATCTAAATGAGATTTAAATTAATATTATATTTATTATATTTTATGTTAAAATTAGATAATTAGATAATTCTATATTTAGATTCAAATGAGATTAAAGCACTTGATTTTTAATGCTAATTTTTCTTACTCAAAAATAGTGAGTTTTTAAGTAATTATTTAATCTAAATGAATATGATATTATTGTAAATTCTAATTATAATAACTTCTTTTAATTCTGTATATAAAACTGATAGACATTAATACCTATAATCAACCTAAGTTTGATAATATTAGATAAGAACTTAGGCAGTGCATATGAAGTATCATGTTAGAGTTTACGTAAAATAATAAAACTTGAGCTTGAAATTTTATAAAGACATAATAAAGTTTAAACATTATATCATTTGTATTCAACTTTTGTTATAAAAATAGTTTTAATTTATAAATTAATTCTTTTTTCACATGGTGGATATATTTATGAATATTTCTTTGAGTGACAATTGTGATTCATTATGACATAAAGAGAGATATGTTACATTGAAATGTGTTATGACGAAAGAAATGATGACGGAATATTATTGGAGTATTAGTTTGTTTATTGTATTATTAGAGGGTTGATCCATTAGTTTATGAAACTATTAAAATGTTAGCGTATTAGTTTATGAAATTATTGCAGTATTGATGTATTGGGTTATTTATAGAATCATTGGAGTGTTAGTTTGTCGATGAAATTATTGGAGTGTTAATTTGTTGATAGTATGGTAATAGAATTAAAGTAGCTTGTTGATATATATGTGTGTGCACATTGGTGTGTTGGAGAAAAAATTATTATTTATGTATATGTTAATATGATGTCTAATTTGTTACTTTATGTATATTATGTGTTAATGAAATGGATGGGTTGAGTGTGTTAGTTTATTAATATTTATATACATGTTGGTCTATTAAAGAAATAATTAATATTTATAGAGTTGTTGATTTATGTAAACATAAGAAAATTCAAAAATTTTCTCATGGAATGTTCATAAGAATTTCATTGAAAAATTTCTCATGAAAATGTTTTTTGTGAAAAAAAACATATTTCTGATGAACAAAATACTCAAGGATAGCTTTTTATGGGAATTTTGCTACAAACGTTCATAAAATTTTCATAAATTTTTTTCGTGAGGAAATAGTTGAATTTCTTATAATGTATGCTTTTTTTTTAAATAAACTTTAAGTTTTAAGAAAATATTTAAATAAATTTTTATTTATTAATTTAGTCTAAACTGGAATCATAATTCAAATGATGTTAAAATTGAGTGTTGATTTGAAAGTATTTTCACTATCACTTATCATTTTCTTTTATTTGGTTTTGCAGGTAGCATGAAAAAAGGGACATCAAGATTTAATAAAGAGAACTCTTCATATTAATGATGTGTGGCTCATTGAAACTCTACACTAATTAAAGTGCTTAAAATAGAGATTTAAAGAACAAAATTCATTCAAATTGAAGTTTAATTTGTTGGAATGTTACGTTAATCAACAATGGTTTCATCGATAAGAGACAAACATCTAACTTTAAAAAAAAGTTTTAAATTAAAAATGAGTGGTTTGTTGAGCTATAATTTTAAGTGAATGAAAAATTTAAAAAGTAAAATATGTTCAAATTGATGAAAATATGTTCAAATTGATGCTCAATTTATTGGGACAATGGCATCAACCAACAGCAATTTTATCAAACAAGAGAAAATTTCAGATTAAAAATGTGTGATTTGTTGAAACCCAACATTAAGTCAAAAAAGATTAAGAATGAAATCCATTTAAATTAAAAATTAATTAATGAAAATATTGTATCAACCAACAATAATTCTATTAATGGATTGTTGCTTTTATTAGGCATGAAGGAAGCTAAGTTTAGCAATACAGGGAATGATTGCAAAAAGGATCCTTTTGCTATTTTCCTCAAAATTTCTATTCTACTTTTTTAAAAAAATAAATTAAATCAGATCAGTATCAACATTCGTTTGAATATCTTTTAAAACATAAAATTTATTTTTTTAAAAAAATGTATACATTAAAATTTTTCTGATCTTTAGCTTAAATGTTTTTATAATAAAATTCTAACAATTTTCTTTTGTTTATTTTTATTTTTCTTAACACCACAAAATATTCAATTAGAATCAAATCAAAACTATGAAGATATTAAGGCAATTGATATCATATTGGTGATTTGATAAACCAATTCAGATAATCAACCCTATTTAATATATTACCTTTGACTAAACATTGTTGTCAAATAAAGTCCAGCTTGATTAACCATAACTAATAGAAAATTTGTAAAACCACAACGTTAACTTCATTTTGGTTTTCAAGTTTCTTTTTATTTTTTGTTTTATTTGAATAAAAATTCTTTAAATTGAATTATTTGATAAGATTGAATAGAAGTGAACGTTAAAAAAAAAAAATCAATCAAATCCAAAGTTGAAATTGAACAAATATAAATTTTCATTGATGATTTCAATAATTAATAAATATTTCAACCTTGCCTAACAATGTCCAAAAGTCTAACACTCCTATTCTTTACTTTTTTGGGTAAATATTTTATAAAAAAATTAATTATATTTTGAGTTATCAATCAAATTTTAATATTCAAAAAATGAGAAAACGAACATTGATCTACCGGCAAAATCAAATTCAACTCCTAATGTGATCAAAAACAAATGTTGATAGAAAGACATCATCATCTTTGACCTATTTACTCCCTCCATAACTGGCCAAAAGACAAACCCATGTGTGCTTCGACTTTCCCTCTCTCTTTTTGCATGTTGTCTCTCACCTCTAATGCAAATCTCATAAGCCCAAAAACAAAAGTAAGGCAACTCGATACCCCAATTTCAAAAAATCAAGAAAATGAACTTAAGGTTCGTATCCACCAGTAATTGCTCCTTCGAGGGTGAATCCTCAGTTTCTCATGGCGCCATGAAATTGAAAAGCAAAGCTAAGAAAGAGACACTTAGGTATGTTGCATTGACCAGAAAACAATCCTCTACTTTCGTTTTAAAATTAAAGTTATTTCTTTGAATTGAAAAGCACTAGTAGTTTGAGTGTTAACTCAAGTCTAAGACCGAAGAGGGCCATGAAATGGAGAAGAAATTGTTACCTGAAATTTTGAATCTTGAAAAGTTATGATTTGGGGGATATGAAATGTTGAATTGATGAAAAATGAGAGTTAACCCAAAGAATTCAATTATACAAAGTAATCAAGAAAAATAAAATTATGGGGATATCAATAAGTAGGATTAGGAACAATGAAAACTTTTAAGAAAGCCTCTGCAGCAAGCACCATTTGTTATGCTTACATTACCATCTCCATAGCTATTACCAAAAGTTTGTTTATGTGATCACATTTTTTGTCAAAGTCTAAAACCACTCAGAAACTTCCATCTCCACCTTGTCGAACTCTGACATTGTTGCTCATTTGTCCATCGTCTGAGTCACCCTCTTTGCCACCACCAGCACTAAAGATTCATAAATAATAAATAAAATAATCAAGTCTGAGTCATAAATAAAATATTCAATGATTAATCAAAATGTGAAAACTTTACTTAAAATTTTTCTCATGGGAAAGGTTGAACATATGATTAAAAATGTGTTCACAATAAGCCCATTTTTCTCTTTTGAGACTAAAGAGCAATTGTCTTCAAGTTGTTTGATGACTACACTAGCCTTATTTGTTGTTGTAGAATTTAAACTTTGAATCTTTAGATGTTTCAACAGACTTCTGTATACAAGCTACAAATGCCTTTAAAATTTCTAGTAATTTGTTATGACGCAATCATGAGGAAAAAAAACTTATAATTTCTTTTCTTAGAATTTCAAATGACATCACCCAAATCTCATTGCACCTATCAATTTCCTTCCTATTCCATTTCACCTCACCTTCGTGGAAAAAAATAATAATAATCCTTCATAATGGCATGAAAGTCAGTCATAAAGTGATAATTAAGCTCTTTTTTTTTAAATGAGAAAATAGAAAGGTAGAAGAGTGCTCCTATTATCGTTGGTGTTGACAAGCATATTGGTAACGGAGCGACTTCTTCTAAAGGCCAAGAACTATTTCTCTTAAAATTTCTAATAGATAAATCAACGTTGACAGAAAGTTTTCCAAGTGATTCAAAGAAGCCTTCCTTTTACTTCTATTGTTCATCTTCAATTGGAATTAAAGATTATCAAAGATGTTGAGACGAAAGGTAGGACCGAACAAAACAAGAAATGTCAAACCCGAAAATGCACGAAACAACATATAAATCACAACTATATTATAAACTAAAAAAACTTGATATATACTGAAAGTTGTGATTTTACACAAAAGAGGTGGTGGGCAAATGCTAAAGGAGGAGAGTAAAAAATTTGAGAGAATGGAAGGAGAGAAACAAAGAAACGATGAAAAATAGTATTTATTAAAATCCCAAATATGCCCTTCATTAAAGACTAGTCATCATTAAAATTTTTTTTTTTTCCGTCGTATTCCAACTCTTTCTAGAAATCGATATTTGATTAGTTATGTTAGCTATATTTTAAAATTTTTTTTAAACATTTACCATATTTTTTTATAAGCTATTTTTAAACCATTCAATTAAAAAATAATATATAGTTTCTACAAAAAACAAACAAATATTGTAATCACCATATCATATTGGGTGCAAGTTATCATTTAACAATATCTACAAAAATTTTAATAAACACTCAAGATTTGATATATTAAAATAATAAAATTTAATGTTAGCAACCCATGATGGTTAAGCTCAGAATTGAACGAGGACAAGTGCAGATTTAAATCATTCTATTTTCTTTGTCCGTGGGAAGAATAAAAAGAGCTAAATGTTGCTAACAAATGGCCTAGTGTTATATAGGAAAGGGATATAAAACAATAGTTCTATTAATTTTCAATTGTATCCATTATAAGTTATTTAAAATATATATTTTTCATTAAATATATTTAAAAAATTAAAATTTCATCCATCATTATGACCTAATAAATCACATTGAGAATAAAAAAAGGGCTTACCATATAACCACTATGTTCATCATTAAAATCTTGCAATTCAATTATTTTTAATTATAACTATTGATATCATCTTATTTATAAAAAATTTCTTCAATTTCAGTCATCATTAACAGAATTCCTTACTTTACAAATACCCAAAAAAAATAAAAAAAAAACAAATAAGCCAAACAATTAGGTACTGTCATTGGTCAAGGAATTATTTCCATCATTACAAGCTTCATTGAATTAGAACAAAAATTCTTAATATAATTATATTAAAAATTACTGAAAAAACTTTAATCCTAATAATGTAAGGGAAAAATAAGCTAGATCACACCCTAACCCTACTGAGACTTCATGGCAGCTCTGCCCTGAAAACTAGTACCAACACCATCTCTAACAGCTCAAATGAAGAACTTTCTCCACATTAATAATGAATTTCTTGACCTTCTGGCCAAATCATAAATCAAATGAAAAAATAGGTGGAAATTACGATTAAAAACTAGGCTCCAATCCGACATACCGAAAAAGATCTCGAAATTGCACTGTTTAAGCTAGTCAATATGAATTCATCACATGCACACTTAAGAACCCATGCATTGACAACAAATGAAGCATTGCCATGAATAAAAACTACAACCAGAACCTTTCACAAAGTAAACATTAGAAGATTTCCAATATGTTGGGGTCAAGATTGTTTGACATCTACCACCCAAAAAAAAAAACCCTCACAACTTTTCATCACCAACAAAGCTCCATAAAAGCACTTTGACAATAACTAGTCTATGAGACAGCCAACGCAACTCATGATAAAGGAAAGAAATTTTATGCGAATGTACAGATTTCTTATTTTGCAGCAATCCAATTAGCATTACATTCTCTATGAAAAAAAAAAAATCTTACATCAAGTTCTTTCCTTTTCTCTTGCCTACACACAGTGAACAAGTTGTTTTGACTAGTCATGTTGAAACATCAGCAAATTCCACAAATGAAGGTGACTGGCACCCATCCATCTATATGGCTCATGGCATATCAGTTTCTCTTTTCTGCTCTTAGTCATGACGCATTTTTGTATTTCTAGGGTAAAAATAATTGTTAGAGAAATACAAAAGTTGTACTTGTCATTACCAGATGCTAGAAACCAACAGTTTTCAACCAGAACCTCGGATTAGGCGATCAAGAACCTGCGGTTATTAACAAGTAGTATTTAGATAATCACTGCAATAGTAAGATCTAATAGAACATCTCCATTGTTTCTAGATATAAAATTAACATCTAACAAGGAAATTTCTTTTGTTTACAAATGAGATGGACAAATATCAAATGGAAATACAACAGACGGTAACAACAAATGTTTAATCACGACACACTAGATAGCCTATACCTACTTTCCACTATAATTTGGGCAATGTACCACATTGTTATAGGTTATAAATTTTCTTGTATTTCAAATTGTAGAGAACTCATGTAGCAGGGATCCTAATTTGTATACATTCTTAGTTTAGACTTCCTAATTGTGTGTATATATATGTATAAATAACAAATCCCTCAAGAGAAATATAACAAAATATTATCTTTCTCACCTCTAATTTCATGGTATCATAGCAAGGTAAAGGTTAAGAATCTTGTCTTAGGGTTTGAAATTCTTTGCTGAAACAAAAGCAGCTTAGGGCAGAATCTTAGTCACCCCTTCTGAGTGACCATTTGTTGTGACCACCAGAGGAGAGAGAAGCGCCCCTAGTCGATCGACGTTTTCCCATAATGTAGTAAATAGCAGCCTCACACGTGACAGCGCATCCAGTCCGACCACCCACTCCGGTCACCTTCACTCGCTTCGCCTGAGTTTGTATAGCACGTATTTGTGCTTTGTACTCCATCTGGATTGATCTCTATTTATGCCTCCATGATTTTGTATTTTGTCCTTAGACTGGATTAATTTCTTCGGATCAATTTTCTCCTTTGTGTGCTTCGACAATTCTGTTTCTTTATTTTGCTGTGATTAACCCCCAAAATTTTGAATTATGAACGATAAAAAGATAATGACAGATTTTTATCCTTGAGGAATTGTGTGCCACTGTTGTCATAAGCTAGGACATATGAAGCGTGATCGTAGAAAGCTTCATAACAAGACTAAAAAATCTCACTTGGCCTATATTGCATCCATTAATGATGCACCTAAAAAATCAATAAATGAGTTTGTCAAGTTCTTTCATTACCAAGAATCATCAAAGTCTTTAGCTATCTAGTCACTGCCACTACCAATTCACGTAAACTCAATGCATGCCTTACTTTCTCATCCTCCAAATAGGTCATTGATTCTAGTACCAGATCATATGACAAATAATTTTAATTTCCTTTCTCTTTTCTAGTCATATAAAACCGATTCTAGTGTTACTTCAGCTGATGGGACCCGATCCTTTGTTCTTGGGCCTGGCACAAATAACCCAACCCATCAACTTTCTTTTTTATCTATCCTACATTTACCTCAATGTTCCTTTAATTTTATTTTTGTGTGCCAACTCACTTGCACTCTTAATTGCTACACCTCATTTTTTTCCTCATCATTGCTTAATTCAAGATCTTATAACGAAAAAGATTATTGGTTAAGCATATGAGTTTGGAGATCTCTCCATTCATGACACTCATACCTAGATCAATTGCATGTTCTAAAGTCACATCTCTATTCGAGGTGCACTATAGGTTGGGTCATCCCTCTCTTCCTTTACTTAAAAAGCTTTGTCCACATTTTTTTAAGATGTCTTTATCAAATTGTGAGCCATGTCATATCACCAAACATCATCGTCTTAGTTCTAGTCCTAGAATTAATAAACACATTAGTTTTCCTCTTGAGTTGGTTCATTCAGATGTTTGGGGTCCTAGTCATATTATGTCTAAACTTGGTTTTAAATATTTTGTTGCTTTTGTTGACGGCAATTTTCGTGTTACTTGACAATATTTAATAAAATCTCGTTCTGAGTTATTTTTTGTGCTTTTTGTGCTGAAGTCAAAACTTAATTTCATGTTTTTGTGGACACATTACAAAGTGACAATGCCCAAGAATGTTTTTATATGACCAAAAATGAAGAAACTCTTCATCAATTTTCATGTGTTGGAACATCATCTCAAAATGGAGTGGTAGAGACGAAAATAGACACCTTCTTGAAACAAAAAGTCCTCGTCTATTTCAAATGAACATTCCAAAACCTTTTTGAGCGGACAACCGCATGCCTTCATCTATTCTTAATGGTGAAATTCCTTATCATATACTCTTCCGTACTCTTAACCCTTTTCCTATTGAACCCAAGATATTTGGTAGTACTTATTTTGTTTGTGATGTACGTCTCAAAATCACAAAATTAGATCCAAAATCACTAAAATATGTTTTTCTTAGGTACACGCGTCTTTAAAAAAAGTATTGATGTTATTGTCCTCATCTTGATCGATATCTTGTATTAGTTAATGTTACTTTCTTTGAGAACACTTCTTTCTTTACTCCATCCCCTATTCCCACAAGTCAAGGGAAAGATGATGATCTATTAGTTTACACTGTCACGTCTATTATTCCTACACCTACTCATCCAATGTCTCTTCCTCCCGCACCAACTAAGCCTCCCACACTTCAGGTTTATTCCCGAAGCCAACCTCTTCTTGATACATGTGCTATGCCAACATCTTTATCATCAGATCCAATCTCGAGCAATGACCTTCCTATCGCCTTACACAAAGGTAAACGTCAATGAACTTATCTTATTTCTTCCTTTGTTTCTTATAACCACTTGCCACCTTCCTTTTGTTTGTTAATTACATCTCTTGATTCTATCTTTATCCCCAAAAGTGTTTATGAAACAATATCTCATTCTGAATGGTATAAAACAATTAGAGGAGATGAATGCTTTAGATGACAATGGTACAAGAGACTTGGTCAATCTACCTTCAAGAAAAAAGGGTATTAGGTGCAAATAGGTGTTCACAGTTAAGGTGAACACTGACATAACAGTTGCTCTATTGAAAGCCCAACTTATAGCTAATGGATACGCTCAGACGTATGGAGTGGATTGTTCTAACATTTTTTTTTCCTTTTGTTGCTAAACTCAACCACCCATAATTGGCCTTTGCATCAACTAAATATCAAATGATTTTCATCATGATAATCTTTAGGAAGAGGTATACATAGAGCAAGCTTTTTGATTTGTTGCTCAAGGGTATGGAAGGTTTGTCGTCTTTGCAAATCTCAATATAGTTTGAAACAAAGTTTCTAGCTTAATTTGAAAATTTTATTCAGGCAAGTGAAAAGTTTGGAATAAAAAAAAAGTAAAAAAGATCACTTTATCTTCTATGATGGTATCATTCTTCCAATTATATATGTTAATGACACTGTCATCATTGAAACTAATGCTACGAGAATCTGATCGATTTAAGTCTGTTCTTCAATCTCAGTTTCACATGAAAGATTTAAGGTGTTAAGGCATTTCTTGGGTTTTGAAGTCACGAGAAGTAAACAAGGTATCGTTCTATCTCAGAAGAGGTATGCGTGTGATTTATTAACTGAGACAAGAAAATTGGGGACAATGTTGTGTATTACTACGACGATTCCTAATATGCAACTTACAAAAGATGGTGAATTATTTAAGGATCTTGGGAAACATCGAAGATTGATTGCAAAGATGAATTGTCTTATAGTAACTCGACTAGATATCACATATGCTTTTAGTGTTATGAGTCAGTTTATGCCATCGCCAACATTCATCATTGGGCAACTTTAGAATGAATTCTATATTACGTGAAAGGAGCACCTAGGCATGGCATCTTGCATAAAAATCAAGGATATACTCAGATGCAGATTGGATAAGTTCAAAGATAGATAAAAGATCCACTATCGATTATTATCTTTGTTGGAGAAAATTTTGTTCCTTAGAAAAGTAAGAAGCAAAATGTTGTCTCGATCTAGTGAAAAAACAAAACATAAGGACATGGCTCAATCTACATATGAGATTATGTGGATATATCACTGAACTTGGTCCTAAGATGTCATTACTAACAACATTATAATGTGATAACCAAGCTGCCTTCATATGGCCTCCAATCTTATGCTTCATGAATGAACTAGGCGCATTGAAACTAACTGTCATTTCGTCCATGAGAAACTACAAGAAGGCTTGATCTCTACAAGGTATGTGAAAACTAAAAAACGATTGGGAGATATATTTACAAGGCTCGACTTGATTATCTTTATAATAAGTTGGAAATGATTAATATCTACAAACTGGACATGATTAATATCTATAAGTGGTATAGGTTGTAAATAATATAAGAAGATATCGTATTGCTAATTGTAGAGATCCTACTGGGATCTCCTACTTATTTCGCTGAGATCCTAATTTGTATACATTCCTAATTTAGACTTCCTAGTTATGTGTGTATATATATATGCAACAAATCCCTCAAGATAAATAAACTAGAATATTATCTTTCTCTCCTCTTATTACACATATGAACATAAATTGCAGAACCAGTTTCTACCCGTGATACATATTTATAACATGCGATTTTACTTTTACCTTATTCAGCAACCTATGACAAGCCTCATTCTAAGTATCGGCTTGTTTCCTTTCACGATATTTTGTATAATATTTTGCATTGTTATACTAACCATCAACATATCACAACCTTACATTATCCAAGCTATTTACTAAGCACATAGGGGAAAAGACAATAGCACAAGATAAGTATCTTTGCCTAGTTTTCATTAATTCACAATAATTTTTTCTTAACACACTTTAAGTTTCTCCGTCAAAAGGCAAAAAAGCTAAGAAAGTATACAAAATTAACAAAGAAAAAGTGATAGTTTATTTCATTCTATATAAATACATCTCACTTACACATCCTATGTATGAATTCTTTTCCATGTCCAGATGGAGAGAAAGACCTCAGAGGGTAACAATAAACCAAAAAATTCTATTTTTCCTTCTTTTGAACTATGTGGTGGAAAATGATTCCGCATAAGAACTTGACAACAGCAAACAATAGTGAAAATGCAAGTATCTGCTTAAATAACAATGCTTACATAGACAACAAAAAAATAGTTCTTATTTAGTATCACATACATTCATCTTTTGCTACATTTATTTAATAACAATGTATGTTATTTATTTCTCATCATGATCTTTTCTGAAGTTTGAAAGTGTACAGAAAGGAAAGTGTATGGAAGAAATATGGAAATTTTCGCCACCACGATCAAATGAAAGCTCCTAGAGTTGGAGTTCAAAGGAGGGTGGGACGACTAGTGAAGACGGAAGAAACAAAGTAAAGGAAAGAGAGCCTCCCTGTTCTTCAGCTAAGAGGAGACACAGTGACTAGAATATTCTATGGATAATCTTGTGAGAGGAAGAGGAGTTGGACAAAGAAATGGAGAAAAGGTTGGACAAATCAAAATGGAAAATTCCTTCAAGTGGCAAAGTTGCGAAAGAAAGGTGCCAGGTTCTTAGCATTTCCAGAGGGGATAGATGGGTTTGGATGGTGGTGGAAGGTCAAAAACTCAAAAAATTTCACTGAGAAGAAAAGAAAAATTGCGAGCAATGAAAGAGAAAGAAGATTGGGCGTGTGTGAAGAGAAAGGGAGAAAAGAGATGGATGTACAAATTGTGAAAGTTTTATGCCCAGATTGCAGCGAGACATTTTGGCATAATTTGGGGAGCAAGAAAGTTGGTGAGGGACTAATGCAGATGGGGAATCTAAGCTAGAGAGATGTGGTGGTCAAAAAATGCAACATTGTCAATCGATAACCCAGTTTTCAACTCGAAGTCACCTAACCCAGCAAAGAAGATGGTGAATAGATCCAAGCGAATTGGGGTCAGATCCAAGGTGGTCAAGTACTCAACCAGCAGCCCAATACGACGTATTTGAGTTGATGAGTCAAGAGAAAAGAATAAAATAATTAAAGAATCCAACCCAACTTATGTGGGCATGAGAGGCAAAGACCCAAGTTCTAATAAATCAAGTAATGATATTAATTTTAAAGGCGGTAACTGATGGATCAGATCGAAGGACTCTAGTGACAAGTGAGGAGAACTCTAGTTGCAAATTGGAGACATGATCTAAGAAGACCATGATTACGTCTTCACCATCTAGGAAGGTTGAACCACCGAGCAACATGTTGTGTTAGAGTGGGTAGTTAAAATTTTAAATAAAATCAGTAAAATAATGGGTATCTCATTTGAGACGATAGAAGGAAGCTTCTAGGTTGTTTGTGCAAATAAAAGGGAGGAGAAACATAGTACTAGGAAGAAGAGTACTAAGAAAAGAAGATAAGGTGCGGTGAATAAGGAATTGCGAAGGTTGGAATTTGTGATAAATTATGAGAGAGGAGGAGAAAACAGCTTAGCTATTATTACTACAGGGGAAAAGGAAGGGGATGCGGTGTGCTCAATGATTCTTAGAATGATTTATTGGAACATAAAAAAGGTGAATGATCTTGTGAAAATATCATTAATAAAAGAAACGTTGGGAACGCGAAGAGTTGATATAGTTTGTCTTTAGGAGATTAAGATGAAGGTGATGACAAATAATGCAATGAGAAGTCTGTAGGGGAGAGAGGGATTGAACAGAGACACTTGGCTACCCAAAGAAGTGCAAGGGTATTCTTTTGGGTTGGAATTGGAGGATAGGGAAGTTGAAGGAGAGTTGGGTTGGCGAATCATTGATCTCTTGCATTTTCTTATGGGAAGGAAGGGAAGGAAGGGTGAATATTGACGAAAGTGTATGGGCATAACGAGAGAGGGAAAAGGCAACCCTTGTAAGATGACTTAAGGAAGTCCAAGAAAAGGGTAATGACATGCCATTGGCAGTGAGGGGAGATTTTAATGAGGTGCTATTTGCAAATGAAAGGAGTGGAGGAAGGAACAGGGACTATAGCATGGAGAATTCAGAACAGTGATTGAGGAACTGATGCTAATTGATACCCCTAGTTGGGAGATTGTACAAATGGTCCAATTTATGGGTCGATCTAACAATGTCAAGAATTGACCGGTTTTTCATTTCTAGTAGTCAGAAGCAAACGTTTTTGAGATGCAGCAAAAATTGAAACCAAGAATGACATTGGATCATCACTCGATTGCTATGTAGATGGAGGGCATACAACAGAGGCCATGTTAAAATTCAAGTTTGAAAATATGTGATTGAAAATGGAAGATTTATATGCTTTAATGAAGGAATTGTGGGAGAATTTAAAGGATCATGCTAGCTATGTGTTAGCTAGTAAGCTGAAAAAAGTTAAAGAAAAAAAAAATGGAATAAAAGAAGGGTAACAATGTGAGTGGCAAAAAAGAGTTATGAAGGCAAATTCAAGAGGCGGACCAAGTCATTGCGAGGGGAGATGGAACCAAGGAGGTGCCGGTTAGAAGAGGAAAGGCATGTTCCGAGCTATCAAAATAGGTTAAGATGGACAAAATTATGTGGAGGCAAAAATCTAAGGCGCTATGGCTCAAAGTACGACATAGGGATACATGTTTCTTTCATCAAGCAATAAATGCTCATTAAAGATATAACTATATTAGTAAAATACAGATTGGTGAGAAGGAGATAGAGGGTACTAACTAGTTGAAAGAAGAAATTATGAGGTTGTATGCAAAGCTCTATACAAAAGAGGAAAAACGAAGATCAAAGTTGGATGGGAGTCTAGGATCATCAAAAATATTTTAAAAAATAGAATAGAAAAACGATTTGAGGACGAGGTAAGGGTGGGACTATTTAATTGTGATGGGATAAAGCTCCAAATTGACTAGCTTCACAATGGCCTTCCTTCAAAAGCATTGAGAAATTGTTAAAAAAAAAAAAAGGATGTGATGAGGGTGTTGAAGAATTTCACTTCTGCGTAGTTTGTTAATTCTTTAAATTCCATGTTTTTGGTCTTGATCTCAAAGAAGGCGAGGGCAACTAATATAAGGGATTTTAGACCAATTAGATTGGCAAGCTACATCTAAAAATCTTAGCCAAGGTCTTAGCAAACAGATTCAGACAAATTGTTGATACAATCATAAGCCAAAACCAAAATGCCTTTAAGAGACAGACAAATTTGGATGTTGTCCTAATTGCAAAAAAAGTGGTGGATTTTCATTTGAAAGTGAAAAAGTAAAGGAGTTGGACAAGGAGAACGCTTATGATCATGCTTCTTGGAACTTTTTAATGTATATGTTAAGGAGAATGCGGTGTGGGAAAAGATGGTGTAAGTGGATATTTACATGTATCTCTTCAATGTCATTCATAGACATGGTGAATTGTAGCCCAACTAGTTTTGTCAAATCAACAAGTGGGTTAAGACAGGGAGACCATTGTCACCATTGTTATTCATTGTGGTGATAGAAGCTCTTGATAAATGATCTCAAAAGTAGAATTAGATGATCTAATTGAGAGATTCAAAGTGGGCAAACAACGGCATCAGGTAGTGGTCTCTCATCTCCTTTATACAGATGACACAACAATTTTTTGTGGAGACAAGGAGCAAATGATAAAATTTGAGAGTATCTTGTTAGGCTTCGAGGTAGTTTCTGGCTTGAGGTAAACTTAGCGAAGAGTGAATTAATTCCAGTAAAGGAGGGAATGGAAGGAGGTTGGTTGGCTGAGTTGATGGGATGTAGTGTTCGCAACCTCAGGTTGCCTCTTGCAACAAAACAAAAAGAAAATTCAATGTAAGAGGGTAATTGAAAAAATGGTGAGGAGGTTAGCAAGTTGGAAAAGGTCACACCTATGTAAAAGGGTCCATCTTACACGAATTAAAAGTACTTTGCCAAATCTATCAGTGTAGTTCATGTCATTATTCTGAAGTGGCCAATGTGATAGAAAGAGTTCGAAGGGAGTTCTTGTGGGACAACCTAAGTGATGCACATAAATTTCACCAAGTTAAATGAGAAGTTGTTACAAAATCAATGGGTAAAAAGGGACTCGGGATTAAATCTCTCAAGATATTCAATAATGCATTATTAAGAAAATGGCTTTGGAGATTTCTAGGGAGAATGACGGAGGGTGAAGAGGAGTGATGGTGACAAAATATGGAGATGAGAGGCAGGTGGATGACGACAAGGGGAAGGGAGAGCTATGGGACTGGTGTATAGAAAGTAATTCGGAGAGGATGGGAGCAATTTGAACCATGGGTCAGATTCTAAGGTGGGAACAGGAGGCTTGTAAAATTCTAGTCGAACAGGTAATGCAGTGAAAAAGCATTATGGGAGGAGTTTCCAGCAATCTATGCCATGGCCAACAATAAAAGAGCATTGGTGAGTGATTATGTTGATGGAGAGGGATGTGAGGTGAACTGGGAAGTAGTTTCCAGAAGGAACGCACAAGATTAGCAAATGGGCAACTGGAGGCTTTTTGCAACAAAATCTACATAGCCAAAGTAGATCCAAATTTAAATGACGGCGATCTGGACAAAGGAAAAGGTGATGAGGGGAATTTCACACTGAAAGAGTATCTTAGAGCATTATGCAAATCAGATGCTGCAGTACACCACCCATGGAAATTCATATGGAAGAGGGGGCATCCCTACTACAGTAGCTTTCTTTCTCTGGGAAGCAATAAAGGGGAAGCTTCTCACAATAGAAGATCTGCAAATGAGGGGTATTAAAGTGGTAAGTCGGTGTTTGTTGTGCAAACAGAAAGAGGAATCAGTATATCATATTTTCATGGATTAGTCCAAACAGCTTTGGAAGGTTGCCATGTCAATGCTGGGTGTTTTCTGGGCAGCTGTGAATCAGTGGAAGGAGAAATTTTGGCCTAGCCTGGTCTGCAGAAGCAAAAAGAGAAAAAGAAAGCGGTGAGGAAAATACCGCTTTGATCATACGGTTGATATGGAAGGAGAGAAATCAAAAGGCATTTGATGGGAAGGCAATGGCTGTGCTTTTTGAAATTATGGGAGATAGGTAGTGTTTCTGTAAATGAGAAGACTTACTTGATTTTGTAGAGTTCCAAACATCAAAAAATTAACTAACTATAATTGTAGAAAGGTTGCACCCCCTTGGTGCATTGTAATTAATAAATATACCATTTTGTTTCTACTCAAAAAAAAAACAAAAAAAAAAAAACAAGTATCACATACATTCAAAACAAATTTATGGCCATCTCCTCATTGAGTATTCGCATGTGTTTAAATGCAACATACAGCGGTACTATAGCAGCTTCAAACTATAACCAAAAACTAGCTACATTCTACAGGTCTGTTCTTCATGCTTGGAATGATCAAAGAAAAGAAACTTCAAATAACAGGCAAACCTTATCATTTGAAGCACTTATTGTTAAATCAAGTGAACATGTCAATCACAACCAGAGAAAAATAAAGCATGCTTTAAGAATGAAAAGAACATCAATATAACTTACCATAACAGGATACCGCAAAATCCATCCAAGAAACGGAATCTGATAAAGGAACATCTTGACAGATGGCCAGAATCCACTAAATGAGAAGCACGAATACAACAGATTTTAGAAGTGGTGTTAAATAGATTATCTAGTTCAGAGTTTGCCTGAAATTAGAAACTAACCCAAACAAGACAATGCACCCATATATTTCCAAGATAATACCAACTATTGGCCAACGAACAAATATGAAAAACAGCCCCAAAAGAAAAGCAGCAGTGCCCTGAAAAGAAATGCACAAAAGTCAAATAGTGTCAGCATCCATCCCAGATCAATCAATCATAGGACACTGTTCTGGTAAAATTCTGATATGTAGTTTTATCTTTCTATTGAGAATCAAAAACATAATCAGAACTCATAGCAAAAAGTAAATTTCCAGGCTAAGGCCCTAAGATATCTTTAAAAATGGTTGAGAAAAAAGGGGGCAACCGAGAAAGAGTATTTACCTCTCTAACTATATGCAAAAGCATTGCGCTCTAATCAAATAAAGAAGTATTTTAAGTCAATAAAAGATTAACGTCCAAATTGACTATCAAAGAATGCTTCATCACATGGAAGCTATGCAACCAATAAGGAAATCAAGTTCAGGAACCCCATCATGAGCAATTAACTACTAGATACTAACAAATCTCTGGTTTCTTTGTGGCTGCAAAAGAGGACAATGATGAAGTTGAATGAAAAAACAAATGTGGAAGGGCAAATTTTGTGGCATCAGAGCAGCACAGGTGAAAACAGGGAAGCATCCCACTCTAGCTGAGTCAACCAGGAATACACAAATTAGTTGCCTCCCACTTATATTTTTGAAGGTCCCTGTAGGCCCAAGGCTTCAAAGATCACAAACCGTTGCATATAATATCGATTAATTTAGAGTCTGATGAAAAAATAGAAAAGTCATTTACAATACCAATCACTACAAGAAACTCATGTTGAAGGGCAATAAAGAAATGAAGATAAAAGAAGTCGGAAGAAATCAAGAGGAAGTCAAAGGAACCATCCATCTAATTGAAGCTTGAAGCAAATTGAATACACTAAAAGCTAATGACATCAACAGTTAACTATGAAATATACAGTCTCCTTTAAACTGTTACACTCAAGTCTGATAAAAAAAAATGTTAGACCTCAAGAGACAGAAAATGTAGAAACTTACAAGCATACACTTATCCATACATTTCTTTTAATCATTTTTACTTTCTTTTTTTAACCATAAACAGAGTAGTATGTTCACATTAACTATAAAGGCACCAACGGGGTGACACCTATGTACACAAAGTTAGTTTCTACCTAGAGGTAAGGACATGTAAAAATTCTACAAAGTCCTCCTCATGTACAAAAGAATTTCCCATCCCGAAAAGTTTTTATGGTATGAATCCACCTACTCCTAACCACTCTAAAAGCTATTTTCACCCATTAAAAGGCTTTATATTCCTCTCTTCCTACACTAACCAAAAAATAAGAAGGAAAATCAATGCAGTAAGCCTTCTACTTTAACTGGCAGATTTAATACAGGCTCAAGCACTTATTTCAACAGCCACCGAGCTGGAAACCACCCAATCTTGACCCAGTAAAGCAAGCATACTCTCCCATATTTGTGTAGTCCAATTACACCAAATTAACAAGCGGTTCACTGTCTCAATTTGCTCTTTCCACTAGAAGCGTCTATTAGTTAGGGACAATCCTCTTTTCTATAAATTGTCAAGAGCTAGCAGTTTACCTTGAGCTGCCTCTCATGTAAAAAAAGCCACCCGGTACATCCACCTTCCAAATTAGTTTTCAGGGTAACCACTTCTCCTCCTTACTTCCTCGGGCTGCCACTATCCACCTAAAGAAGGATTTCGCCGAGAACTTACTCCCCCTTATCTCCCCTCTCCTTATCCTCCCTACTCAAATCTGGTTTTGAGTAAAAAAATGTGCTCCAAAAACTCCCTAAAGAGCATGATCCCCCAATCATGCGCTTCCCTCCTAAATCCAACATCCCAACACATTTCACCCCCCTTCTATCGTACATGATCACTTACTCATGCATCCTTACTACAAGCAAGTTAGAAAATGTCCAAAAATATCTCAATAAGAGACCTATCCCCACTCCAATAGTCGTATCAAAATTTAATTGAGTCACCCATTCCAATTTTGAACCCCTTTAATGGCTCAAACTCCTTGCATCCTTTTCTAATGGCCTTCCAAACACTGGTGCAATAAATTTCCCTACCCACCATCATTTTCGATCCACCGTCCATTACCCCATATTTAGCTTCCACTAACCTTCTCCAAATATTTCGCTTTTCTACCATAAATCTCCATAGTTATTTCACTAAGATAACATTACTAAAAGAGCAAAAGATTTAATCCCAAGTCCTCCTCTATAGATTGGTTGCACTTTTAGTCATTCTTAACCTTAAAACCTGCTATGCAAATTACAAGAAATATCAAATAAGTACAACAAAGCAGGAAATTTTCAACCAAATGAGTTCTCACAGAAAAGAATTCCAGGTAACTCTGCTTAAACCAGACGACCAAACAACCAGTGCTTGTAGAATGTCTGTGGGCGACTTGGTGGTAGAACCATATGACTACTATTCATTAAAATAATGACTGATTTAAGAGAATTTTAAAATTTCGTTTCAAAATGGGTGTCTAACATTAGGTGCACTAGATGTCCCGTGTTTTTGTAAGATCTATGTTAGAACTACATTTAATGCATCTCAATTATATCTGATGGCAGTAGTATCACTCTTAGTGAAAAGCGGGAGCACAGTGAGCATTTAAGAGACAATTATTACATTTCCCTAAGTTCCAAAAATCATCTTGAACATTGATTACATTCCAAAAGCTCATATTTCATATCATCTCTTACTTGAACAATCTTAAGGAGTGAGATCATATTGCAACATTTATTAGTAAGAGAGTTATTCTTATTATCTTGCGGCAAAAGCTGTGAGTTTTGTGATTGTGACATGGTGCATTTGTCACCTTGAAGAGGCTTGAAACTCCTAGTGAGGCATCAAGCAAGAAAATTTCAAGTGGGAGTTCAGCCAAAACTTTGATGGCAGAAAACCTCAAGCTTGCACAGAAGCTTGGAGTGTACATAGGTGGTTGGCCAAACCACTTAATAACTAAGTTTGCATTTTGTCTTCCCTTCTATTTACTTTAAAAGATACTCTTTAAAATTAAGCTATCAAACAATAGAGAAAATTGTAATTTGCAATGCAGTTATCAAATACTAGAGTGAAAGTGTGAGAGATAAATTGCTTAAGAATTTGGAAGAACTTAAAAAAGTCATTTAGAACCCAACTTATACCCCATTCCATCACCCACATTTCTTGGTTGCAAATCTTGGTCAACAGTTTCTTATTATCCAGCATTTTAAAGCTTGAAGGCAAATCTCGAACTGCTACAAGTAATCAATCTTGCCCCAGGATGTTCCTAATATTCTCCAAGCGGCCAAGCAACCCCCTTACTTTGTCAAAGTTGAGGTGTCAGCTTAAGTAGAAAGAAATAGGGAAGTTCTTAGATTCCCGTATATGTTATAACCTATATTAAAACGCTATTTGCAGTATTGTCTTATCTCTAAGATTTCAAGCACCAGATATGAATAAATCTCTCAGACTATTGAACTGAAAATGGTAGTCTTGAAGAGAATCATAGTTCTATTCCCTTCATTGAATCTTATTCATGTCATACCTTGTAGTTTGTTCTGCTTGTAAAAAGTTTCAAAGTAGACTGCCAACCTAGCAAAATTGCTACACCTGTTAAGCAAAATATCTGATCACCAAATGAGAGAAGGTTAGAAGACCATAACTTGTATCTTAAAAATTCAACCAGAAAAAATAATATACTTCTCCAAAAATCTTAAACAAGGAAGAAAGCCTTACATTGCCCAGAGCAAGTAAACCTCTGTCGAAGAAGAGAATTACACCAAGAAATGAGAAAAAGATGCCAAAACCAATGAGACCCAATCCAACCTCTACATATTAAAGCCAAAATTTCTAAGTTAAAAGCCAACTTCAATTATTAAAGACTAACATACAAAAGGAAGACAGAAAAGAGGTAAATGAGTCCAATATTTTATCAATTTTAACAAATTGCACAGCTAAACCAGAAGCTTTATTGGTCAGTGCATCAACATATCAGAGAAGCAAATCATGTGTTCGAAAAACTTTTACTTCAAGCTGTGTTTATCACCTAAAGAACCAGGAACAGAAAAATAAAAAATAAAAAATCACTCTCCTAGTTGAACCTTGATTTCTGTTTAGATTCAGTCAAATATAAGCTCATATATTCCCTGCTGCAGTATCTCACTACAAGCCCAGCAACATCCTTTTGCCTTTAAATTTAAGGATAAAAATGACTTTAATTTTTGAGAGATTCAGGAATTATCAGTTAAGTAGAGCTGAATGCTAGTTTGTACACTCCCTGTATATCATTATTACCAAAACGTGGAGTTAGCAATGAGATCAAAACAGAGAAATAAAGGAGAAAAGGATGCTAGAGAAATTAAGAAAGACTAACATTATAAGCATAATCCAAAAATCCATTCGCTGATCAATTAGCTAAAGGCTAAGAGCAAACAGCATCTTGCTGATCACATAATTATTATATGCTGTAAAATAACATCCTAAAATCTAACTACATCAGCAGCAATTGTGTTTCTACATCCCTATACAATAGAAAAGCCAACATGTCTATATGTGCATGCACATGCATCAGGCCAAAAGAAAAAAAAAAGGTTCCACATAAATAAACATGTGCAAACGAAAAACAGACAATAAGCAATGTCGAAAAGAATATGAGATTTCTCAATGAGATATATTGTATTTCAAAAATAGAATAGGTCACTGATGCACAATGCCATACTTGAAACATGTCTAGTTGCTCCAACCAATCTTGTAAAGTTAGAGTCTCTTTGATCCCTTTCCCGGGAAGAATCTCAAAATCTTTGAGAACACAATCAAGAAATAGCCTTCATATCTAAAACAAGTTAGTATGTTATAAAGACAATGAGGCCGGAGATGTTTTCTGAAAATTTTATCAAAATAATAAATAGTAAACTCACATCACCGTGGAAAAAATGTTTGAGACAGATGGTTTTGTCTAATCCTTTCCATAAGTCCATATTAAGCAAAAAGAGGGTAAGATATGCAAGAAATAGAGCCTGGCATGTAAATATATAGTCAATGTCATCATGCAAACACTAATTAGTGCAAGAACTAAGAGTAATCTGCATGAATGTGCACTCCTGGAAATGGATACTTATATATTCGCAAGTGATGCTTACTCTTTTGCTCATTTATTTCATACACCATCTTGATGACTCTAGTCACAATATGTTCATCAGAGTGAAGAGGTGGGACCTACCAACAAACTGCAATAAATTACAAGTCAAAATAAGAATAAACTATATTAGGCAAATTAAACATTCCAAAAGTGAATGCTACCGGAAGTGGTTGAAGATGCAATAGATTAAAAGCTATTTTAAGAAGAAATATGCAACAAAAAGGTATAGATGACCAAGAAATAAAATAACCTCAAGCGGTGGTCATTCACAGATATCTGTATTGTAGCAAAAATAAACAAATATCCAAGAAAACTGGAAATCTAAATGAATTATCAAATACTACGCCCATAAGACCAGAGTCTAGAAACTGTTCCGAGCTCGTCTTACCCTTTGAAGTTTCCATTAGTGCCTACGAGCAATTCCAAATCCTAGTTTTTAATTCGATATTGGAAGTAAGCGCTTAGAATCTCCTTTTTGTACAGTTCAGACCATATCTCAGTATATAAATTGAATTTTCATTGGTAAACTACATAAACTTTAACAAAAAGAAAATATTTATAAGACAAAATTCATTACTCAATCAGCAATTTCATCATTCTACAATTAGGATCTAGCCAACGACTTCCTGGATTTCATTAACTTATAACTCACAATTTGCTAGGCTCTGTTTACTTTATTTTAATATGATGAGAAAACGTAGGATAAACAATTCTGCAGATTATATCAGATGGCATCCAAACATAGTATTTCCAGGAAATTAATGAGATCTAATCATTATTCAACCTAAAGGGGCATCTATATAATTGAACATCTCGGTGTTAATCTAATAAAGATCAAGCGACCGGTAAATTCCATTGAGTTAGTGGTGAGAAAAGGTTTTCGAATCTGAGACAGGTTCAAGAAAGCCATAATTCTCCACAAATAAGTAAAAACCTAAAAGCTAAGGCTACCAGGAATACTGAGCTTAGTCTATCAAATCGCCTTGCTTTATCAAAGAACTTGAAAGAGGAATTTGACAGGAGTTCATTACTCATCTAATATTAGGGAACCGTTTATAGAAATACTGAATTAAAATTAATAGAACTTTCCAGGAGAAGAAACCAAAGGGAAAACAAAAATAAGCTAAACTGTACGACAAACAGACACAATGAGAGAGAGAGAGTTACCACAGAGCACGAATCAGCAGGAAGTGAGGCAGTAAACCGCAGGGGTTTCTGAAGATTCAAAATCGAATGCCAAATCTTGCCCGTTAGGCTAAAAGCCAACCGGAGAAAAAGAGCCCATCGGTAAAACTTGTTTTTTTGATTCGGAGTGTTTATAAATAGACCACGCATGTGCCCAACAAATTCAATTGAAAGGAGCCAGTTAATATATCCAATGAATTATACTGCTGACTAAACTCATTCAATTAGTTAAAATTTTTATAAAATTAATTATTAACGTAACGTGCAATCAAAATAAATCATTAGTAAAAAATAAGGAAAGTGGTCCCAAAGTGACTTAAAAAAATTTCTCTCTCTTTTGAAATTACCAATTTTCATAATTTTTTTTAGCACAAATGTAAATAATAAACACAAAAATGCCTTTGGGTTATAAAAAGGGGATGTACAATTTTCTTTCTTCTAAACCGCCAATGCACTCCATTTTCCCTTTTTCTCTTTGCTCACTTTGTGACACCTCAAACACATAAAGATGATATGAAATATTAAAGAATAAAATTTGTGGATTTAAAAACTATAATTAAGGGACATCATATTGTCTTCTACAGCTACATATGTTACTTGCTCAAAACGAACAAATGGAAAAAAGAATCCCAAATTGAACTAAAGATTTGTGCTTTTTTGGTTAAGATGGTACATTTCTTTAATATTTATTTATATTTCATCAAATTGATTGTCCACTCATAGAATGTGTGTGTAACATGTACATATTTCATCAAACATCGGTGTTCCATCTCCTCAAAACTTTTTGTCCTTGCATCGTGGATAGGCAGTATGTCCCTGCATGAAGTTGTTTGACAATCTGGTAAGGGCCTTCCATAAATTTGGGGGACCTTTTTCTTGGCTCCGGTATCTGACATCTCCAATTTGTTAAGCACTAACCATCCTGCCTTGAACTCTCAAAGGCAAACCTTCTAATTGTAGTATTTTGCCACAACCTGTTGAATGGCGACTATTCTCACCCGGGCTCCATCCCTAACTTCTTCCAATAGGTCCAAATTCACCCAAAGTTTTTTGTCATTGGTGGAAGGATAGAAGAGTTCAATTCTCAACGAAGTGAAGCCAATTTCTACTGAGATGATGACCTTTGTTCTAAATGCTAAAGAGAAGGGAAACTCTCCAGTCGCTTTATTCATGGTAGTCCTACAGGCCTACGACACTCCAGGGAGGTCATCTGCCCAACAGCTTTTCTGCATTTTCTAAATGCGTAGTGAGGACCTTAGGTATGATTCTGTTGGCAGCTTCACATTGGTCGTTTGTCTGGGGATGGGCTATAGAAGTGACCTTCTATTCAATGCCAGTTGCTTGCACCTTGCTATAAGCTAAGCTCCTTGAAACTACGTGTCATTATCAGAGACTAAGACTCAAGAGATGTCGTACCTACAAACTATGTCTTTCCATATGAAATCCCATGCTCTCTATTGGGTGATCTGCAATAAGGCCTTAGCTTTTCACCCACTTAGTGAAATAGTCAACCGCAACAACAACGAACTTCATCTACCCAGTGGTGACAGAAAATGGCTCGATGAGGTCGATTCCCCATTATGCAAACGTACATGGGCTACATAGGCTCGTCAATGTTATGGTTGGGGCTCTTGGGATGCTTACGTGAATTTAGCACTAAGTACATTTCCTAACGAACATTTAAGCATACACCCTCAAGAGGTAGGCCAAAAATATCCTTACCGTAGAAGCTTGTGGTGGAACCCCCTATATAATTGCTGTAGATTCTTTCATGTTCCTCCCTTAGGACATAATCCTGCTCATCCGAGGCCAAGCACTTAAGCAATGGCCATGTGAATGATTTTGGAAAGAGCTACCCATTCATCATATAATAAAAGGTTGTCTTGATGCCGTTGTCTTTGGGCCTCTTTGGATCTTCAGGGACTATACCGTTTTTAAGTATTCTCTAATTGGATCCATCCAAATGGATTGAGTGTCAACCGGGGACACCTCCACTTCCTTAATGGTAGGTATGATAAGACTTCCTTGTAAATTTTGTCCCTAGATAATCTGTCGAGCTTCACCTTGAGTTTGGATAGGTTGTCTGCAACTATGTTTTCTATCTACTGAACATGCTTTACCGTCACATCCTCGAAAACTTGGAGTAGTTCTTTCACCTTCCCTAGGTACTTGCTCATTCTCTCACCTCGAGCCTCATACTCGCCCTTTGTCTATCAGACTACCAAAAGTGAATCGTTGAACACTTGGAGGTGCCTTATTTTGATCTTTTCGGCTAGCTGCAGCCCAACAATTAAGGCCTCGTACTCAACTTCATTATTTCAGGCTTTAAATTGAATATCTACCGCTAACTGTATCTTTACCTCCATCGATCTACAAATGATGATTTCGACCTCTTTTGCTTCATTCCTGGAAGGTCCATCTACCTAGAGAGTCCATCCATAGTCCCCGGACTATAAAGGCTCTACCTCCTTCCTTCGACCTCTTATGCATTCTGTCTTACCTTTGACATGTAGCATTCTACAATAAAGTCTGCTAGGGGTTGTGCTCGGATAGCTATCCTGAGATGAAACTTTATGTCAAACTCTCCGAGCTCTAGACTTCACTTGACCATTCTTCTTGACATGTTCGGCTCTAGACTTCACTTGTCGTTAAGGATCTCTCGTTAGGCAACTAGGCATTTCTCCTTGTGTTTAGACATTTCTCCCGAAGTCTTTATCTCTGCCATGCCTTTTAATTAGGCTCGGCCTCTTTGCTTACGTCTCTGGGCTTCTTCCATGTTAACTTAGATCGTAGGCTTTCATGGGGAGTGAGATTCACACTTTTAATTGAGCTGGGCAACTAGTTGGACGTTGCTTGCATGGTATCTCCTCGAACGGGGGAGCTTTTCTTTTTCAGATTTCTCAAAAATTTCCTTCTTATCTTATTGTAATTTTGGGATCATCAAAGTTCTATTACTTTCATGAGGTTACACTTCCTTTGAAGCTTTGTCAATCCTGGTATTCTTAAGGTTTTTGTAGGCTCTGAGTCCATCTTCTCTGGGCCTGAATGAGTCATCCTGCTTGTTTTTTTCTTAAGCCGAAGTATGTTGCTGAGGTGGCATGTCCTCATTGGTTGCACATGCTAAGTTGATGTATTGGAGGAGCAGAAATTAGACCAAGTGTCTGAAATTACCACCCTCCAAAATTCTTTGGGACCAAATTTAAACTTATGGAAGTGTTCCTAATAACTTATTAGCTCATTACTTATATTGCATAAATACTATAAAATCACACTTACCAAGATGTTAACTTATGATTTGGCCAAATGAAAATCTGATTTCAACTTTCAAGCGTATAAAAGCAAATCACACAGATCTGGTCTTGGTCCTTAGTTATGTATGCTGATCAACTAAAAGAGTTTCGGAAACAAGGGTGTAATGTTGGCCAAAACACAACCAGTAGTATCCATCAGATGTTGATTTTGGCACTATCAAGGCTGGTGCTTGGCGTTGGCTCAGTGGATGACAACGTAACATTAGTGTGTCTATTGGCCTCAACTTGTTGGAGGCCTGCAGGCAAATGAGATTCTTTTTTTTTTTTTTTTTTTGTGTGTGTTCACCTTAGTTCTATTTATATTTGCTCTATAAAAATAAATAGTAAAGGATATTTCCTGAGAGTAAGTTTGAGAAGTTGTGGTCTCGGTCACATCATACGTTGTATTTTTGTCAAAAAAATCCAGCCCAATGACACCTAATTCAGAAGAAAAAAATTGTACTCCACCCATTAATCAGTCAGGAAGAAGAAAATTCAAAGTTGGAATTTAGTTTCATGTTTTGAAAAGCTCAATTAATTGCTCTTGTTTCTTCCATATATAAGGGTAATGGATTAATTTAATTAGCATAGTGTTTTTTAATATTGGAATGAATTGGGATGTACTCAACCCCTCCAAATTGACAAAAGGTACAGGACAATAGGATTTGTACAACGGTCCCATTCCTTGAGTGCTGCATAAGCAAACACGAACTCGGTTCTCTTTTGGTTTCAAGGCCAACCAATTCTCCAATTGTAAATAGAATGGTTGGTAATTTGGCCTGTAAAAATAATAGGACGGTGGCTTCCGTGCTTGGAAGCTTCTATCCTTTTACTTTATTTTCCAGACACGGAAAGGGACAAACAGAAACACACCCAAAACGCCCCGGATAAAGACAATATTTAAATGATTGCTGACAACACGTGGTTAATTTTAGGTGGATGGAATCATGATTATGGGATAGGTGTACTGGATAGTTTCAAAAAGCAGACTATTATGTTGTTCATTAGGTAGACGAATGACATAAGCATAGGCCTAACTTTTAACTACCTAGACATGCATCTCTTAGACTCCAAAGTTTTTACCATTTAGATACATTATTTTTAATTTCTAAATATAATATAAATTTAAACCTTTTTATAAAAAAAATATAATTTCATCAACCAACATTGATGTCAATGTGATAAAAATGCATAGAAATAGAATTCCACCATAATTTTTGTGCACTTACTTCAACGGAAATACGGGCTAACCTATGAGAAAAAAGTTGGCTAATGTAGAAGTGTGATTAAATGAACACTGATCAAAAGTGTCAATGCATGCATGGCACTGAGGACCCAATTTAATTTCAGTTATTGCTAATGCACAATCACTCTTCACTGTTGTCCGCCCTCTTTCATGCTGAAACATCATGTCTAGCTCGAATCTGATGGTCAATAATTCTTCATGCACAGCATATAATATATTAAACCATCTTGAGGTCGCACGCATCAACACCCTCCCTAAAGTATCCGTGAGTATTCCACGTGATTGAGGCTATTGGTTGCCTTAGTATAAGATGCATCCACATTGAGTTTTAAAACCTCGCCCAAGGGACTGCCATTAAACAGTATATGCTTGTGAAGGTTGTCTAGTGCAGCTTCTTAGCCCCGTCCAAGACCTCTCCTTACTTCTTGCAGTACTACAACCGGTAAGTTACATACCTGGTCATGTAAGACTGGATTTTGAAAGTTCATTTTTTTATATTTTTATGAAATATTTTTTTTAAGTAAACATCAGTAAAACAAAACCATAACGATTAAAAAAATATAAAAAATTTAGATTAAAAATTATTTAAAATTTTAAGTTTGATTTTTTCTCTTTAATCAACTCACGCATTTAAAATATTTTTAAACAAAATATAATTTATCAATTTGAATCAAATTAAATTTTATTAAGAAATTTAAATATTAAAATTAATGATCTTGAGTATTGAAAATATTTTTGTAAAATATACTATCAAAATTTTAAATAGTTCTTAAAATAGTTCGTTTTCATCCCATAATGAAATGTAAATTTTTCAGACATTTTAATAATAAAAATATTATTATTGTTTATAATTATTTTTATTAAAATTTAATTTATATAATCAATAAATTAAAATTTATTTGAAGGCATTTTAAAACTCATAGTTTGATTGAAAAAAAAATTCTAGAGGGTTGAAAAAATTATCATTAACATCAATAATAATAAATAAAATTTTGGTTTTGTATACTTAAAAATTGTGAACTTATTGAGTTAATTAAATATTTAGATTTTTTGTTATCATCATTTAATTTTATTATTTAAAAAATCTGTAGATACCCAATTAGTTGTTACAGAGAATAAAAATTCAATGTTAGAAATTTGTAGTTCTCACATATGACAAAAAAAAAAAAAAGGCTTTAGGGTTGTTCACTTTTCATTGCTGGAATTATGTCAATAATAAGATGATAATGACACCACTAGACAGGAAGTTGGAATTTTCAAAATTCTCTTGCATTGTCAGTCCAACAGACTAAAACAAAACCACTACTTCTGATATCTCCATCCACAGTTTCACTTCTCTCTCTCTCCCCCCTTGTTCTACAATAGGAGCCTACAGGGCATCTCCCATTCCTTCACTCCCAGCTCTTACCTTGCAAGGGACGCATTTAAAAAAAAAAAAATCTTTTGAAGCTATTTTCCTTTTTCGTTTTCATCGTTTTCAACCAATTAATCAAATTCTTAAAAAATAATAACGTGGGAGTATCCATGGGGATATGAGAATATGGATTAGCTTTAATAAAATAAAACCAAAAAAAAAAAAAATGAAGTGAGAAAGCATAAGATATGTTTTTGGTCAAGATAAATATGTGAAAGCAGAGAAGCCACCTACCATGTTGTCCCTTGGCACTATTGTTTGTCTTTGAACATTTGTCACATGCCTTACAGTGAACAAAACCCATAAATCAATTCAAATCCAAATTTGTGCCATCCCATGTCCGTCCAGTTGTTATTCATTAATAAAGTCTAATAAGAAAGTCTTGGTAATTTTGGGTAACTTGAGTGACAAGTGATTAAGTTTTGCAAGACACTTGTTGCAAGCTGCAAACTAGTTGCTTAAGCACAAAAAGAGCAACTTTTGAGGCCTAAGTCATAAACGCATGTATCAGCCTTATCACTCTCTAATGATTTTCTTTGATTTTGTTTCTTAAGATGTTGAAAACTGACAAAAAGTGAGATTAATCAAACATTGAATCATGACCAATCATCGGTACATGATAAAGGGGATGCTGAAAATGACCTTCAAATTGAATTTAGAGATAAATGGAAGACTTATCAATGACGAAATTAAAGTCGATTACATGGCTGCCACCTAACTTTTTTTTTTTTTTAATTTAGTATTTAAAGGACACAGGAAGGGGTGAGTGATGACTTGAGAATGACTTGTCACTCACCATTTTTTTACTACAGAAGTGCCTTGGATTCTTCTTCTGAAGTGATGTTAATAGAGTCGAAGCTATGGCTCATGCATCAATTTTGCAAGCCCTCTTGCATTTCTAATTAGTCATTGAAAATAACCCTTCTAAGTAGGAAAATTGATCCTATCCATTTTATGAAAATGACGTGTCTTTGCTAACACAAGTGTCCCTCTACTCATTTGCTCGGTTGCTTGTTAAAGCTCAACTTCTATATTTTACTCATATTACATATTAAAAATGAAGTGAACATTTTCTAATTTGTCGGGGAATGTTTTCTGTAATTGACAGAGATAATAGTGATGTGGTGTTCGTTTTATTGAATGCACGGGCAGAAAATTTCAGATCTGCATATGTTGTATAAGGAGTTTAGGCAACAATTAAGACTTGTTTTGTAATTCTTCTTTCGGTAAGCTCTATTCCAGTTAATTGTAAAATTGATTAAGATAGGCGAAGAATCAAAACTTGTAAGGTGCTGAACCTAAGTATCCTTTTATAACTCTGCACTTATTCCTAATTAACAAACGATTTTGATCTCTTATTTGGTAAAGTCAGTCCGTGGTCATAGGCTTTCCAATCAAGCCACGTAAATTTTTGTTCATTGCTTTAATTCCTTGTTGATTAATTATTCAAAGTTTATTTTTAAGTAAACTCTGGTTTATCTATTAAAAAAAAAAGTCAACTGGCTAAAAATGTTAGTTATATTTTTGTGAATTTAGCTATATGAACAATCCATTAGATTGTTGTTGAAACTAGTTACAATGTTAATTTTTTGCTTAATCTGATTGTTTGTAACGCAATCTGATTGGTCAACAACTTATTTTGTGCAATTAATTTTTACATACCTAATATTTCTAGGTAATATTTACTTTTAAAAACTTGAATACCCTTTTTTTTTTTTTGATTCGGAAGATACAAAAGAAATCAAATGTTAAATAAATTATGTATGTTTGGTAGGATGTAGAAGTTTTATTTTAAATTTCCAAGTAAATAAAAAAACATATTTAATCCATCAATAAGTTTGGCTCAATCATTTAACTTGTTATTTTTACTTATCAACTGTATTTTTTATTATTTAAATATATTTGTAACCTCATTTGCGTTACCTAAGTTTTATCCCATACTTGAATCAGCATGCCACCTGTATCCGTATGATAACATAGATTAATTTCACCTAAAATCAGTTGAAACGTCTTTTTCGTCATATATTTTCTCGTTTTCATTAAATAAAAAAGATAATTACAAAACAATCCTTCTGACATGCTAGGAAACATTTAATAAATGTATCAGTAACAATTATCTTCTATGACTTATGCATCTTTCTAACTTGACCACTCAACAACATGGCAAGAGTTTGTGTTATATAAATGCACACATATATAAACTATATATTATATAATCTTAAACATGGTTTATGCGCATTATAAATAAGTTTTTATTATTTTATTTTCATGAGATGGGACATAACAAAACTGATAGAGTCACTTCAATCGAAGCTACACGAGAGTTAATAACTTGTTACAAAAATATTGAACATGAAGACCCAAATTCATATGAATACAAATTATTAAAATAATAAATAAACTACAATTAACCTTTAAAAGCAGTTAATGCGGCATTGTCATGCATTTTGTTTCTTGTAGGGGTGGGTAGGGTGGACCTTTTAATTAGGAGCCACCTACACAGATTCAAGAGTTAACCTTTTACATAGACTAATTAGACACTTAACTACTTTTTAGTATTTCTTATACAGGTGATTTCAATGGAATTTATGTTCACAAGACTCAGTACGTGTCATCAAAGCCTTGTCAAAAAACTTGGTAAATGTCATTATCATTATTAATAAATTTTTAATAGTTTGAGATGTCTTAAGATTTTAAATTTGTTTTTTCGATACTAAGCTTTAAAGATTAAACATTAATTCAAATTATTTTTAATATGTATTGAAAGTATTCACTTTTAAGCATAAAATGCAGGTTTATCAAGAGTCAAATTACCTTCTCTTTTAGGTAACCTAAAAGTGACACAATATGTCACCATAAATAAATGAGTAGTTTATTAATTTGCTTCACGGATCTTGGAAATTGTAAATTTAAGAAAAATATAATCAAAAGATGAATTTAATATATATCATAAATTTGCTAATGTGTATTTTAGTGGCAATATTATAAAATAAAGAAAAATCGGAGTATCCAAGAAATTTAGTGTCGGTCCATACTTGGTACAGAGAGATAAAACTACAATAAAAGGAACAAGCAAACATGTGGAGGGGGGCGGCTGCGAAGCCAAGTCAACGAAGGCAAGAAGAGGGCCACCTATTGAACCGGTAACATAAAGTATAATTGAATGCCACGCGGAGGTGGAACTTGGCCATGAGTTTTGCTTACTGCATCTTTGTGTATATCTACCATACTATTGAAGAGATGAAAATGTTTTGCAAATTTAAGTTGTATTATACTTTTAATGAAATTATGATATACAATAATTTAATAAATTTAATATTTTAAATTATTTATTTATATTAGTATTTTAAATTATTTATTTATATTAGTATTTTAAATTATTTATTTATATTAGTATTTTAAATTATTAAAATATTTTTTAAATTTTATTAAAAAACTCAATACAAAATATAAATCAACAAAAAAAGAAAACATTGTCCTTGTTTAAGATGCTTGAAGAGAGCAGGGACAATAATTGATTGGTGAAGGATGGGGTCTCACATGTTTGTTAAAGTCCTGTTTGGCGTTACCTAATCTAATTCAAAACATGATATGACCTTTTGTCCTTTTTTTAAAAAATTTGTCTACTAAATTATAAGCATGTGTTCAGCGTTACTCGGGCGTTTTTCAATAAGCAAGAAAATAATATATAAACTTGAAGGTACACTCCATGTGTTTCTAGAGAAAATAATTATAAAAAAATTATAGGAATCTCTCTCCCTTTATTTTTTTAAAAGAACCTTATCGCATTATATGGCTTATTGAAATGAATGCGATCAAAATTTAGATATTTTCGTAGTAATCAAATTAGTGGGCAGATGGCTGTGATGCGTGTGAGAATTGACGGAGATACTCAAGTGGAAGTATTTATGTTCATAATTAGACAATATGTTTTCTATTTTATAATTTTTAAAATTTAGCAGCACAATAATAATATAACTCTTTAGAACAAAATTTTTTGCTGATTTAATTTCGTGTTAACTTTTTAATAAAGTATTAAAAAACATTTTAATAATTTATTATATTAATAAAAGTAATAAATTATCTTTTTTATAATTATGTATCATTATTTTATTGAAAAATTACATAAATGCTTTTAAAATTTTACCTTTTTCTTTTCGCTCAGCCACCCTTTTTCACCTGCTTTCATTTTGCTTAAAGCAAATTCTCTGGCAACTTCCTTTTGCTTTCCTGTTTTCTTTCTTCGTTTTTCCCCCTCTTTGTCTTTCTGCTTTTATTATTATCATTCTCTTTTTTGTTTTCAAATCGGTGAAACTGACTTTTCCGAAAGATAAAATGAATATAATCGGGTTCTGGATTCGGGTATCCAAACACACCGATGACATGCTGTTTGCTAGAATTAGATAGAAACAAGAGCCCATAATTGTCTAAACGTGTTTGGTTACCGAGACATTAAGTGAAGCAAGCAGCGAGTGAAAATTAACAGGATGAAAATTTTCTGCTCAACTTAATTTTGTGTTGAGTTTTTAATAAAAAATTATAAAAATATTAATGAAATTTCACTTCAGATTAACAAAAAAAAAAAAAAATGTTAATCTGAATTAACATGGACATGGGTGAAGTAACAGCAGCCATGGCCATGGATGGGGGCCAGTGCCACCAAAAAGGAAAATAAATAAATAAATAAAAGCAAATGGCTGTTGATGGTAAAATCAAACTGCTAATAGCATAAGATTAGGTGAGATACGTTTGATAGAAGGTAAGAATAAAGAGGTGTGGCTCTTTGTTTTTTGACGTTAACATTAATAACCATCAAAATTTACTGAGGTGTGGCTCCATTATTATTCCAACATTATAAGCATCAGACAGCAACGTCCCATTCACGTTCTGTAGTTTTACTACAAATTCTTTCTATAATTCGGTAACCTCAACAACTCATAGGGTTTGCCATCTTCAACACTCTAATCCGATTTTTAAAAGAGGAGTTGTTTCACCGCACGTCATTGACTTGCAAGGCCACAAAACAGAACATCCAGAGGTAGGTTGGTGGTCTTTGAATTATGTGCGATTATAAGTCTTAATTTTGACATTTTAACAGGCTTCTTTCCCAATCAAATCCCCATTTGCCTTCTCTATTAGCAACAATAATAAACTTTCATACATGTAACATACTTATTACAGCTGTTTCTCCAATTTCTTCCCCTTACTATTATCAACATGTGATACCCAATTGTTATTATCTTACAGGGTTGACTTTACAAGTAGCAAATAGCCCAAGCCAATTAACGCATGTGGCATCCACCCAATTCATCATATTTTATAATTATTTACATTCGTAATAATTATAGAATCTTTCAATGTTATCCTAATTACACAAAACCCACCAAAATAAACCCAAATACAAATCATATACAAAGACTTAGCTCCTGTCATATCTTCAATCTCAGATCCAAAAACCCAAAAAAAGAAAAAGAAAAGGAGCAGGAACAATTGAAGAAGATGACAAGAAGCAAGGCAAGAAGGTGGTCCAAAAGGGTGTGTGAAGGGTAGGGTCATTTATGTTACTATTTAAAGGAAGTATCCCATTATTATTTCTTACACGGAATGAATTTCCACTCGTAATTAACTGTATTCTGTCTTCCCCTTTTCTTCTCTTTTGTGGGTTTTAGATCAAAATTACCTGCAACAAAAAAGAAAAAAAAAAAAGCTGGAAGTCCACTCCATTTTAGGTCACATGTCATCCTCATCATTCAGATTCACATGCAAACCTTTAAATCCGTCTAACTCAAACAGGATAATACAATATGATCACTTGCTTCCTTGCTGAAGCAAACCCAGGCTTACAGCATAAAACGTGCATCATTTAACAACTTATTATTTAATTGGATTAGCTTCTTCCTTCTTGTCTGAGGCAAGTCAGACCCATGGCTGTCTAATAGTGACACCTTTATTTTTTTAAGTTCTTTTTCTTACATCTAATCCAATAATTAACCTTTTTCGTTTTCATGTTCATGCCAGCCTGTATTGCTGTGAATAACTGGGCAATTTGCAACACTCGGGTCATCCCTCTGCCCCCTCCCACTCTGTTTAATTTATTAATTGCTTTTGTTGCTTTTCACTAATTTTTCCGATTATGTCACTTCTATACCACAGGCAGTTTCTCGTCAAAAGCGGATTTTTAGTCTTTTGAATAAGTTTTACTGCAAGGTTACTTTGACTTTTAAAAGTAACGCAATTAATGTCCATCTCAGGATTGATTCTTCTGTAGTAAATAACACAAACCCTGCTGCCGAAGTGTAATCATTTAAAAACTGATGCCAGAATCAGATAACATGACAAGCTTCTCGGTGTGGTAACCAAAACTGAACACTCTCGAGGAGTGGAATTAATTAAAAATATGCCGACAACAAGATTAGTTAGAGATTAGCCCTCCGCCAAATGGAGGAATCCAAGCTATCGATCCAAACAGTTGTTTAAGCAAAATCAATCTTCCTTCTCTTTTATTGACTGATTTTTAAAATAATAATCAAGGCCAGCTAGAGAAACCCAATTTGCTGCATTAATCAAAACAGCAAATTGAATCGGTCCCTTATGACAGCTCTCCTTCAACGACTACACTCCCTATATATACAAACAAATCCATGCAATGCTCCACTCATCGCCACTACCCAACGCTCTCTTTCACCTTTTCTCACTTCTATCTTCGCCGGCCATCTCCACTTTCAATAGAGCAACCGTGAAAGTCCGGCACACTGATTGGAGCCGGCCAGCGTTTCTGGTCACCCATGGCGACTCCGGGCGGCAACCCGGCTAGGGGCCGCTCATGGCCCCGAATTATACTGGCGGCATTCGCCTTACTAGTTGTTTCAAGCAATGTGGGTTCAGTGTCAGCAGATGCCTACCCATACTCCTCTCCACCACCACCACCTTATGAATACAAGTCCCCGCCACCGCCGTCTCCATCGCCTCCACCACCTTATGAATACAAGTCCCCGCCACCGCCGTCTCCATCGCCTCCACCACCTTATGTTTACAAGTCACCTCCACCACCCTCTCCATCACCACCACCACCTTATGAATACAAGTCTCCGCCGCCACCATCGCCGTCTCCACCACCACCATATGCTTACAAGTCACCACCACCACCTTCTCCCTCACCTCCACCACCATACCACTACAAGTCTCCTCCTCCACCATCTCCATCTCCACCACCCCCCTACCACTACAAGTCTCCTCCACCTCCATCACCTTCTCCCCCACCACCCTACTACTACAAGTCTCCTCCCCCTCCGTCACCTTCTCCCCCACCACCTTACCACTACAAATCCCCACCACCACCTTCACCTTCACCACCACCGCCTTACTACTACAAGTCTCCTCCACCACCATCCCCATCGCCACCACCACCTTACTACTATAAGTCCCCACCACCACCAGTTCCATCACCCCCACCTCCTTACTACTACAAGTCTCCTCCTCCTCCATCATCGTCTCCTCCACCTCCCTACTACTACAAATCCCCCCCACCTCCATCACCCTCTCCACCACCTCCTTACTACTATAAATCACCACCACCACCATCTCCCTCACCTCCACCTCCTTACTACTACAAGTCTCCTCCCCCACCATCACCATCTCCTCCACCACCCTACTACTACAAATCCCCACCACCACCATCTCCCTCACCCCCACCCCCATACTACTATAAGTCTCCACCTCCTCCTTCACCATCTCCTCCACCTCCTTACTACTACAAATCTCCCCCACCACCATCTCCGTCACCACCACCACCTTACTATTACAAGTCTCCCCCACCACCATCTCCATCACCACCTCCACCTTACTACTACAAATCCCCACCACCACCAGAAAAGTCACCAGCACCAACACCTTACTACTATAAATCTCCGCCACCGCCACCACCCAAGTCTTACCCTCCTCCTTACTACTACAAGTCTCCACCACCACCTCCTAAGCCGGTTTCTCCTCCATACTACTACACTTCTCCGCCCCCACCACCTAAGCCGGTTTCTCCCCCATACTACTACACTTCTCCGCCCCCACCTCCTAAGCCGGTTTCTCCTCCATATTACTACACTTCTCCGCCCCCACCTGTTCCCTACCACCCTAAGCCCCACCACTACCCATTCGTAGTTAAGGTTGTTGGCAAAGTGTACTGTTACAGATGCTACGACTGGAAATACCCAGAGAAATCACACGACAAGAAGCACCTCAAGGGTATGTTTCCATTGACTTTTTTTTCTTCAAGTCTGCTTTGTCATTAAATAAGTCTGATTTCTTTATTAATAAGATGAGTTTTGCATCACAGTAACCCACTTGGGCACTCACTCCTTAAAGACAATATAAAAGGTTTTTAATAATGGGGTCATTGTTAATCATCTTCTTCATGCATTAGGTCTTCTTGGATTTAGCAGGCAATGATACTAATTAGTTACTATAATTTTGATTATATGGTTAGTATCTTTAAGAGATTATGTTATATAAAGTACACGAAAAAGCTGAGAGACTGCCTTTACACCAGGACAATCAATCCATCAATAATGAAAAACCCAATTCTCGTTTGTAGTACAGGCTGTAAATTCGTAAAAGTCATGGTAGTCATTTTCAACAAATGGAGTGCATAATCTGTAACTTGGGACTGGGAGGATAATTTGGGTTAGTCACAATATAATTGATTAAGTAACAATCACATGATAAATAGCCTTCGGAAAAGAGAAACAATATTTTTCTTTAAACAAGACAAATTTTGTTATGTAGCAAGTGATGACTGAAGACCATGGATATGTTTTGTAATTATTTAACTCTTTAATATATTCTAGTGTTTTCAGTTTTGTTCCGGAAACATTTAAAATATGATATAATGTTAAAATACATGGAGCAGGCGCGGTAGTGAAAGTGACTTGCAAGGCTGGCGACAAGGAGATCGAGGCTTATGGCAAAACCAAGATCAATGGCAAATACAGCATCACAGTCAAGGGGTTTGAGTACGGCAAGTACGGAGCCGAGGCATGCAAGGCCAAGCTCCACGCGGCACCCAAGGGCTCACCATGCAACATCCCCACGGACCTTCACTGGGGCAACAAGGGCGCTAAGCTGAAGGTCAAGTCCAAGAACAAGTATGAAGTTGTGCTTCAAGCCAAGCCCTTTGCCTATGCACCAAAGACTCCTTACGAGGAGTGCCACAAGCTCAAGCCAAAGCCTCCTCCTTACTACTACACCTCTCCACCACCCCCTACACCCACCTACTACTACAAGTCACCACCTCCTCCGCCACCCACTTACGTTTACAAGTCCCCACCACCTCCTCCATACGTTTACAAGTCCCCACCACCTCCCCCTTACATTCACAAGTCACCACCGTACTACTACCACTCACCTCCTCCACCAGTGAAATCTCTTCCTCCTCCATACTACTACCACTCACCTCCTCCACCGGTCAAATCTCCTCCACCTCCATACTACTACCACTCGCCTCCCCCACCTAAGAAATCTCCTCCTCCTCCCTACTATTACCACTCACCTCCTCCACCCGTCAAATCTCCTCCACCTCCATACTACTACCACTCACCTCCTCCACCGGTGAAGTCTCCTCCTCCCCCATACTACTACCACTCACCTCCACCACCAGTGAAATCTCCTCCACCTCCCTACTACTACCACTCCCCTCCCCCACCTAAGAAATCTCCTCCTCCTCCCTACTATTACCACTCGCCTCCTCCACCGGTCAAATCTCCTCCACCTCCCTATTACTACCACTCACCTCCTCCACCGGTGAAGTCTCCTCCTCCCCCATACTACTACCACTCGCCTCCACCACCGGTGAAGTCTCCTCCTCCCCCATACTACTACCACTCACCCCCACCACCAGTGAAGTCTCCTCCACCATACTACTACCACTCGCCTCCACCACCGGTGAAGTCTCCTCCTCCCCCATACTACTACCACTCACCTCCACCACCCGTGAAATCTCCTCCACCTCCCTACTACTACCACTCACCCCCTCCACCTGTGAAATCTCCTCCTCCCCCATACTACTACCACTCGCCTCCTCCACCGGTGAAGTCTCCTCCACCTCCCTACTACTACCACTCACCCCCTCCACCGGTGAAGTCTCCTCCACCTCCCTACTACTACCACTCACCCCCTCCACCAGTGAAATCTCCTCCTCCCCCATACTACTACCACTCACCTCCACCACCCGTGAAATCTCCTCCACCTCCCTACTACTACCATTCACCCCCTCCACCGGTGAAATCTCCTCCTCCCCCATACTACTACCACTCACCTCCGCCACCCGTGAAATCTCCTCCACCTCCCTACTACTACCATTCACCCCCTCCACCGGTGAAATCTCCTCCTCCCCCATACTACTACCACTCACCTCCGCCACCAGTGAAATCTCCTCCACCTCCCTACTACTACCACTCACCCCCTCCACCGGTGAAATCTCCTCCTCCCCCATACTACTACCACTCACCTCCTCCACCCGTCAAATCTCCTCCTCCCCCATACTACTACCACTCGCCACCTCCACCGGTGAAATCTCCTCCACCTCCTTACCACTACACGTCTCCACCCCCACCATCTCCATCTCCTCCTCCCCCATACTACTACCACTCGCCTCCCCCACCCGTCAAATCTCCTCCACCTCCTTACCACTACACGTCTCCACCCCCACCATCTCCATCTCCTCCTCCACCATACTACTACCACTCGCCTCCCCCACCCGTGAAATCACCTCCACCTCCGGTCTACATTTACGCATCTCCACCACCACCAACTCACTATTAGGCTTGGGAAAGTCAGCCTCGCATACCCATGATTCATGTAAGTGAAGGTTAAGTTTTCAGGCATTTTCTTTTAGTATTTTTTGATAATTACTGTATGAATTAATGTGATTTATTTGCTGTGTTGAATTGTAGGTTTTAATTTCAAGAATAGAATAAAAGAAGGCTGCAAGAGGGGAAGATGTAGACGCCAAGCCTCCTGTCCAAGTTCTTTCAATAAGGGTCTAAATATTGCTTTCAAAAGCTACAAATTTTATGATATAGACCCGGTTGCTTCCACTTCCCTGGTGGCCTTCTTACATATGTTGCTATTGTTAAGTTCAAATCTTATTTGGTTCAATGGTTTCTTATGCCGGAGTAATGTCAGACGTGGTCAGAGTGGAGTAGTAGGCAGCTAGGATGTGGAAGTTTGGCCGCTGGAGTTTGCTATTCCTTCTATCACCTTCTAGTGGTTTCTCTTAATTTATTATTGTATAGAACATGGCCTTGTATGATTGAGCTTTTATTTATTGTGGGCATTTGTTTCTTGCACTTCCCAGTGCTATGTGTACTGAGATTGTAAGCAATAAAGGAAGAAATGTTTATCTGAGAGTATTTCTTGTGTCCTTGGCTCACAAGCAAATGATGAATGCAACTCGTTCTCTCCAATTACTGCAACATGAATTTAATTATCTAAAGTTCCCCCACCTTCAGTACACTGTAACTTCAACCGTCATCACATATAATGTTTGTTGGATTCTTTTGGTACATGCATCATGTATATGGTGCATGCAACTTCTCTCATTATAAGAAGTAGAACCCAGGATCTTTTTTCCCACTGCAAACACCAATCAGTGTAGTAAGTGATTTCAATTTCCTGCAGATCGAATCTTCACTGTAGCTCTCCTGATTTCATACACAAAATAGGAAATGACGGCTTACGTTGTCAATGACCTTTTTTTTTTTTTCCTTGCATACTTCCATAATTCCACTACGCAATTTGTTAGTGGGTTCTCAGCTTTTCACTAATGTTCTATTCTTTTTGTCACCTCCAATAGGTGCAAGTGCCTATAGGAAAAGATAATTCTACTGTAAAACGTGCATGATTTTTCATGTGCTTGTAGGGCGGATGGTATATTTAAGAATGCTGCACTACAAGATATGGACAAGGAGATGCAGCTTACCTGCAATCATGTATATAGAGAAATCTAGTTTCCATCTCTTTCTTTATTCAAGAATGTTGATCTTATCCCCCATGGTCAAAATAAAAGACAGTAACTTCTTGATAATCACAGTCATGACTTGAAACGTTATCTAACCAGGGGAACATATATAGGTCTGGTTATCCTTGAAGTAGATGCCTTGAAACGCGTCTCTATTAACTTAATTCTCGTTAATTAAGAAACGGCATCTTCTTTACGAACAGAGATCTAGACTAATCATGTCCCTTCTCGTCATCTCCTATGCTTCCATGGAGTAGATGAATCACAGCTGGATAGTCTTTATCTGTTGCTGCTCCTTATAACTGTGGAAGTGCAAGCCACTAAAACGTTGCTTAGGGCTTTCTTTCATAAGGGTTTATTTTCATTAAAAATTTAATATCTTTTAAAGTTAATAAATATTATTTAATTATTTAAAATAAAAATAAAATTTTATATCATTATAAAAAATTAAAGGGTATTATAGTTTTTTTTAGTAACTTTAAGTTTTGAATTGAATCGATTTTAAATCGTAATTGAAAATTATTTTAAATATGATTTGGTTATAATTCACATAAAATTTGAATCAAAATTAAAATCGATGATTTTCGTTTTGTTTTTAATTAAATTAATTTTAAAAATATTAAAAATTAATTTAAAATTTTTTAAAATTATTTTAATAAAAATATAATTATTTTTATTTAATTTTATTTAAAATATATAATTAAAATATTAAATATTAAATTTTTAAAAAATTTACATAGTTACACTAGTGTAAGAGAAAGAGAATAGTCACTTGACTCTTATACTAATGTAAGAGTGAAGTGACTATTCTCTTGTTTATTAAAGAACACTTTACTCATGTTTATTAAAGAGAAAGAGATTTTTTTTCTTATACTAATAAGAGTGAAGTGACCGAATGATCACTTTATTCTTGTTTATTAAAGAGAAAGAGACTTTTTCTCTTACACTAATAAGCGTGAAGTGATCAAATGGTCATCTTACTCTTGTTTATTAAAGAAAAAAAGAGTAGTATAAAAAAAAAATCTCTTTCTCTCACACTAATAGTAAAGTAATGTAAGAGAAGGAAAATATTAGTATAAGAAAAAGAATCTCTTTCTCTTACATGGGTAAGAATGAGGTGAGACCTCACTAAAAAAAAGAATCTCTTTCACTTGTTGAATATTGAAAAAAATTAAATTTTAATTTTAATTTGTATTTGAATGATTTTTTATTAATTTTCATCTATAAATACTCAATTTTTTTTTTATTTTTTTCACACAATTCTCACTTACATTTCTCATTTAATTATCTCATTTAATTATTTGATTATTTCATTTATTTTTATTCTTACTTATATTTTACTTATTTTAATTTTTTTTAATTTTTCTTAATTCATCTAATTATTTATTTTTAATTATTTTAATTCTTTTTTGTTATGACATAAGAGGATGTTTTCTTGGGAATTCTGATAATCAGATAAGCCATCGCTTGCTCAACTCATTTGAGGCTCCCTAACATAATGACCTAACAAGAGATAAACTTGGTAATTGAGGATACAATGGTATAGATGGGCCAAGGTTATGCTGATAGTAACATAAGGAACTGGCATGTAAAAGGAATAAGTAATGGGCAAAATGATGCTTAGCATTAATCTTGAGATCATGACAAATCCTCATATCCTAGTTCTTGATGAACCTACCACTATTTTGGATATCACTGCAGTTCTTTGTGTTGAAGCCCTAAGAAAGATTGCTCACAATGGAAGGATAGTCATTTGCTCTATTCATCAGTTAAGTGGTGATGATTTTAATCTTTTTGATGATTTGCTGCTCCTTTTCAGGAGAAACTATATATTTTGGAAAAGCCATGTTGGCTATAAAGGGCGGGGATGTGTGTGTGTGTATATATATATATATATATATATGCAAGTTTGATGCGATACATATATGTGCAACTTGAAATAACTAGCTACTGATAAAACAAATCTTGATCGTCTCATTTTTGGACATGTATATATAGTTCAAATCTTGATCGTCTCTTTTTTGGACATGTATATATAGTTCTTTGCTGAAGTGAGATTCCTTTGCTCAGTGAGAAAAAATCCTTCAGATCACTTCCTTTGATGCATTAGTTTGGACTTTGACATCATAAAGGAAGCTCTGTTCTGATGTTAAAGATTAAATCGCATAAGATTATTTATTATAGGTAGAATGTCTTTTAGAATTCTCTAGTCTCTCTCTCTTTTTTTTTTTTTTTGAAAATTCAGTTATTCATTACCTCGATTTATTTGTTGGGGTTCTTGAGGCGAATTTTATAGTATCAACACATGGCAAATAGGATTTTGAGAGGTCATTACTGTTTATCCGCCTAAAAACTAGGCTGAAGCAAATGCTAATAATCCATCGGTATGTTCTTTGGTTAACAATTTTTTTTAAACAAATTTTTGTGGAGTCAATTTGGCTATGGAAATGCTATCTCTCTCTGGTTGTTTCGCTTTATTAGTTGAAGCTTGATCTTAACTATGATGTCATGTCAGAATTGGTGTGTTTGATATCTAACCTTGTTTTGACTCAGTTGAATTTGTTCCCAATAAGACAGAACGAGCCATTGTCACTTGATTAGACGTCAGCCTTAATGTTTTGGTGCACATGATGCACTAAAGGGATTGGTGTTTCAATCTTATGTTCAACATAAGCAGAAATGTAACATTAATCATCTTGATACCCAAGAAGAAATACTTTTGGAACAACCTTTTACTCTTCCGTTAAATGTTACACAAAAATTTGACAAACGGGGTAAAGTGGAACTGTTTTGCCTGCTACACAGTGCAACACCAAACTTGCAATTATAAGTGATGTGCAAACTATTTGAGGAAAAAATTACTTCTCATAATCATTTTTTTCGGTAGGCATCTCTTTGATATGATTGACAATGAGTGAATGCTAATTGTTCTATGTGGAATTAGGTGCATGTCTTATTGTTGTCACATGTGTAATACTTTTAGACTCTTTTGGTAAGGCTAATCCCTTTTTCTTCTTCTTTAATTAAGGCCAAATCATGAGGTATATACCTAATAGATTAATCACTTTAGTTTATTATTGATGTTACTTACAACAAGTCTGTTAATGAAGTCACATTTGAAGATGATTTATGCCTAAGTCAATTAATTAGACATGTGAAGAAAAGATAAACCTTTTAGTAAGGCATGTATTATATATTAAATATAGCATATGAGAGTTGTAACTAATCATATTACATATTGACCACTTGCATGTTAAGCTCATAATGAATTTCTAAGCATATTTGATCAAGGAGCAATATCCTAGCCTCTTTTCCAATAAAAGAATCTTTTGTTTGGGTTTTAATCATTTGAATTTATTTAAGAAGGTGCTGAAAGCTATTTTATTAAGAAGAGATTAGCATTAATTTTCAGAGGAAATTTCGTGTATTTGAAGTGTGTGTTTTGAGTTTAGTTCTATAGTTTAGATAATTATGACACAAGGCTTTTTTATGATTTATTTTTGACTTTGCTTATCTGTGCATTTTTTATAGGAACAAAAGATGCAACTGAGACAAGATAATCTTTTGGATTAAAAGATTGATATCAATATCTTAGCGAAGTTTTTAGACGATAATTTATTCGTATTTTGGTTGGAGATGATCTCATATTACTTTCGAGATAACATGCACTAGTAGTCAAGTCGTCTTACCTATAATCAATTACTTGAAGCTTTGAATCATATCAGTCATAAGTATAAAATTTCTAAAGAAGCATATTACATAAGAGTTCTGATAGAATGCATAATAGTCATATATATTGTTTTATTTTCTCATGTTTTGTTGGTTATAAATGATAAAATCTTGGATTTTGACTATATTTTGTATTTAGCAAGGTGGATTAAGGAAATCAACCAAGATGGACTCAAATCTATTATTTAGAGACGAAAAGTTGGTTTCCAGAGATGTTAATGAACTTGAAGATGTCTTTGGATAAGGTGTTGGCACACCCAATAACATTGAAATTTCACCGAACCAAGACTTTATCTTTCATTTAAAAAGTAGTTGTAGAATTTTATCTTTATCTTAATTTATTTTTAAGAGTCCTGCTTAAAATAGATTATTATGTTTAAGGATTATTATATAAAAGGGAGGCATTCTCTTCAAAGGAATATTCAGAGTTTATTTTTTACCTTCCTCTTTTCTTAGTTCTTTTTCTTTTCATGGATTGCTAAACATCTCTTTTGGTCAAAGAGTAATCAAGGGTTTAATTCTTAAGAATTGTGAGATCTAACTGATTTTATTTGTTCTTTATTTCTTCATTGTTTATTTATCTTCTGTACTCATTGAAAATATTATTTTGGTTGATTACAACAAAAAGAATCCTTTGTTTAATCATCAAAATAATAGATTACTAATTAGGAGTTTAAATCCGTATTTGTTTAAATGTTCTAATATAAGTAGTAAATAATATAATTGATTGCAAAAGAGGTTTTCAATTTATGTTATGAAGATATTTATCTAGTTTAAAAAAACCTACACATGTGTTGATTGGCTAGAATTGATAGTTTTTTTTAATTGTTAATGCTATTGGTAAATTAAATTCTAAGATTGTATCTAGGGTTATTTATTTATAAGAGAAATAATCAGAGATTGTATCTTGATTATCAAAGAAGTAAGAAAAAACAGGTTGTTAGGTGGTACCAACAACCATAACTAATTCAGTGAAAATTAAAAGATTTTTATCTTTGCATCAATGATCAATTCTTGAATCAAACTTGAAATTATTTCTTTGACTGGATATGTTATTACATTGATTTTTCTTTTCCTATTATTCTTATTTGATATACTTTTAACTCCTCAAATCCCCTTTTCTTTTATTTTATTTTGTAAAAAATAAATCTAACGAATCTCTGTGAAAATGACCTTACTCATCTGTACTACGAGTTTAATTTTTTGAGTAGAAATTTAAGAATTTAATTTGTTGGTGTCGATAACCAATAATTTTTGCTTGATGCAATTAAATATGTACCTCGATATGCCAAATTTTTGAAAGAGTTATGCACCAATAAGAGAAAATTAAAAGGTAATGAATTTGTAAGTATGAGGGAAAATGTTTCAGCTATTTTTTACAAAAAATTACCTCCTAAATGTAAGGACCCAAGTATGTTTACTATTCCTTACAAAGTTGGTAATGTTAAGATTGAGAACGTGATGTTAGATCTAGGTGCTCCAATAAGTGTCATGCCATTATCCATTTACTCATCTTTGAATGCTGGACCATTAAAAGAAATTGGTGTGATTATTCAACTTGTTGATAGATCTAATGTATATCTTGAAGGAGTTTTAGAGGATGTTTTGGTACAAGTCAATGGATTGATTTTTTCTGCTGATTTTTATGTGCTTAATATGGAGGAAGATGATTCATCTAACTTATTAATTTTGTTAGAAAGACCATTCCTAAAAACATCCAAGACAAAAATTGATGTGCATGATGGTACACTCACAATGGAATTTGATGATGAAATTATTAAATTTAATATTTATGATGCCATGAGATATGCTAGTGATTTATCTTTTGTTTTTGCTATGGATGCTATTGAACCTTTAACACAAAAAATTTTTGATTTAAGTGATGAAGATAAGTTAAAAGTTGTACTTAATAAGAGTTTAAGTTTTGGAAGATCACAAAAAATCTTGCAAAAGTTCACATTTGATTCAGACTTGCAGGCTAAAATTCATGAATTATAATCACTACAACCTATGAAGTATGACGTTTCTTATGTTGATTTGCCTCTTTCTCAGACAAAGCTCTTTCCTTCTATTATATAGGCACAAAAATTAGAGCTAAAACCCCTACTAGATCATTTAAAGTATATCTTTTTAGGTAAAAAAGAGATTCTTCCAATCATAATCTCTAATAAACTATCTATCTTGGAGGAAGAAAAATTGACTTGAGTACTTAAAGAGTATAAAAAGGCCATTGGTTGGACCATAGCCGATATTAAGGGATTGAATCCTTCAACCTGTATGCATAGAATACTATTAGAGGAAGATTGTAATTGCTCCAGCCAATCCCAACATAGATTGAATCCGCCTATGATGGAATTGGTAAAGAAAGAAATCTTAAAGCTTCTTGATGCAGGTATGATCTATCCAATTTCAGATAGTGAATGGGTAAGTCCAATTCAAGTTATTCCAAAGAAAACTGGTATCATAACAATAGAAAATCCTGATGGTGAGTTAATACCCACTCATATTCAAAATGGATGGAGGGTATGTATAGATTATAGGAAGTTAAATGCATCAACTAGAAAAGATCATTTTCCTCTTCCATTTATTGATCAAATGCTGGAAAGATTAGTAGGTCATACTTATTATTATTATCTTGATGGTTATTCAGGTTTTTATTAAATCACTGTTGCACTTGAAGATCAAGAGAAAACCACATTTACATGCCCATTTGGTACTTTTGCATATCGACGCATGCCATTTGGATTTTGTAACGCTCCTGCTACATTTCAGAGGTGTATGGTTAGTATATTTTTTTATTATATAAAGAACATCATAGAGGTGTTTACGAATGAATTTACAGTATATGGTGATTCTTTTGATGCATGTTTAATTAACCTTACAAAAGTACTTAAAAGATGCATAGAAAAGAACCTTGTTTTAAATTATGAAAAGTGTCACTTTATGGTTAATCAAGGTATTATTCTAGGACATGTTGCATCCTTTAAGGGAATCAAAGTTGATAAAGCTAAGGTAGAAATTATAAAATCTTTATCTTACCTCGCAAGTGTGCGGGAAGTTCGTTCTTTTTTTGGACACGCAAGATTCTACCGATGATTTATCAAGGATTTTTCCAAGATTACTAAACCCTTATGTAGGTTACTACAAAAAGATGTGGTGTTTGAATTAGATGAGGCATGCAAAGATTCATTTGACAAGTTAAAGGATATGTTAACAACGGCACCAATTATCCAATCACTAAATTGAAATCTTTCATTTGAGATCATGTGTGATGCAAGAAATCATGTAATTGGTGCTGTTCTTGGATAGAGAATTGGAAGAACTCTTCATGTCATTTATTATGCTTCGAGAATACTTGATAGTGCACGAAGCAATTATTCCACAATAGAAAAAGAACTTTTATCCATTGTGTTTGCTTTAGAAAAATTTCGCTCATATCTACTTGATGCTAAAGTGATTATTTATTCTGATCATACAGCTCTCAAATACTTACTCTCGAAGAAAGAGGCAAAACCTAGACTTATTCGGTGGATACTTTTGCTACAAGACTTTGATTTGGAGATACGTGATAAAAAAGGTGCAGAAAATTTGGTCGCAGATCATCTTAGCAGGTTAACTACGAGCGAAGAGTCATCACCATTAAAAGACGACTTTCGAGATGAGTATCTTTTTTTTATTCAAAAGTACTTTTGTAAGGTTAGTTAAACATGCATCAAAAGAATCACTATAGACTATAAAGTCATCCATAAACACCTTTATGATGTTCTTTATATAATCAAAAAAATACCAACCTTACACCTATGAAATGTAGCAGGAGCGTTACAAAATCCAAATGGCATGCGTCGATATGCAAAAGTACCAAACGGGTATGTGAATGTGGTTTTCTCTTGATCTCTTCAGGGGCAATAGAGATTTGATGAAAACCTGAATAACCATCAAGATAAAAATAATGGGTATGACTTGCTAATCTTTCTAGCATTTGATCAATAAATGGAAGAGGAAAATGATTTTTTCTAGTTGATGCATTTAACTTCCTATAATGTATACATACCATCCATCCATTTTGAATACGAGTGGGTATTAACTCACCATCAAGATTTTTTATTGTTGTTATACCAGTTTTCTTTGGAACAACTTGAATTGGACTTACCCATTCACTATCTGAAATTGGATAGATCATCCCTGCATTAAGAAGCTTCAAGATTTCTTTCTTTACCAGTTCCATCATAAGCGGATTCAATCTACGTTAGGGTTCCCTGGATGGTTTACAATCTTCCTCTAATAGTGTCTCATGCATGCATGTGGAATGATTCAATCCCTTAATATCGGTTATGGTCTAACCAATGCCCTTTTTATATTCTTTAAGTACTCGAGTCAATTTTTCTTCCTCCAAGATAGAAAATTTATTAGAGATTATGATTGGAAGAGTCTCTTTTTCTCCTAAAAAGACATACTTTAAATGATCTAGTAAGGGTTTTAGCTCTAATTTTTATGCCTATATAATAGAAGGAAGAAGTTTTGTGTGAGAACGAGGCAAATCAACATAAGAAACATCATACCTCATAGGTTGTAGTGATTCCAATTCATTAATTATAGCCTGCAAATCTAAATCAAATGTAAACTTTTGCAAGATTTTTTGTGATCTTGCAAAACTTAAACTCTTATTAAGTACAACTTTTAACTTATCTTTATCACTTAAATAAAAAAATTTATGTGCTAAAGGTTCAATAACATCCATAGCAAAAATAGAAGATAAATAACTAAGATATCTCATGGCATCATAAATATTAAATTTAATAATTTCACCATCAAATTTTATTGTGAGTGTACCATCATGCACATCAATTTTTGTCTTGAATATTTTTAGGAATGATCTTCCTAACAAAATTAATGAGTTAAATGAATCATCTTCCTCCATATTAAGCACATAAAAATCAGTTGAAAAAATCAATCCATTGACTTGTACCAAAACATCCTCCACAACTCCTTTAAGATATACATTAGTTTTATCAGTAAGTTGAATAATCACACCAGTTTCTTTTAATGGTCCAGTGTTCAAAGATGAGTAAATGGATAATGGCATGACATTTATTTAAGCATCTTGATCTAACATCGCTTTCTTAATCTTAACATTACCAACTTTGCAAGAAATAGTAAACATACCTGAGTCCTTACATTTAGGAGGTAATATTTTCTGAAGAACAGCTGAAACATTTTCCCCCATACTTACAAATTCATTACTTTTTAATTTTCTTTTATTGGTGCATAACTCTTTCAAAAATTTGGCATATTGAGGTACCTGTTTAATTGCATCAAGTAAAGAAATATTCGCCTCGACTTTGCGAAAGGTATCAAAAATCTCCTTTTCTTCCTCCTTATTTTTCTTAAATTTAGATAGTCTAGAAGGAAAGGGAGGAATTAGCATGGAAGTTTTTGGTTATTTTCTATTGGATCCCTTAGGCTGGTCAAGCTCTGGTTGAGGAACTACTTCTTTTTCAGTCTCTTCTCTTGATATGCATTCTTTGGTGGTCTTTCTAGGTTTTTTTTTTAACTTAGATTCACTTCTCAAGATAATTGCACTAGTATTTTGTGTTGGGTTGACAATAGTTTGTAAATGCAATTTTCCTTGAGATTCCAATCTGTTCATTGAAGATGCTAGTTAACCTATTTGATCCTCTAACTTCTTAATAATTATTCTTGTCTCCTGCTGAAATTGTTATGTGTTAGATGCAAGTGATTTAACAATCTCTTCAAGAGACATACCAGCACTTGGATAAGGTTATGGTGGTGGAGCTGATTGTCTAGATTGAAATTGAGGTCTTGCTCCATAACTAAGATTGGGATGATC